>JADFUC010000759.1:0-600000 GCA_019722365.1 Lithospermum erythrorhizon
ACGGTAATACTTCGTTCAGTTACGTATTGCTTACCTTAAAAAATTGCTTATTGAAATGAAATGTATGTGTTTATCTAGGTGATGATTGTGTTTTGATACAAGCTGGATGTACAAACATATATTCTGATGTTAATTGTGGTCAGGAGGCATGGAATCGGCTTGGAAGCCTAGGAAAGAGGATAACACTAAAGCATATTAATGCCGAACATTCTTGTTCGAGGACATTGATATCTGAAACATATTAATGAATGGAGTTAGGATCAAGACATGGCAGGTATGAATTTCTTCAAATTGATACTCGATCTTATAATAAACATACTATTGAGGTTTAATATCGTGTGTCTAGCATCAGCAACATAAAAATTGTTCATACGATTGTGGAGGCGAGAGGATTCGGTCCAAGAATCTCTTTTCGAACATACAAATGTCGAGGAAGTACAACTTCCCGGTGTAATGTCGACGATTTTATTGCGACAAAAGGACATGCAAGAATCAAACATCAGCAGTGGCATTATCAGGGATCGATTATTCGAACATAAGAGGAACATATACAGTAAAACCAGTCCATTTTGCATGCAGTGATAGTATGCCTTGTAGTGGAATAACCTTAACTGGGATTCAGTTAAAGCCTATTCAAGAACACTATCATTTATATGACCCTTTTTGTTAGAACTTTTAGGCCGATTGTTTACTCACTTTCGACCTCGATTGATTGCTTACAAGTTGGGGAATGCCGTCAACAACCAAATTGAGCCGATCTTGATTCGTGTTAGGAAGAAATTGAGGTTGTTCTTGAGTGCAAATTTGTCAATTTATTGTGGTTAATTAAATGTTGTCTTGACCCACTTCATGACGATTAGTTTAGAGACATATATAATTATGATTGGATCGACTATAAATATAAATATACTATTAGTGGATGAAGTCTTGTATTGAAACGAATGGGACAAGTTTGTAAAGTGTGCTTTTAAATGATAAATACTATATCTATTGATTTATTGATTTTGCATGCAAGACTACTGTGAGAATGAACTCAATGAAGTATTATGAATTCTTACATTTTATTTTACTATTTAGTTATATGTGCCGCGATCTTGATTGTACAAATTATTTTATTATTTTTATAATAAAATTATAATGAAAAAAATAAATTAAAAAAAACACAAAGAAATAAGATGAAAAGGATTCTGTGGAGAGAGAAAATAAAGATAGTAGTGAAACAAGCTTTTTATTTTCTGCTTCGGATTTATAATTACAGGAGTATTACGTAGTAGATAATATTTATAGTATTGGTTTATGGAGAAGTTATCTTGTTAGACGGTTCTGGCTATAAAGGATTCTTATGAAAATTAAAATTAAAAAAATATTAGGAGGTAAAATAGAATCGTTAATTTGAGGCAGCATAGCCGGCCGTACGATAGAGGGGCTTAGACATTATATATTGTATAGATAAGTCATGAAGACACAATTTGAGCAGTAGAATCGAGAGCAAAACCTATAAGGTTTGACTGGAACTATGCCAAATTTCATCATGGTTCGATTCAAAAATAAGGATTCGGAGGTTTGGTTTCGTTCGAGTTTGAAAGGAACCGAAAAAATCGATGTTCGATTCCATTGGAAAAAATCGAAGGTTTTGTTCGACCAGTTCGAAGTTTCGGACGAAAATTCTTCTTTTCATGATAAAATAAAAATTAAATTGAAAAAATTTACAAACGCATTTTATAATTCGGCAGAGATAAATACAATCTTCGGTTCGAATTAAGTTGTTTCAAAATTGACGTTCGACTCGGTTCAAAGTAAATCTGTCAAGCGCCGAATTAAACTTGAAGCCGACTTTATTGAGAGCAAAATCAAATTTTCACCTTCTTTTACATACCTATAATCACGTGTCACAAATTAAAGACGCCATTCCACAGAAACGATCTACCCAGACAGGCATATCAAAATATCAAGGTTATTTTGGTCAGTTCAAGTTACAAAGTCAATTTCCCTCAAAATCACTTGGATCTTTACTACCGTTCTCAACTAAAAATCTCAACTTCCAATTTCAAGAACCCTAATTAATTTCCCCCAATTTAATTACAAATCAATTTGTAATCATTTGGAAAAAATAATAAAATGGGCACAAATGAATTTCGATTCTTTTTATCATGTGATATTAATCTTCCAGTAACTTTCAGAATTGAACGATTGGAAGGCAAATTAACTTCATCTATGCTCCCTAATTCTGGTAAAAAAATATTATTTTTTGTTATAATTTTCATATTTTTTTTGTGAATTAGTAGTTTTAATTAGAAATATATGTTAAAGATTGTTTTTTATTACCAATTTCATAATTTTATTGTAAAATTAGTAGTTTCAGTTCAGATGTGTTAAAAATATATTTTTTGTTAGCAATTTAATATTTTTTGTTGTAAATTAGTAGTTTCAGTTACACATGTGTTAAAGATATAATTTTTTTGTTATAAAAAAATTAGTAGTTTATAATTTATTTTGTAAATTAGTAGTTTCAGTTACACCAATGTGTTAAAAATTGTTTTTTTTTCGGTTTCTTGAGCTTATTTTAGCTCATATTTTCATGTGTTGTTTTTACTGGAATTGAATATGTTAGTGATCATGATTGCTATTCGGTTTTCGAACCTTGATCCTACGAGGATTGGGTAGTTTTTTAAGGTTGACTTTTAACATTTGAATTCAATTATTTGTGTATATGATGCATAATATTTAGGAAAATATATCACATACGAGTATGTTGATATTAACTTGATAATTTAGATTCGAAAACGAAAGTATGTGTGTCAATTAAAGCCGCCAATTTTGTTCATTTGGAAAAGCAAACTGGGCTATCTTTTAAGGGGGGGGTAGGAGAATAGTATTTTCTTCACTGTAATTGTAGTATGAATAAGTTAGTGATCATAATTGCTCGTGCATTGTATTAGCGATGCTGATTTACATACTGAGAGCGTATATCTCAGAAAAAGTGTGTTTATATGTTATATAAGTTTTGTATTTGACTTGAATTTTTATTGTTTATGTATGTATGGTTGACTTTTACTGTGGAGGATAGGAAGCCGGAGCTATATGTTGAGTGCACATTGTATGTTGATGGGGCACCTTTTGGTCTTCCCATGAGAACAAGGTTTGTTCTTTTTCCGAAAGTGGTCGTGTCGTAGTTTGACCGTTCTTCTTTGGGCTAGAAAGGAAGCGAAGAATAAACTTTCTTCTTCTTTTGTTGTTATGTAATGCTCCCTCCGTTTTTTTAGTTATAAGTTACATAGTTTCTTGCGTAGATTAAGACAAAGAAAAAGTAGTTAAAAAGTGCATTGAAAATCTAAAATGAAAATCAATTCAAACAATATCATTGAAGTAGTAAAAAAGTACATTGAAAATGTAAAATATTATTATCTTAAGCAGCAGTAAAAATAAATAAATTTCTTTGGCTAAAACGACAACTAAAAAAAACGGAGGGAGTATGTACTAGTAATGTTTAGGATACTGAACTCAAATATGATACATTATTTAAAAAATTCAAATGCTCTTGTAGGCTGGAGTCCACGGGTCCGGCTTATTGTTGGAATGAGATGATCACATTGAGCACAAAGTATAGAGACTTAACTGCCAATTCACAGCTGGGGCTGACTGTTAGTGAATAATTTTACTCAAATAGTGCCAGATTGCATTTAGATTTTATTTGCACTGAATTTTTCTACCTGCGCTAGGGAGATATCATTAAAATTTAGCGAGAAACATTTCTTGATCGATTCCTGAAAGCAGATACCTGCATTTTCAGGGGTAAAGGCAGTATTATTCGACCTCGCCCCAGCACTTTCAGTTAGAGGCGGGAGGTACTCTTACATGAAGCATTGGGGCATGTTGATGTTCTGTGGGAGGGAATAGACATTTATTCGTTCGCAATAATCTTGTGTAATTAATGGACACGTCCGATGTTATTACATCCTGATTCCTATTGCATTATTCTGCTAATACTTTACAGTTATGAAGATTACTGTAAAATTTTCCTCGTCATTTTATTCTGGTGAACGTTTGTTTCTTCTTTCTCTCCTGCAGTCATGAGAAAGTGATCTGTACAGATACTCTCAACTTATTTGTGTGCTTCTGATTTTCTCATGTTGTAGGTTTGGGACGTCTCTTGTGGTAAAAATGATGGAGTGGTTGGTGGAGCCACAATTCATCTCTTCAACATGAAAAAGCAACTAAAGACGGGAAAGAATAAACTCAGGCTTTGGCTGGCAAAAGAAGCTGATGGATCTGTTAATACAATTACTCCAGGAAAGGTTGGTATAATTATTAATAAGAATTTGCACTCCATATATTCTGTTTTGAGCTGAATTTGCTTACATGTTGGAGCTTCCCGTAGGTTCCCAAAGAAGAGAGAGGAGAGTTGGAGCGTCTGGAGAAGCTTGTTAATAAGTATGAGAGGGGCCAGATTCAACGAGTTGATTGGCTTGACCGACTGGCGTTTAAAGCAATTGACAAAGTTAAGGAACGAGAGAACAATAAAAATGGAAGTTCTCATCTGTACCTTGTTGTTGACTTTTGCAGCTTTGAACATCGGGTTGTATTCCAGGTACCCTATCACCAGTATGCTTCTATTCACCCCCTATAATTGTACAAATATACTACTCAAGGTTATGCTTTCATGAGGACACAATCTACCTACCCTCTTTCCATGTGTCCTGGAGAAGAAAGCCACTGCCTTTAGAGATATGGGGTTGCATTATTCCTCGAGCACAACTCAAAATTACGGTTGTTTGTGTGACCTGCTAATTATTTTATTTTTTTTGCTTTGAATGAAGGAGTCGGGAGCCAACTTCTTAATGCCATCTCCTATCGCTTCAACAAATGAATTGGTTACTGTATGGGACCCCGAGGTTGGAAAAATTAATCCTTCGGAGCACAAGCAGTTGAAGCTTGCTAGAAGCTTAAATCGTGGCATCATTGATAGGGATCTCAAGCCAAGCTCTACTGAGAGAAAGTAAGTTTACATGTAGTCTTATACTTCCTCCATTTTTATTTGAATTTACTTATTGTAATAATTTGTGCCAAAATAATGACAGTTCTCCTTAGTCTTAACATGTATTTTACCTTTACCCATCACGCTAATATAACATTACAAATTGGACATCTTCTATTTGTTAACCTATGTTTATTAATACTCCTATTCAACTTTATATCAATGGTATAAGTGTATAATAGTACATTTACATTAAAATCCAATGATTTCACCCTGCAATTTGGATTATAGCTTGTTCACTGTCGTATGATCTAGAATCAAATGCACATGGTTGATATCACTAGTGAATTGGGTTGAAAGACGGTTTTCTTTATAAGAATTTATTGAGCTTCCTGTCTAACTCATCTATCACCTTTTCTCCTTTAATCTATCTGCGATTCCTGCTTAATAATTGGCAGGGCCATACAAAGAATATTAAAATATCCACCAACAAGATCATTGAGCGGAGATGATAGGCAACTCCTATGGAAATTCCGTTTCTCGTTAATGTCAGAAAAGAGGGCATTGACGAAATTCCTTCGTTGTGTTGAATGGAGTGATGTTCAGGTTTGTAGCGTCCTTATTCTCTGCTGACTATATCTGGGAATGTGATTAACAAGCTTGGCCGTACGTAGTTCCTGTCCTGAAATTTATGGACATACATGGGTTTTTGTTTTCCAAGTTACCAGACCCTTTCTCATCTGAAGCTGTAATGATGTGTTTGCTTTCGGTTTCTAACATAAAGAACTATAATTTTAAAGTTATCGAAGTAGAACTATAAATGTCCTCTTGAAAAGGGAAGATGTGGTGGTGCCTGCAAACTCTTGAGAGTAGCTAAAGTTTGCTAGCAATTATCTAGCTCAACCAAACTACCTGCGTGTTTGATTTCTTAAACTTTCAGTTATAGCCCATGATTGTCAAAACTTGATTGAACTTAATAAATTCCTGGTTTAATTGTTGGCTTACTGGTCAAATCTTATTGTTATGTAACCTACACTCACAAAAAAAAAACTGCAAATGTGTATTCCAATATTAGACAACTTTTTGTTCTTTCAGAAATTCCTTTGGATGTCTGGTTACAGTTGTGTTGCTGCACTATGTTGCCTGGTCTGAACTGTACACTTTTTTTCTCAACAAACCATATTATTTTTCCATTGTCCATCTTTTCTTGTTTGTCAGATTCTTCACTTTATTGAAATGATTTAATGAATACATTGATAATGACAATAACATGTCATGTTATCAGGAAGCAAAGCAGGCACTAGAGCTTATGCACAAGTGGGATACAATAGACGTTTGTGATGCATTGGAGCTTCTGTCTCCTCTTTTCGAAAGTGAAGAGGTAGTGTTCAATTCTTCCGTTTTGCATTGCTTTCTCGTAATACTACACTTATCTTCAATTTCTGAAAGCTAGAGCCACCGATAAAGTGTTTCCTGGTTTCATTACATTCATATACATATACTTGTTCTTTCCATTTTTGTAGTTCAATCATTAGGATCACGGCAGATGTGACTTAAAGATATTACTCCGTAAGTCCATGTTCTAGAGAATGACTACCCCATTTGTGTCATTTAGGTTAGATTGTAGTTCCTGTTGTCAGTGGTCGTTCAAGTATTTTATAACGAAATTACATTTGACATGCTTGAATCCTGAATTCCTGGGCTTTAGCCATGGGGGTCGCCTCTTGTCTAAAAAATGCTCCTTGTTATCATTGTATGCCCCAATCAGCCGTTCCTCTATGCGCACTTGTCTACTATGTAAATATCTTCAAGGCAAAATAATATGAATTAAAGTCAACAATCTAATTTTCCAAGTATAATCGCAAATATTTGATTGCCTTAAATTGGATGCACAAAAGGTATTGTCAAGCATGGTTGGAGTCAGTATTGACTTTAATAGTGGAGCTTTCCAATATCAAAGAATCTGATTACTTCAAATAATTTCACCTATATTTGATAACTTGTTTATTCTTTTTTGTGACGTGTTATGCTGTCATTTCATCTTTAAGACTTAGTTTCTTATTTAGTTTATTATTGCCTAATACGATGTCTATGAATAGGTCCGAGCATATGCTGTCACCGTCCTTGAGAGAGCTGATGATGAAGAGCTTCAGTGCTACCTACTTCAGCTAGTTCAAGCTCTCCGTTTTGAGCGCTCTGATAAATCTCGCCTTTCACATTTTTCTTGTGCAACGCTGTATGATTGCCTTCTACATAAAATAATTTCTAGGCTACAATTGGATTTTATTTCTTTCTCCATCTGATATGTCACTTCTAATACTTTTAACACATTAAATTGTATCAGCTTTATGTAACATTGAGTTGGCTAGCTTTCTCCGGTGGTATGTTGCTGTTGAGCTTCATGACCCAGCATATGCAAAACGGTTTTATTGTACTTATGAGATACTAGAAGAAAGCATGCTGAAGGTTTGTCTCCTTCCACTTTGATGTCTAATTACTTGATAATGCCTTTTGTGGTTGAAGCCAGTTTCCTGTTTCACTTTTCCATTTCTTCCGTAGGTTCCTGTGAGTTTCTCTTTTAATTCTAAAGCCTTCTAAATTTTTACAGTTGGGACCTCGCCCTGGTGAAGAAGAAGATGGTTATAAGTTATGGCAAAGCTTAGTCCGTCAGACTGAATTGACTGCCCAGTTGTGTTCCATAATGAAGGACGTCAGGAATGTAAGGGGTGGGACTCAGAAGAAAATTGAGAAGCTCAGGCATCTCCTCACTGGGCTTCTTAGCGAGCTTACCTACTTCGAGGAGGTATTTTTATGCATTCCTATTCATCTGATCTTTTTACTAATTGTTTCATGGATGCATTTTCCTGGACTTTGTTTGCTTATTTCCATTTTGGGATTCCTTAATTTCAGCCAATACGATCACCTCTAGCACCAGCTACCCTAATCACAGGGATTATTCCATCAGAATCGTCAATATTTAAGAGTGCATTACATCCATTACGACTAGCTTTTCGAACAACTAATGGTGGATCTTGCAAGATCATATATAAGAAAGGGGACGATCTTCGACAAGATCAATTGGTAGAATTTTTTTATCCCTTGCCACATTCACTTTTTACAGTATAATGGATTTTCTCCTGTTAAACATTACTTCTATTTTTACCAGTGCCCCAGTGTGATTTTTCATGTTACTGTTGTAGGTTATTCAAATGGTGTCTCTTATGGATCGATTGTTAAAAGTGGAGAGTCTTGATATGCATTTAACTCCATACAGAGTATTAGCAACTGGCCACGATGAAGGGATGCTCGAGTTCATCCCATCCAAATCTCTGGCACAGGTTAGTTTATTGATGTATCAATCTTGAGTTGATAGAATTAGACAATGTAGGAAGGGTATGTGTTCCTTGAGTCGTCTCTATGTTTTTAAAGTGAAACTATAGTTGTTATTTTTTGGGCTTCGTTTTTGCTTATTAGGATTTCTCAGTGTTTGCGGGATTAATTTTTTAATTATAATTTGTAATTACATCTTTTGTTGTCCCAATCTCATACTTCTGTTAATCTAAAATATCCATTAACCTATCATCTCAGCTACTGGAATTTCCTTTATTCAGAATTTGACTCATATACTTTTTGAAGAAACATGACAACAGAGAGCGAGTCAGAGAGGCTGAACAAGACCTAAGTTATTGTCAACTTAGGATGTTCAGTGTACTCTACTTATTGTCATTTATGTAAACAATGAAGTGCAACATAGTGATAAGAGTCATAAGACGCTTCACCTCTAACCAAAGGTCAGGGGATGGAAAGACCCACTACTGCTCCTCTTTAAAAAAAGAAAAAAATATATGTTAACAAAGAACTCTTGCAACTATATCACTATAAAGTTTAAAGTGGGTGAAGACTTGGGGATTCAATGAGAAAATTCAAATGAGTGAATTGCTATATGTCTTTTATCAATTGCAAGTAGTTATACTTGTATTTCCTCTAAGTTTCTATATGTGTATTATCAGTTGTGAGTAGTTATACTTGTATTTCCTCTGAATGTTTCTACTTTTACATTCTTTCCTTAGTTTCATATATAACTTTTCAGTGTTTTTTACTTTCTTTATGAACAGCTATGATAAAGTTTTAAAAGGTTATTTTCCTTTTTAAATGCTAGATTCTCTCAGAGCACCGTAGTATTACAAGCTATCTGCAGAAGTTTCATGCTGATGATGATGGACCATTTGGAATTACTGCATCCTGTCTTGAAACATTCATAAAAAGCTGTGCTGGCTATTCAGTCATTACGTATATTCTTGGCATTGGAGACAGGTAGTTATAAATGAAGCCGCTTACTAACTAAGGGATGTTTAATCTCTAATAGCACTCAGGAGTCTCTACTATTATTATTTCAATAATTCAATTAAATATTTTCGAGAGACGCTGCTTTTCTTTCCTCTCCTGCCCCTATTTTATGTAGACGTGGTATTTGTTTCACCTGTTTAAAGGGTTCGTGTCTAATGTCCTGTAACCATTAATACTGTACCATTTAGTGCATAGTGCTCAGATTTAGCATTTAGGAGATGCATACATTATACTACTACGTTTAATAAATTAAGAGAAGAATAACTATTATCAGTAATACTAGCAGTCTATCAACCAATATTGGCTCTTCAACATCATCTAAATAACATATATGGCATTATATTACATATTGCCTCTGCTTTGATATAATAGGATTCAGTGAAATGCATTCAACCACTTAACTTTTCTGTTTGCTTGCTGCACTAATTCTTTTTTTTTTTTGTGTATGTGTTGGATAATGATGACCATCAGGCACCTTGACAATCTTCTTCTCTGTGATGATGGCCGACTTTTCCATGTTGATTTTGGTTTCATTTTGGGTAGAGATCCAAAACCCTTTCCACCTCCTATGAAGCTTTGCAAAGAAATGGTTGAAGCTATGGGTGGAGCAGAAAGGTACCTTATGATTAATTGAAGTTAAGCACTGTCATCATTTCTCTCGAATATGGTGAATTGGTGATATATGCTCAAGATTTGACCTAACATTTTAATTCTGGCTACCAATAATAAGATTGTTGGTTCTTCATCATTTACCTATACATCATATTTGTATTATTACTAGCTTGATGTTATGTCTATCGATGGACATTTTCTTTTTCGGTTTTAGTTTTTCTTGCTAACTTTCCCTTCCGTTGCAGTCAATATTATACCAAATTCAAATCCTACTGCTGTGAGGCTTACAACATCCTTCGCAAATCAAGCAATCTAATCCTAAATTTGTTTCACCTGATGGCGGGTTCTAATATTCCTGATATTGCTTCGGATCCTGAGAAAGGCATTCTCAAGGTGAAATCTCTGCACAATGTGTACCACTGGACATACAAGTTTTATAGTGTTCTAATTATAATGATTTACTAAATACAGCTTCAAGAAAAATTCCGCCTGGACTTGGATGATGAGGAGGCTATACATTTCTTTCAAGATCTTATTAATGAAAGTGTCAGCGCATTGTTTCCCCAAATGGTGGAGACTATTCACCGTTGGGCTCAATACTGGCGATGAATATGTGTCGACTAATATTGGAGGATCTAGAAGACCATTTCAAAAGGTTGTCCACTGGGTTAATAGTTGTACATAAATTCCTTTGTTTCCTTTTACAATGTAGGTCAAAGATAGATGGGTATCTCACTACTTCGTTCATGTATATATATCTTACTACTATAAATCTAAGCCTTGTAATAAATCAATACTTGTTTTTCGTTTTCCCCATTTCTTGTTAATTTTTTACATCTTGTACTCTAGACTCTTCTGCTGCTTCTTCTTCCTTCATCATTTTCACTCAACCCGTCATCCAACCTCATCTAGAGTATATAATAAAGCGGCTTACGTGTGTTGGCTACGCGTTTCGTCGGTCTGCAGAAGTCTCGTAAGCCAACCAGTAATCGCTCGCCATAGCATTGGGTGTTCCGCATAATTAGTTTATTGGGGTTTGAGTTTTGCTATTTTGATGTATGCCAAGTTGATAATATATGGTTTTTATTTAGTTTACTACTCTATACTTATTTCCAGCTCTTGAAGTTATTGTTTTGCAGCCTAACATTGAATAAATTGTTTTAAGGTAATGGTTCTTTTTAATCTGTTTTTATTGTTGTTGGTATTTGTATAAAGATGCAATCTTTTTGGTAATTATTTGTTTTTTTATTATGATTTTGATTTCGTTTAGGATTTACGATTGATGGTGGTGACCGGATTAGGCTGTTCGATCGGCGGCGGTGGTGATAAACAAGGTACTACCTCCATTTCAATTTAATTGCAATTACATTTTTATATAAACTCTAACTTAATCAATTGAGCTTAGGTTTTTACTTACAATTGTTCATTCATGTATGTTTAATTAGGGTTCTTATTGTTTGATTTTTTGTAAATCAGATTTATGATATTTTGAGTTCTTTTTTATTGATTGAGGTTGTTTTTGCTGAATCTCTTGCACAAAGAATTGTGGACTGTAAACATAAGGTAACCTTGACTTGAAATGTTGTGAAGAGAGGGCCTAAGCTCATCAATCTTAAGGAAATTGTTGAACCCACCCAGAATGGTGTCGCTATAGGTATGGAAATTAGCCAATGTCATCTTTCTTGCTTAACTTAAAATGTCTTGGACTCTCTGCTATTATTCCCGATACGTTTCTTGGTGGAACAGATTGGGGCATGTGGTTATATTCTTGCAAGGTATACAGCATTTTCCGAGCTCCTACCTCTTTTGGCCGCTGGCAGAATTCCCCACTGTGATTTGTCACCAAATTGATGCTTTGAAATCTTACCGTGAGAACTCTACTACACTGTTGCCACCTTCTCTTTCAGTGCCTTGGCCAACTTTGAAGTCCGAAGTCCATGTAGAATACTGGTAATTATTAGAGAAAACAAGTCATTTGGGTGGGTTCTCGACTTGTCATTTACTTTGTGTTTGTAGGAGTTAACAGAAAATGTTCTATAGGGCTAGATTTTCTTTTGAAATTTATGGCTTGCATGTTATCATTTTACGTAGTAACCGAAGAATATATTTACTGGTTCAATTCAAAGAAGGCTCCTTCAATCCACCTGATATATAGTCCACTGTTGGTTTACCCGAGAATGTGGACATCTTTGGGCAAAATATCAGTCTGTCCCCAGTGCAGCAATCCCTGAATCCTCTGCAAGATGCATTGGCTAACATAGCACGTACCATATCAAGTCAACAACAAGGAAGAGAAAATGGTGGAACAATTTTTTTTTGGGGGGTCCGATCCGAGCAAAAGGAGGGAAAGAGGGTGAAAGTTTTGTTTTGTGTTTTGGTTTCTAAAGAGAGGAATTAATATATGTGATGATAATAAGAGTGTTATAATTTAAAAGGTGGTCCTTCTATTTAACTTATCTTGACAACTAACATTCCAACAATTAAAATTTAACAATTAATGTAATGTAAAGTGTGTTCAACTAATGCTAATTAATTTAATAACTCGACTTATTAGTTTATTAATAGTTAAGCGATACGGGTTATTTGAGGAATCTGGAGGACAACTGCGAAAATTAAGTTAAATCTTGAACCAAAGCTTGGGTTAGAGGAAAACACGCCAGGCGGCCCTAAAAATAGGATATTCTTGCCTGTGTAAATAATTCTTGAAATGGGCCATCGATGAGAATGCGAAATCGATCTACCGAAGCGTTTGAATATTTGGGAGAAAGCAAAAGCATCACGATTATTAAATAAATCTTCGTGAGCAGCACCAAAATTATCTTAGGTTTGATTCGTGAGTTGAGATATAGTGGATTCGGTGAGGAAAGTTGAGGCTCACAATAAAACTGTCGATATCGTCAGCAAGGTAAATGTCACGCTTCATCTTAAAGTGTGGCTAAACAACAATTTGCCCAAGTTAGTTTGTAGTAAACTCAAAAGCTTGAAGGCATATCTCACGGAGTGCCACAAAGGTACATCCTCTAAATCACTTGAAGCGATAGAGCATTCGATTCTTAAGTCTGAATACATCCGTCAAGTTCGGCTCAAAAGGTGAAGTCACATCCCATGAGGACACTTAGGTTGCGGTCAGCCGAGTCTCGTGAGGGCCAAGAGTTGAATGTACTAGTTGGTTCTTTGAATTAAAATAACAAAAGTTGTTTTAATTAAAAAGTTGAATTACTTAAGGTTACAACATTATTAATTTCATCATCGATAACAAATTATGATTTTTTTTAAATGAAGAATGGAACGGATTAAGATTGAGTATGTGGCGATTTTTCTATCTGATTGTAATATTTAAGATTTTCAAAATTGAAAAATTAATACCAAAATTGATGTCGAGTATAAATTAGTACATGAATGTTGATTTTTTAATTGCAAAGCAATTTATTATGATTTGAATTATAAATTTAATTTTAGAATTTAAAATCAGTACATAATGTATATATAAAGTACAAATATACATTATATAAATAAAATTAAGTACTTAAATACTTTGAATATATGATTTCTAGGTTTTAAATACGTAGATCATGTAATAAGAATATATGTATACTCTAGGATGTTATGTTGGAACATTTGAGTGTATGAAAACTCAAGTCATGAAGATTTAAGTACAAATATACTCTGATAACACTTATTTGTATGAAGTTAATAATTGAGAGTATATGTGTACTCAAAATACACATATTTGAGTACACATATATTCTGAAATATCTTATTTAAAGGGTTTGTGATTAACTGTTTTAAGTGTACATATGTACTCAAAGCATAAACATTTGAGTACACATATACTTTAGATGTAGTTAGTTCAGGTAGCGCTTGTGTTTAAAAGTATTTAGAGTACATATGTACACAAAACATTAATATTTGAGTACACATATACTCTAAAAAAACTTAGTTGTAAGGAGTGAATGTGTTTAACTATTGTGAGAGTACATACTCAAAAGATAAACATTTGAGTAGACATATACCCTGTACATATGGTGTTCAAGTGCTGAATTTGTTTAAATGAATTTAGAGTATATGTGTACTCAATTTTGTATCTTGGGAGTATAGAAGTACTCAAAACTTACACATTTGAGTATATATATAATCCCCAAAAAGATATTTAGTTAGGAAGTGAATGTGTTTAAATAAATTGAGAGTACATGTAATGCTGAAAACTCATCACGTTGAGAATATATATATTAAAGAACCGTTTTAGGAAGTATCAAGAATGCCAATTGGCCTCTATAATTAAAAGTAGTCAAATGTAGATTGGTCGGTTTGGGTTTTGTCTGAAATTTTATTTGTGAATCAGGATGTGTTTGATAAATATACATGTTCAATGTGTTCTTGAATTCGGGGATTATTAGGCGTTTTTTTCTTTGCATTTGTGAGGCAGATTTTTGTCAGTTATCATGTGTTGTTTGGGCAATTTTTTTTATGTCGTTGAGATGTTAGAATGGTCTCATTGTGGCTGGTTTCCTTTGCATTTTTTTAGTTCTTGTCATTAAATGTAAAAAATGATATAATGTTGTAACCTTAAGTAATTCATGTAAAAATGATATAATGTTGTTGCATTTATATGGAAAGAGTTGCAGTTATGTATTATGATTATCTTTTTGGCCACTAATGTGAATAATTTTGTTATGATATGCTTTTGAGTTCGACCAGGTGAACTTAAAGATTATTGATTAAATTTCGAATTATAAATAATTTGTAAAATTTTTTCAATTTAATTTTTATTTTATCATGAAAATTTCGTCGGAACTTCAAAGCTGGTCGAACAAAACCTTGATTGCTTTCAATGAATCGACGTCGGTTTTTTGGTTCCTTTCAAACTCGAGGGCAGAGCAAAGCCTCGAGTCCTTATTTTGAATCGAACCATGATGAAATTTGGCATAGTTCCAGTCAAACCTTATAGGTTTTGTTCGATTCTACTCGTTCAAATTTGTAGAAGCCTATGACTTATGAGTAAAATAAAACAGAAGAATTCATAATACTTCATTGAGTTCATTCTCGCGGTATCTTCACGTACAAAATCAATCAATAGATATAGTATTTATCATTTAAAACTTACATTCGTTTCAATTTTACAAACTTGTCCCATTCGTTTCAATACAAGACTTCATCCACTAATAATATATTTATATTTATAGGCTGACAAATTACTAAACTCAAACAATTCTAGTAAACTAAATATGTATAATATCTAGATACTATGAAAATATCCAATCATAATTATATATGTCTCTAAAGCCCAATAATAGGTAGAGAAATTATTGTGACATGACCAACCACACAAATTGGACAAATTGGTACTCAAGAACAACCTCAATTTCTTCCTAACATGAATCGAAGATCGGTCCCCGAGATTTGGTTTGTGATGGCTTTCAACATGTAATCAATTGGAGGTTGAGGTGGAGTAAACAACTGCCCAAAAGTTTGCCAACAAAAAGGGTCATATAAATGATAGTGTTCTTGAATAGGCTTTAACTGAATCGATTAAGGTTATTCCTTCTGAGCATACTATCATTTGCATGCAAAATGAATTTGGTTTCTTGTATATGTTCCTCTTATGTTCGAATGTCGATCCACGATAATGCACTAACGTGTTTGATTCTTCGTCACTTTTGTCGCAATAAAATTGGTCGATTACAATTGGAAGTTGTACTTCTGACATTTGTATGTTCGAAAAAGAGACTCCCTGGACCGATCCTGCTCCACCCTGTATGAACAATTTTTTATGTTGGCACGATGTGTATTGACACGATATTAAACCTCAATAGTATGTTTATTATAAGATTGAGTATCAATTTGAGGAAATTCATACCTGCCATGTCTTGATCCTAACTCCATTCATTGTGTTCTGCATAATAATGTCTCGAACAGTAATGTTCGAGACACATGCTTTAGTGTTATCCTTTCCTAGGCTTCCAATGCTGATTCCATGCCCCGGACCACAATTAACATTGTGAATATATACATTTGTACATCCAGTTTGTATTGAAACACAATCATCACCTAGATAAAACATACATTTCATTTCAATAAGCAATTTTTTAAGGTATGATTGCGTAAAATAGGCCTGTTGACGATCATTTTTATATATTTGAAATTTGGTATTTGAGGGATTGAAGAGAAGGAGATATAAATTTACCACAAGCAAGATTGGAGCTACGGATGAGAACATCTTTAGAGTTCTGTAAATGGATTCCATCAGTATTTGGACTATCTCCTGGAGATGTGACAGTGAAATTGTATACTGATACCCAATCTGATTTAATGTCGAGCTTGAGGGTGGCATTGCGTACTATTTACCGAATTGTTATGCATGTTACATTGAAGCTATAGAATCTAATTTACTTTGTTTCAAGAAATAATAATTGTCAATATAAAAATATTGAATATGATAAATAATTATTCAATTGGATGGTCTTGTAGTTAGGATATTTGATAAGGTCAAGAGTTTGGCATTATGATCCACTGCCTTAATTTTGTGACTCGTCACTCTTTATTTCTTCAATTATACATCATGCATTTGATGGTTACATCATAACTATTATGAAATTGAATGGTCTTGTAGTTATGATATTTGCTCATGGTCATGCGTGGGAATTATGATTCATTGCCTCCTTTTTGTTATTAGATTGATTGTACATTATGTATTATGGATATCATGATTAGTTACGATATAATATATAGTCAAATGAATATTGTATCATTTTGCACAAAAGGAGGCCGATGATTATTTCCAAGGAGTTGATTGGTTCAAGTGGTCATTGCCGTTGGCTTAAGGCCTGGCAGTTGTTGTCCAAAAGAGCTCCTTATCTGCCACACATTATCCAATCAATAAATACCACAAGTCAAAAAAATATGTGAAGTAGCTATTTAGAATAAGATAAGATTGGAAGAAATGGTAAATTACAGGAATTGAAGGATGTTGAAGGATGGTTTTGTTAATGGGAATAATAAGCTTGGATTCATCATCTATTGGATCATCGAGTTTGCCACAACGAGAACCTCTTTCCATCGAGTGTACGAAGCTTCCCACTAACGATTATCCTATCAATTTGGTGAATAATAACCACTGGTAAAGACCTGAGCCCCAAGCTTTGGCATTTGCAGGAGCTATCATTGTGCCATCACACGCAAATCAAATAAAATACGATAAGCTGGAGCTTGATACCTTGCAATTTCAGATTTGAAAAAATGAATCAAAGTGAATTATTTGAGTATAATTGACACTTCAATTCAATTCATTTCATTTGTATGATTAAATAGCTTATAGTAGTTTGATTAAGCTAATTAGGCAATGGAATAGCATTTGAAGTATAAAATGTAGAAGATAATATTGGAAGTTAGTTACCTGGAAGACAATGTTACGTTTGCAATTAGGACCAGAGAAGGAAACAGGACCTACAAGGAAAGTATACTCTGCTGGAACCATAAGTGTTGATGCCTCCACTTCACAAGCTGATGCCCATGCTGCCTCAAATGCCTGATAAGACCGTAAGAATTACTTGAGTCCGCATTACAATTTTTTAACTTAATAATCAAAACACGACACATGTCACGTTTTTAATATAATGTAACAAACAATTCAAATTCGAATAAAGTTCAACACATAAATTAATTGAATTTATCAATTTTCAACATAAAATTTTGTTCCATCAATGAAGCTAGTTTGTGAATATGAGGTACGAACTTGATAAAACTAAAATTAAATAATTTAATTTCATAATTTTTGGATGTGAGAACCGATTAAATTCATAACTGCCATGACTAGAATCATTTTGTTGTGTCCCACCATCATGTTGTCTATATCAGTGGCTATTCATTCAAGTCCAATTCAAGCCGTTCTTTAGGGAAATAATAATTTATACTCTCCATTCCAAAAATATTGTCTCATTTTGACTTTCACGGTCTCCAAGATACGACTTAATACGGTATCCAACATGACTATATTATTTCTTATCAGCTAATGAGAATTCATGCTCAAAGTTTATAAATTTTAATCCAAAATAATAAAATGGAACCATGTTTTTGGGATGGAGGGAGAAATAAATTAATTCTTTTTTTTTTTCAAAAAATTATGTTTCCAAACACCCTACATCGAGAATCATTGAAATTCAATCATTTAGGCCAAGAAGAGATAACAATAACAACATTTTTTAAAGGATATACTAATAAGAGTAATTAATTACGTAAAATAACAAGATAGTACTTAGAAGGATTATTAAACTCAAATAATTACTCCAGTGGCTTACATGTTACAGGGACTAACTGACCTTTTGTGTCTTCTAACTACGAATTTATTTTTAATTGATGATAACAAATCAATCACAACCAATCAAACAAATTTTTAACTACCACAAATCAAAAGGCACGGGTAGTACAAATAATAAACTAATATTGCTACTTATTATACACTTGTTGTGCATAGATTATTAAGCTAGTTTTATATTATCAAGACCTATAATATATATATACTCTTGTAATAAGTTGTAATATATTGTTAAATTATCGAAAATGATCATTTACCTTTTTATTATACTTTTTGTTTTTATTATATATTGTTGATATCATGAAGAGTTATGATATAACAACTAAATGCGTAATGTACATACTATAAATTACAAGATATGAATTGAAGGAAGACACAGCATCCATGGTCTGGACTTTGGACTATATACCCGTTAGACCAGAATACACTAGCATTATGGCTCCATTCATCAAAGTTTGAAAGACTTAAGTTTATGTAACATGAATACATGATGAAATGCTTGAATTTACCTTAGTGTCATCAGATAATCCATCCCCTTTGGCGCCAAAATCTAGCACATTGTAGTTAATACTTGAAATGGGGTCGGAATCGCCAATCGGGGGGCTTATAACTTTCCCCTGTTTTCCTCCAGATTGGGGTGGTGATGATGTTGGAGGTGATTTTGATGAAGGTGGTGATTTTTGCTTTGGCTTATTATTACTTCCACTTTTGCCTTGGTGATGATGACTATTATGATTATCTTTCCCTTTTTTCTTTGATAATGAAGCTATGATGCTTCTACTTCCTCTCCAATGCTTCCCTCTTCTTGCATTGCAAGTTTCTATATTGGAAAACCAAACAAGAAATGCAACAATGAGCATAAATGTGAGGCTTCTAAAACTGAACCCCTTCATTTTTTTTTAAATAATGAACACAGTCCTAGATGAAAATGGAATGGGAATTATGTTGTTGTTGTTGGTTGTAATAGCCAGCAAGGGAGCTGGTTGGGAGTTTATATAGTAAAAGAGAACTCAGGGGCTAAATGAAACTGTATGTGTAGGCATAAGCCAATTGATTGTTTGAAAATGCTAAAGTATTTATTATTTTATTCTACCTTTTGTCACTACGTCACTTTCAATAATTAAGTACTAATAACATTTATTATTTCCTTTCTTGGAGAATTATTCATCTATAGCTTGAAGCTTTAAATATATTTTACATGTGGAAGAGAAATGGGTTCGTTAAGATTTTTGTTCGTTAATGAATTAATTAATGATAAAAAAATCTGAAGTTATACCATTTATAATAAATTTTAACTTTCTTTAGTGCGTTTAAATGTCACGTGAATTTTGAAAAATAGTGTTTTTAATATCGATTATATAAAACATTTTAACTTTTAGGTAATGCATGCTGCGATTTGTTAAATGAGGAATTTTGATGCGTAATACAATGAAAAGCTGCGTAAAATATTTTGGTATCTTTTAAATTTTTTTGATATGTCATCTTAGAATGAGTACGTTTTAGTAATGTATCGTTTTATATTAAAATTTGATGCGTATGGAGATTAATGGGCGTTAATGAATGAATGCATGCTTAGTTCTCGCTATGTAATGAAGAGTGTATCATATTCAAACTCAGAGACCTTTATTTCTACATGCCATTAAAACTCATCGATTGACACCTAATTATTTCACTCGAAACGTTATTTTTTCTTGTAATTGATATATCAAACCGAATATTAAAAACAACTTAAGTTTTATGTGGGGATTTTTCATATTAATACAATTTATGATCAAATAAGCCCTTTGCATTGTTGCCATACAAAATCGATAGGCTTGATTGTTGATAATAGCTTCCATCAATCCATGATCCATGCCATGTGATGGAATACTTTAGGAGTGTGATTGGCAGGCCTTTTATTTGGTTGCCATCTTTAGCTTATCTCTTTCAAGGAATGGTTGTGAAAGAGTTTTATTTAGAGGTATTTCCATCGTTGTTCTATCTATCTTGTAAAAGCCAAGAGTCACACGTGAGTGGGTCAATATTTGTTGTCAATAAACATTGATTTTAACATCTCTTTATCATCACATGCAACGTTCACGGGCTATATAAATTTTGGAACTTTGTCTTCTTAGATTTCAACACAAACAGCAACAGTACCTCACTACCACACCTTCAACTTGTTTCATCAATCTTTCAAGAATTCAAAAAATATACATATAATAAAATTGGATGTTATTATAAATTCATGTTGCTCTAATTTAAGAAAATAACTATAACCCCGAGTATATGTTTCAACATGAATAATAAACAAGCATATTAGTTACATCTAGTAAAATGTAGGTAAAATATGATTCATACTTACTCGGTGCTTGTGTTTGGACTCACAAAAATTTCGAATTTGAAGGTCGGCTTCTTTCAAATATAAAACATGAATTCAATCAATAATAATGTAATATATAAAACATGAATTCGATCAATAATAATGTAATGTATTAAAGTGAAAAGAAAATTAAATGGATGCAATGACCTTAGGAAAATGGAATTATCACATGGTTGAATTGAAACAGATGGCTTTAATTAAAGGTCAATTTGGAGAAGTTGCAAAAGCAAATAGTGGGACTCACGAAATTCAATAGTATCATCACTTTAGAATGGTGATGAATACTCTAGTTAATATAGCAATTCTACACTTTTTTGTGAATAGAAAGCTTACAGTTATTGGTTAGTGGTTACATTCCCTCTATTATTACATTTGTACTTTTCTCATTCCTTTAGATATAAGGATGCTTCGATCTCGTTCTAGGTTCGTTAGTTGAAGTAGTAAATTGCGAAAACTCTTGTTGAAGTACAGTAATTGGTTAAGAACATGATCGTTGAAAGCGAGATATTCACAATTGATTCGATCATGAAGTAATTTATGGAATTAGTAGTATTACGATCGCTGAAAGTGAGATATCTACAATTGATCCAATCATGAAGTAATCCGTGGGACTAAAACTACGATCATTAAAAACGAGATATCTGCAATTAATTCAATTCTGGAACAATCTATGAACCAGAATATCATTAGTGGTAAATAATTCACAACACTTTCCTTCCTTGCATTATTATTATTGGAAGATTTGGAACTTAAGACCTCCAAAGTGAATATGAATAACTAAAGTGTAAGGTATTTCTTTGATGAGTTGCCTCATCTTGTTCAGAATTTATTTTCTTTTTCCTGATATAGATCGATGTCCGAATAGTTTCTTTTGTATATTGTAATTAATTTCTCCCTTTCATTTTTAAATTCCATTTTTCTCTATAAACACATATATAATCACTTTTTTATTAAATTTATTTGAATGATCCATCTTTAATTTTCATCACATAAATTATGAAAAGTGGTTATCTAAGAATCTCATTGGAAAGGAGATTCCGAATCATAGGACTCTAATTAAACATACAATCAATATTTTTCGAATTTGAAAAGGAGTTCAGAAAAAATGATTTTAAATATATTACGGATTACATAGTATTATATTCTAGTTTAAAATTGAGAAGGTAGGTGCATTATTATACTCCATAACTATAGTGGTCCTCTTGAGAACATTAATACTACACCATAAATCATATACGTGGAGGAATCTCTGAAGTCTAATAAGTCCCACTACAACACCATACCATATTCATACTGAAGTTTAATTCATAGAAATGGACACTGCTCATTGGAGAGCTAGGCAACATTTTCACCACTAATTAGCTGCATTTGACTTAGGGATCCTCTACCTCACAATCAGAATCATACACTCAAGCAACGAAACTCTACACGTAGAGACGCATATGTAACGACAAAAATAACGAGTCTTTTTTAAAATTTTAGAAACATATTTTTTTTTATCAATAGAAAATATTATAATAAAGATAGTATAGTAATTAGTAATTTAAAAATGGAAGAAGCACAATTCACACTTATAAATAGAAGGATTTGTTCAAATTTTGTGCCTCATTTAAACCCCACTCGATGGTGTACAAGTAAATGCATTTTGATAACTTAATTGTCACTTAATTGTCCTCCAAGTAGAAAAATAAAATATTAGTTTAACGCGAAGTATACCTGTCTTATGATAAAATCAATTTAAAATGAGATTATTGTCGCATTGTCCATTAACAATTTTGTCCAATAACATATCATGCCTTGACACCTTTCATAACTACTTGCTTGCCTACTTTGCTTAGCTTGTTCATCATCTTTGTTCTATATGCATAATTTAGAAGTATAAAATTTCGATGGACCAATGCACAATAAAATGTTCCCATGTCATATTACATACGAAGTATTTTCATTTTTATACACAAAAAACCTATTTCCACCATCCCAATTTAACTCATATATTTTTTCAATAATTATCTTCATTTGAATCATAATCCAACCACTTAATTTAAAATGTAGAATTTAAAGTTAATTTAAATTTTGTAAATTTAAAATTATGTATTTTTAATTGATTAGTCAAGCATACATGACACTCTGATCATCTATTATACTTCATAAGTGACACTTTACGATATTAACTTCACATGATTATAACATGTTTTTTTTTGTCTTAAAAATAATTAAAAAATAAAAACATAATGTATGTGATAGAATATGAGAACAAGTAAGAATATCATTGTCTCATTTCATCAAATATCGATTTCGCTTTTATATTTATAGATTTAATTTATACTGATCGACAAGTTACATTAATTTTCACAATCTCTATCAATCTAAACAATATCAACTATCTGGTGAATTCAACAATATACTTACCATAATTACATCAAATCATCTTAATACCAAATCATAATAAAATATCAATACAATAATATCAATAATATTTAATAATATCTCTAATACTCTCCCGTAATTTGAGCCGACATTTACGCTTCTAATCAAAATTTCGAATCTGATGAATGTTCTGGAAAATCTTCTAATGGACGGTATCAAGAATTTCTTGAATTTAGATGAAAAGAAATAAGAATAAACTTCTTCTTTTTTTTGATTTTTTCTTTAGGTGTTGTTTTGAGCCGTAAAAACAACAAAGAATAATATAAATCTTAAAGAATATTTTAGTTAGTTAATTCTGTCATTCGCTCGAATGGTAATTCACCAGTTACTTGCATGTTTTAACGTAAATCACAGTTAGCATTTACTTAATTCTTTCGAAATTAAATTCTGCTAAGTCCCTCGCTTGGAGAAAAATTCGGTGTTCCCTCGTCATAAGATATGATCCTCGTCATGAAAATTATAAAAAGAAATAGAAATAGAGGGGGTAGACAAATGAATCTCGAACAAAGAGAAATAGATATGTTGGGTGAAAAATAAGCAATGTAAGATAATCGTTCTATTGTGACGGTAATGTTGTTATAACAAAAAGAAAAATATAAGTGACATAATAAATAAGTAGATGAAAAATGAATATATTTCGACAAACAAAGAAGCCTGCCGACTACAGTAGGAGTGTTGATAAAGCGGTGGCTTTGATGTGCGGCGGAGAAGAAGAAAAGAATAAAAAAAATGGATGGCCGAAGTTGGTGTGCGGCGGAGAAGAAGAAAAGAATAAAAAAAATGGATGGCCGAAGTTGGTCTGCGGCAGAGAAGAAGAAAAGAATAAAAAATAAAATAGGTCAAGATTTTGCGCCTCATTACCATGTAAAAGACATGGTAAGAAAATAAGACATTGCTTGTTCTGGCCATCAAATATCACGCCCCGCTTTTATATTTATAGACGACGATACTTGATTGACAAGTTACATTAATTTACACAATCTCTATCAATCTACACAATATCAACTATTCTAGGTAACTAACAATATACTTACCATAATTACATCAAATCATCTTAATACCAAATCATAATAATATATCAATACAATAATATCAACTAGGTGCCAAATAAATACAAATCCAACCGAACCGACCTGGAATCGCACTTAAATAAACGAATGAGGAACCGACGGAACCGAACCGATTTAGGTCAAAATACAAAACCGAAAATATTTTGGTCTGTCTGCTCGGTTCGAACTAAACTGATTAAAAACCCGAACCGAACAAAACCAAAAATAACCGAGAACCGAATCGAACCGAACCGGTTTCAATTCCATCTCAACTTTACCGGACGAGGTCGGGTTCGTTCAAAATACCCCAAAACCGAACCGAATCATCTGGCTGGAATCTTAATATCAATAATATTTAATAATATCTGTAATAGTAATTTATTATGTTTGTGACAACTATCCATGAACATATATAGTTTAGACATTTGGAGCTAAAATTATTTGGATAGGTGCGTCTTTTAGTCTAACATTGCTCGTGAACTAATGTGATTCCTCTCGTGAACTCCATATCAAATGTCAATTAGAGCTTCCTAATAATATGACTAATGAAGCTACTATTTCTTAATTTTTTTAAAACATAATCATAAAGTAGTAGTACTATTGCCGGAAAGCTCGCAAAGGGTACAATGGCTTTAACTATATAATATCAAATAGAACCTTTCACTCGAGTTGAATAACAATAACGTAGGCTAAACAAAAACTAGACAAGAGATATGATGTCTCTAATAAATTATATTAGAAAAATTATATTACATTTCTTTTCTATCTTTTTTGATGATGATAATATAACTATGATGCATGCGCTATTTATAATTGTGTTTAAGATAAAATACACCATTCACAATTGTTGTCTCCGCATAATGTTTAACCATTCTCAAGAAATGTATTCCTTATTTATCTCATTTCCATTTCATTCTCCATTAAATTTTTCATTGTCACAATTCTCACAATTCTCCACCTCACTATAATTTGAAAGAGGTCCACTTGGATTAATACCTAACATGGTATAGCATTTAGCAATTTCAAACAATGTTGAAATTTGCTTCTTGTCACAACTCAAGTTAACATTGCCCTGGCAGGATTTCATTTGCACTTTTAACAAAGAAATATTGCCTTCTTCTATAACATCGAGCACAAAATAATATCTCACATCTATATGCTTGGTTCGAGCATGATGAACCTGATTCTTAGCTAAATGAATCGCACTTTGACTATCACACCTTAGATTCACACATCTCAAGGCCAAACCCAAGAACGTGCCACCGCGCCATAACGCTTCCTTCAATTCTTCCGCCACCGCCATATACTCGCCCGCGTAGAAAGTAAGCACGAGATTGTAACATCGACGCTAACTAATTGGACCACTCATGTATTTTGTACACATAACCGCAGTGTGATCGTCAAGCTATCTAAATCAACAAGATAATCTGAATCAACGAACCCACTTATTTGACATGTATCTCCACCAAAACACAAACCTGTGTCAGTTGTACCCTTCAAATACCTTAAAATCCATTTCACCGCTTCCTAATGTGCCTTTCCTGGATTTGCCATGAATCTACTAACAACACTAACCGCTTGTGAAATGTCTGGACGTGTACACCTATAGCGCATATTGCTTCCACGACTCAGCATAAGGTACACGTTCCATGTATGCCTTTTCTTCTGATGTAGTAGGAGATTGTTTACTAGAGAGTTTAAGATGTGGAGCCAATGGAGTCATCACTGACTTAGCACCTTTCATCCCAAGCCTCTCAATAACCCGCTCAATATAGCTCTCCGACTTAAGCAAGTTTCGGGTTTGATCTATCTCAGAATCTCCATACCCGTGATTTTCTTTGGCAAATGCCCAAATCTTTTGTCTCGAACTCTTTACCAAGTTGAGCCTTTAATTTATCTATCTCCACCTTGCTTTTCGAAGCAATAAGCATGTCATCCACATACAATAGAAGATAAACATATTCACCTCCAAGAAGCTTACGAATGTATACACAACAATCATAAACACTTCTGGAGAACCCTTGTTTTAACATAAATGAGTCAAATCGCTTGGTAATTGGGTTTATGAGATCATTTCAACTATAAAAGGATTTCAAACGACAAACATGACTCTCTTTGCCCTCAACCTTGTATCCATCCGGCTGATACATATAGATTTCCTCGTCCAAATCACCATGTAAGAAGGTTGTCTTCACATCAAGTTGTTCTAGCTCAAGATCACCATGAGCAACAAGACTTAATAATACCCGAATAGAAGTATGTTTGACCACTGGAGAAAATATCTCATTGTAATCAACACCTTCTTTCTGTGCAAAACCCTTGGCCACTAGCCGAGCCTTATACCTTATATTATCGGACTTGGTAGGATCCTCTTTTCTTTTGTACACCCACTTGCAACCAATAGCAGTCTTTCCTACGGGCAACGGGACCACCTCCCATGTCTGGTTTTTATGGAGTGATTGCATCTCTTCCTCCATCGCAACTAACCAACTCTCTCTATCCTTATCTTTGATAGCTTGTCTGAAGGTGACCGGCTCATCATCCTTCACCGAAAGTGCATATTCCACCAAGTTTACCTGCCCATAATGCCTCAGAGGCTTGTCGGACCCAAACTTCTGAATTGGCTTGTAATTCCTCTTTTGGCCTAATGTCAGCCAAAGATTCCTCCTGTTGTTGTTGTAATATATGTGCATTTTCCTGTTGAATCTCCTCATGATCAGGCTCATCATCTTCATCTTGAGTAACATCATGATTCTCCACCTGAACATAACTAGAATCTGGTTGGACTCTGGATTCTATCTCCACCACTTGAGTATTTGTAGTCGTCGTAACATCACCATCATTTGGCACCATAACTTTTGATAAAGTCGCCATAGATCTTTCATCGAAAGTCACATCCCTGCTGATTATAAATTTAGAGTCTTCAATACACCAAAGACGATATCCCTTAACTCCTTTTGGGTATCCCAAGAATATTGCTTTCTTGGCTCTTTCATCAAGCTTGTTATCCTTGACGTGATAATAAGCTGTGCATCCGAAGACTCTAAGTCTCTCATAATCTGTGATGTTCTCCGGACCACACCTTAAAAGGTGTTTCTCCATCTAAATAAGAATGTGGGGATCGGTTTACTATGTAGCAAGCTGTGTTAACCGACTCCGCCCACCATTCTTTACCTAATCCAGAATTAGAGCGCATACACCTTGCTTTTTCAAGTAGTGTTCGGTTTAATCTTTCCGCTATTCCATTCTCACAGGTATGTCTCTCGATCAGTCTGAAGGTCTTACAATGCCTTCTTGGTCACATAACTCTTTGAAAGCTCCCTCGGTGTACTCCGTGCCATTATCGGACCTCACTGTTTTAAGCTTTCTACCGCTCGCTTTTCAACCATCGCTTCCACCGCCAAGATGTCGAATACCTCATTCTTATAAGCCAAAGAAGTAAATCCAACATATATCTTGAATAATCATCAACAAATGTAACAAAGTACTGAACCACCTCGAAGTAACTTTAACCGGACCTCATCAAGATGCACATAGTCTAACAACCCCTCGCTTTTGTGTTTGCTTGTAGAGAACTTCAACCTGTAAGTGCTTCCATACACACAATGCTCACAAAACTCCATTTGCAAGTCTCTTCATGTTCTTCAACAAACCTTGTCCACTAAGCAATGATAGACCTTTTTTCGACATAAACAAGCATGTGCCATATCCTTGTGCATTCAGCTTGATCTTTACTTCCACCAATTCCAATTGCTAAAACTCCTGTAACGGTTGTCCCCAAAAGAGGATAAAGGTTTCCGTGACGAACTCCCTTCATCACTACCAAAGAACCGCGAACAACCTTTAAAACTCCATCCTCCAAGACTATTTTGCAGCCATTTTTCTCTAATAACCCAAGAGAAATAAGGTTTTTATGCAACTGGGACGTTGCCTCACATCATCTAGTTATTATTAAGAATTCCATCATGCATCTTCACTGGATAGTACCCTACCCCGGCCAGCCTTGCAAGTACACTACTTCCCATCAAACGACGCCGCTTATCCAAACTTTGGTAAGTTGTAAACCACTTCCTATTTGGACCATATGATGAGATGCTCCTGAATCAAGGATCCACATTCCAGATATTTCATTGCATTGTTCTGAAACGGAGTAACAATAATCATCTTCGTTGTTTGAGACATAACTAGCCTCTGTCTCTCCTTTTGTTTTTCTTTGAAGTTTTCGTTGTTCTTTTTGAATGTAACTCCCTTATTTGGGCAATTTGATTTAAAATGTCCAAGCTCACCGCATTTGAAACATAACCTATCCGCAAAGGGTCTAGATTTGGATCTAAACTTTCCTCCTTTGCCTTTTGTTCTTTCATTTGTCCTTCCCCTAGATACAAACAAACCATGAGCTTGTTCTCTGGTAACCTTTCGGAGGTCATCCTATTAACTCGATGTTCTAGTTTCGTCCATGGTTAGAGTATCACCTACAAGCATCAATGTTTGAACTAGATTTTCATATGACTTTGGCAATGAAAGCAGTAGTATGAATGCTTGGTCTTCCTTATCTACCTTGACCTCTATGTCCTTTAAGTTTGATATAATCCTATCAAACTTATTGATATAATCATGGATTGATGTGCCTTCCATCTCGCACGCATACAATTTGGACTTTGGGTAGATCCGATTTGTTGTGAGTCTTCGCCATGAAGTTGGTCTCTAACTTTGCCTTACACGCCACAAATTGCTGCTTCTTCATTAACCGCTAATGCAATGTCCTCTCTTTAGCATAAGATTATGGTCGCCGTGTTTCAAGATCTACCTTCCTTCCCAATCCTCATCATTCATATCCTCGGGTTTTTGTTCTTTTCCCTCATAACGCTCAGGCAACTTTTGTTATTTTTTCATCTCAGATCTCAATAGGAAAAATCATTTTTCCCATTAAATTTCTCTATTTCATATTTTCCGACTTTGACCGTCCCACTAGTAGTAGCCATTGTATTTGATAATAAAAAATAAATAGAGTTTTACTACTCTATATATATTTTAAGTTGGCTCTGATACCAATTGTTTTCTTTTTACTATATAATATGAAATAGAACTTTTCACTCGAGTTGAATACCAATAACGTAGGCTAAACAAAAACTAGATGAAGAATATAGATTTCGAATAAATTATATTAGAAAATTGTATTACATTTCTTTTCTATCTATTTTGATGATAATAATATAACTCTGATGCATGCGCTATTTATAATTGTGTTGAAGATAAAATACACCATTCACAATTGTTGTCTCCGCATAATTTTCGTTTCACCATTCTCAAGAAATGTGTTCCTTATTTATCTCATTTCCATTTCATTCTCCCTTAAATTTCTCATTGCCACAATTCTTTAGTACTTTTTGGAGGAGGTATGATATTGATCATCTTGTTTCCACCTTTGGTTAAAGTTTGTTCATGATAGATAAAGATCGATCATACTAGTACTAGATATAAATAATAACTTTCTATTGGGCCAATCAAGGAGACCACTTAAATGAAGACAAAAAGAAGACTTTTTGTCCTCTCTGATATGACTGATCAGTCCAGAAAAGGAGAACACATGGCGTAATCTACTTAACCAAGACCTTTGACCTCTCCTTATAAATATCCTTTCATTTACCATTTGTATGCATGCTAAATACCTCTTACAAGTTTATAATCTTCTCTCGAGCAAATAATCGACTTTTATCATCTGAAATGATCAAGGACGACTTTGGCCGCAATTTCATGTATCTCTAGAGCACCTCGAGACCTCAGAGGAATGGAACCCAATTTACCCCATAGATCAGGAGTCAGCACGAGAGCATAGAGTGCCTTAGGAGGTGGCGAGGACAGAATCTGACCCTCGTCCCTCGCCAATCCGCCCAAGAAGACCTCGAAGATCCCTCGCACGGAACCTTCCAAAGGAGCGAGGATCGACATTCCAACCCCTTGACCAACTGAAAAATCAGATAATATAGATGTGAGAGAAAGAGGCGACCATGTAAATTAATGCCACGGCGAGTCTCTTTAATTTACCATTATCACTATATGAACTTATTCGAAGAATAACTTTGCCATCGTTTAATATTTTGATCGGTACTAAAATGTTTTTAGTAACGTGCACAACATAGCAAAACCAGTTATAGCCCACAGATTTAATTTGCATCTTTTCTTTTGTCTTCAATTGAAAATAATTGTGGCCAAATTGACTAGAATATACTATACATGACGTCAACAAATTTTGCCTAAAATCACATCACCATTTTTTCTTTATTATTGATTAAAAAATAAAACTAAACACACCGTAATGATTTAATAATCTTAAGGAAGTGTAAAAGCACATTAGTTCCCCTAAAAATTATAATAAGGATTGAAAAAAATTAAAAATGATATTTTTTTAATTTGAGCCCCTAAAAAGATTTACACACACTCCAAATTTGTACTACTCCCTATAATATTTATCTTTACTTTTTTATTATTGAATCTTGAAATACTTGATTTTTATATTTTGAGTGAATAATTGAAAAAATGTTAAAGTACATACATCAAAAGCAAGCCTCTAAAACAATAAAAATGATAATTATGAGTATATTTTAGAGAAAATTTTAAATTAGTATGAATTGTCACATAAAATATATTAGGAAATCTAGTATTACCTACATCCATAACATCTTTAATGGACATTAATTTTAATAAGTCTCATATAAAATCTGTCTCTGAATTTATGATTCTTTCCTTTTCAACCTTAGTTGGTTAATGTATGAGGTTGGCTTTAATGTATTTTCATTTCAAATTAATTGATTTTTTCACTTTTCGAGACATAACTTTAATTATTAATTACTTTTTGTATATATTATGAAAAATTATAATAAAATAATACATGAATATTTTAAAAAAACGAATCCAATAATATCCATTTTATATTTTTTGAATTATCAATAAAAGAATTTTAAGCGCTGAGCACTTTGATACTAAAATTCCAAAACGTGAAATAAACGGTGAGTAATTAGATACACGTATAAGAGTGGTATATATGTCGATGGTTCGGATCTCGTCCACTAGCTAAATTGAAAATGAACCTTAGTTGGTTGACTTGGTTCGTCGTTTATAACAAACTAGCTAGCAAATAGTAGTACTAGTATTTTTCTCTACTTTATTCAACATCTTGTGAGTAAAACTGTGGAATCAGACAAATTTCTCAAGAAAACCAGCAAAATGGTGGCATATTCAGGCCACTCATGACTCAACAAACTTGGACAAATTTCCGGTTCACGGATCATTCTAGAACAAAAATAACATTAAATTTCACTATTCACTAAGAATTATAGATCTCCAATCTAACTGGCTTCAAAGTCAGAGTATTGAAATTCTCTACTCAAACAATGCATATATCTCTTCATTGTCTGGATTGAATTATTGTTGCTTATATCGTTCCACATATATATGACAACACCATACTAATAGTTGTGAGGAGGGGGCATTTATTTACATTAAATATTTGTACTTCAAATAATGTTGGTAATGCAATTATACTTGCCTTCTATATTTACATTAAATAAATAGTGTAACATTAAATAAAGGTACCTCGAGGTTACTGTACGGGATACGTAATAAGGATGCAACACAAGGACTTCTCAGGAGTCACGCATCCTAGTACTACTCTCGTCCAATCACGTTTAACTTCATAATTCTGATGGGATCTAATGCATTAATTAATGATGGTATGAACGCACCAATAATAATATAACGATCTTGATACTCCCTCCGTTTCAAAATACATGATTATCTAGCAAAATTTTACTTTTTCACAATAATTGATTGTTTACACACTACTACATAATTGGCTTTCTACCATGAGAGAAAAATCGAGGCTAATTGTCTTTTAACCGTGACAAATCACATTAGCCACCACTTTGTCAAGCCTATGAGGCGATAAAACAAGTTAACATAGGGCAACACGAATGTCCCGTGACAAAAAGGTTTTTGCCACGGAAAATGTGATTTGGCAACGCTTATTTTATCCGTTGCTACAAGAAGTTATTATTCACGGATACCCAATTACGTGGAGAGAAATATGATATATTACCACGCTTATTTCAATGTGGATAGTAAATGTATTTGTTACAACTAAGTAGGGTGTGGAAAATAATTTTTTGTCACACTATTCTAATTGTGGTGTTTGTTATAGTTCTCATTTACTTTTGTTTTTTTATTATACATATTTATATTTTTTATATTAATTGTTGATAATTTAAAAAACACAAAATAATAAATAAATAAATAACAAAAATCAAAATCCAAATTTCTTCATTTCATTCAATAAAAATATCCACTAAAGAGCTACAAAACAAAATAAAAAATTTACAGAAGTAAAGTAAATACATTTATATCTTCAACTTAATTTCATAATTGTATCCATCTTTATTATTTTCATTCCATAAATCTCTTCATCCTCATCTTCATTGCAACTTTTCATCTGTCTTCCTTTGAATTTGAATTTTCGCCCTCCAATACATTTTAAGAACTCCCTACAATCACAAACTTTATTTAATTTCAATTTCATTTAATATCGAACGTTTCAATGATAAATTTGAATATGTTACAAAATAAGTAAATAAATTTGAGCATTACTTACTTGATACTTTAACATCAAGATGTCAATATTCTTGCTATACATTGTAAGCCAAAATACGAACAAAAAAAAATTAGTGAAAAAATTATAAACCTAAAATGTACATACATTAATTTAGAACAAATCAAATAAGAGATTTCATAACCAGAGTTAGGATGTTTGGCAAAAGAATGGTTCATTTTATTGATTCAATCCATTTCGGAGAAATTTATTATTGAATATAAACTAAAAAATAATACCTATACGAATCTATCTTTAATGGAGATTGTAATGGATCGGAGGTAAATAACTAAATATATATAGAGTAAAACATTCTTATGGTATATTTGGATAGTTATCCATCTTTTTATGCTAACTAATACTAGGATAGTAGTAGCTTTTTTGTAGGAGTAAACAATGTTTCCTTAAATTGTGTACTTATGGAGTTATGGTACATGAACTCATATGAGTCATATCTATTTTTAATTTAAATCACATTTTAATTTTATGTACTTAAATTTCGCAAACTCAAATTTTAAAGTCTTTCATTATTAGACTAACTAAACATGGATGTGAAATGATGTTATTTTGATTAATGAAATCATAACAAAATACTTATATTTATTTTAAAATAATACATAGTGTTTATGAGATATATATTATATTCTTTTGTCAACTAACAAAATTATTATTGCAAAGAACATATTCATTTTTACCATGAAAATAATTTTCGGTTGCATAAATTGAAATTTTTTACCACGCCGAAAAGTGAAATCAAGCTTCAAATTGTACTGCTATTTTCACGGAGAAATATTTTAGTGACAAATATTGTTATTTATTTCCATGGGTAGCAAATTCGTTGCAAATAATTCGACTTTTCACGTAAAAAGATTGTTCGTGGTCAATGGTCTAATTTTGGTCACACTTTAGTTATATGTGGTAAAATGATTTATTTGTCACTCTTATTTTAGGCGTGAAAAAGATAGCCGTGGCAGAAAGTCAATTATGTTGTAGTGGCAATTTTAATATACATTTTTACAATTTCAATGTAATTTTTTACATTTTCAATATAGCTTTTTACAATCCTAATGTAGTTTTTCACAATCTCTTAATAAAATATTTTTTATCTAAACAATCATCTATTTTGGAAATGTAGTAGTGATTATATAGGATGTAAGTACAACCATACATTATATATATATATATATATATATATATATATATATAGGATGCTAAGTGATAAATTTGAGACCATTTTTCTTTCATAGAATAATAACCCTATGGTAGAAGGATAAGGGGTGATTGTTAAACTCGTTAAGCACTTCAAATTAATTAATTCAGCATTTAATTTATTAAGTTTGTTTGTTAAGGAATTATTTTAAAGACTTAATAAATTAAGTACGCACAAAAATACTTTAACAAAAATATTAAGTTCAATTTTCTACTTATTTTTCTCCTCTTTAAAAATCATATTAAGTAAACTCAAAATTTACATACTCCTTCCATAATTTTCTTCACATCCCACTTATCTCCTCCATTATTATTATTCTTATTATTATTAATAAGAATAATAATAGAAAAAAAAAATCATTTATAAAAATAAAATGAAAAAATAAACATAATAATAAATATAATAATAACAACAACAATAATAATAATAATAAAATAATAATAATAATAATAACACCATAATAATAACAAAATGAAAAATAATAAAAATAATTAATAAGAATAACAAACTAATAATAATAGTAATAAGTAAAATAATAATAGTAATAACAAAAATAATAATAATTATAATAACAAAACAAAAAATAATAATAATCATAATAATAACAATAATTTAATAAAATAATACTAATAATAATAATAATAATAATAAAACAATTATAATAGTAATAGTAAAATAACATAATAATAATAAAAATAATAATAATAATAATAATAATAATAAAAAATAATAATAATAATAATAAAAACAATAATAATAATAACAAATAATAATAAATAATAATGTAAAATAATAAGAATATTAATAATAATAATAATAATAATAAACAATTATAATATTAATAGTAAAAAATAAAATAATTATATATATTAATAATACTAATAATAATAATTATTATTATGACAATAAGAATTAATAATAATTATTATTATTATGTCAATAAGAATTAATAATAATAATTATTATTATAATTAATTATTATTATTTTAATTAATGATAATAATAAATCTTATAATTATAATAATAATGTTAATAATATATTTTAGTAATTATATTTATTCTATTCATATTAATAATATTTATTATTTATTTATCTATTGTAGTATTATTTATTTGATATACAATGCATATATAAAAATAAAATAAAGTAAGGGTAAAGTTATCAATACAACTCAATTTAAGTATTTTTATTTGAAGTGTTATCAAACACCTAAATATTTTCAATATTCAAATTCAATTATAATTCAGTTTCAAATTATTCAAGATTTAATTTTCTATTTCAAACTATAATTTTCAGTTTTGAACAGAGATATGATTTCCAAATTTTTTCCAAACACTACAATAAGTGAGCTTCTTCTGTTTTATGTTGCTTTGTGACTTTGTCCAATAATGTTTATGACCCACCGAAGTATTGCACATGATCCATAATCTACTTCGTGTGGTAACCCCAAAAAGATGAAATAAATAAATGCCAAGAGAAATCGGAGAATATGTGCAAGTAGATGTTTGAAGAGACAAATGTTAGTATTTAAGACTTAAATTCATTCCAGCTTCAAGAATCAATAAAAATCACAGGAATTTAAAGTGTGGAAATTAAACATACACAAAGATTTATACATGTTCTCTTCAATGCTGAACAGACGCTTTTGCACAATCAACTATCAACTTTGAAGATTGTTAAGCGCTACCACTAGCCTATAATTCCATGTTGAAGATTTTCTTATAATAATCGAAAATCTCAACCATGTTTACCAAAACAAAAAATCCATGTTTTTCAAAAAACAAAACCATGCTCTTCGCTAATATTATACGCATCTATGTGTTTCTAAACAAGTATTACCAATAAAGAAAGTATCTGCAATTAATTAACCCTTTGAAGATTATTCCAATCGGCGACTCATATAGCTCGTAGCTTACGTCAGCCGCCATTTCTCGTTGCTGGCTGCAGCAAGTGACAGACCCATCGGCACTCGGCGCTCCGGCCGGGGTCTCGATGCAAAATGGAGGTCGGTTCGATGAGCCCATCGAGACCCCTTGGCGCCCCGACACGCCTCTACGCAAAACGCCGCCCGTCTGTATAGCCGATCGGTACCTCTTCGAGCTATCACCGCCATCGAGTCCAAGCGGTCTCGGCCGGGGTCTCAATCAATGGGGGTTCAACTGGTAATAAATGCAGACAGCCACATTTATTTCATTATCCTAAAATATTCCAATTTCTCTCAAAATTCTTTTTTTGTTCCAAATTCAATAGTAGTCGTTTCTACTGGACAAGATCAGTTAAGATATCATTTGCCAAATCTAGTGGGTAGATTTGTCATCGGTATCACTAGATTATAAAAAGCATTACTCAATCGGCGTTCCACTGACAGTGACTCAGAACAATCATCGCGAGCTCATTCTACTGACTCAAATAAATGCGACGCACTCTCGGCGTAGAACCCGTATAAAGATCTCACATATTTTACTTTAAAGATTTTCAATTATCGTCTGCCTGCATTACTCCGCATATTGGGGACTCGTGAGGCCGCCATTGACATATCTGCTTAGCTATATCCGCTATTGCTTATCCCAACAGTGCACCTTCTCCGGCTGTTTCGATTACTATGCAGCCTCCTCAAGTAAAGTAACACCAGAAGGTAGCCCCTTCTTCTCAGCATAATTCTTCAATTGATTTACTATAGTCTCGGTTGGATTATCAGATACCCCTCGAAACTTCTTAAATCCAGTTACATAAATGGACACGGATTTCGGATTCTCAGACACCATCTTCTTGTTCTTGATGTTAATGCAAGTCCCTGTCCTTCAGTGAGGGGAATGTTTGATCCCTGCTCCTGACTTTGACAAATTTGCAATTCGCACCAACATCATCTATAGCATCAGAAAACAAAATCAGTCATTTGTGACACAAATCTAAACATAGCCTAGATAAACAAGGATCAAAACACTAACACATATCCCTCCATCCGATGACGATCATCTACTTTCACTGTTTTTTCATTTCTCATAACTTGTATTGAGTACCATTTAATTTTTACATGCCCACTTTAACTAGCATTAAAATGACGTGTTAATTTTTTTTAGTCAAAACGGGAAGATCTTCATTGGATGGATTGAGTAATATACTATAGAAATTTGGGCAACCATTAGATTACAAAACTAAATCTTCATGCCCAACATCAAAATCAAACTATGTTAACACCCTTAAGTATACAATCTTATACATTATGTATCCAGCTGCATTCTTATTGAATTTCTTTATAAAATAGAAGTATAAAAAATATTTGACCATTACTTATCTTCTAGATATCACTAGTAATACTGCAAACTTGATAACATAACAAGAAGTTGCTGAAAAGATTTGAGCTCGAATTCGAACTGCTCAGTGGGCTTCTGTCAGTTCTAAAAGAATTAAGAACACAACACAAATCATAATGCAAGGTTGCATGATCAAAATGGAATCTCAAGAATTCTATCAAGATTGTGAAACATAGCTTGAGTGGGTGATTTTACATATTTGTTTTCGATAATTGTCAAGTAAGACAGTGATCCTATTCCTAGTAAGTGATTGTAACAAGTCGTATTCATAAATAGGGTCAGTAAATCGCATCAAACACTTCACGCTAAATTGATAGGTTAGATTACTGTAGTTAATTTATTGTTTTGAGTTGATTGATTGTATTGATTCAAGTTTAATAAACTATTCTAAGTAGGGGGAAGGCAAGTATTCTCGAACTCAAACACGCACTATCGATTCAGATCATTTCAATCAATAATTAATTAATTAGGTTCATCATAGTTACCGTTTATATTTGAAAGTGGGAATTAGGTTTAGACATCAAATCGGATTTTCGATTAAGCTTCTCGAATAATTGAAATCAAGTAATTAGGAATTGTTCTAGACCTTAAAAAATAACACCGTACGAGCTCGTGTCGAATAATATTACGGGAGGCTCGACAAGCTAATGATATCATGCCGACGGCCAACAACTATCACATATGGAAAATCAAGACGCTTGATAGGTTATATGTTAAAAAGCTCAAGCTGCACCTTATCAAGAGTTGTGAATTTAATTACCCAATACGACGTTGCATTTAACGAGCCGAATCGATGTAAAATGCCTAGTGCTATATAAGAGATTATATGTATATAAAGCGTGATCCATCATGTTGATAGTAGCTACACGCTTATGGATGTCGGAGGAAGCAAGGCTTCAGATGAGAGGAGTAAGGCCACAAGGTAGGCTCTCGATTAGGCAATTAGGCAAATTGAGATATCTCATTGAGAGCCTCTCAATCTAAAGATCTAAACCAAGTTAACACATATTTACACAACCGAGCCCATGGAATCGATTTCAAGGACGAGGTGCGTACATCATGGATTTAGGTTCACCGCCTCGATCTACGGGAAACTCTTCGTGTCCCTTAGTTCTTCTCTCGCACTGATGGAACTTTGTCTAAGTGATAAGTTTGTAATCCTACCTTTAATGAAGAAACAAGAGATAAAGTAAAATCGCACAACATCGGTCAAACAACAAAGGAAACTCTTATGTATTTAAGGAAAGAAGTTTAGCAAGAAAAAGACTAAACAATTTAAACCTAAAGCTAAGTGGTGCCGGCTTGAACAAGAAAGAAGACATATGTCATTACCGCAACAAGAAAGACATCGAAATCGAGCGTTACTCATTCAAGAAAGACTGTTCAAGTTAAAAGGTCAAGAAAGCCGAAACAATGTTAAAATCAGAGATCAAGAAAGTGATTCCCATTGTAGTTGATGGAGGAGTGATGGCGTTATGTCACTGAGTAGCTAAGATCGATTGTGTACTCAGGAGCTTCCTTCTATGTGACTCCAAATAAGTGACTCTTTCACATTCCTATTTAAGAAGGCAATTTTGGAATTGCAAATATGGGAAATACTAGCACCTCAACCATCAAGGCAATTGGAAGTGTGTGAAAACAAGCAATGGAAAGTTAATTGAATTGAAGGATGTCAGGCACATTCCTGACTTCAGGATAGTCTTCTATCTTCAGGCAAGCTAGATGATGAAGGATATCATAACATCTTTGGTAATGGACAACGGAGATTACGTATGGATCAATAACAATGAAGGAATCAAGGATGGTACACTGCATAAAGCTAAACTCAAAGTACAAAAGTGTGAAATTAATGCAAGAGATCCTCGAATGTAGATGTTTGGCACAACAAAGTTGAAGACAATGAGTGCTAAAGGACTCGTATTCTCACAAACAAGTCACTACCGCTCTCACGACCTCGAAATCAAGGATCAAGACTCATCACATGGAAAGCAACATTGTGATCAAATCTAATAAAAGCTCACAAAGGAAGAATAAATTCTAGAGCTTACGTGACTGGGATGCCTCAGGCCTAGCGAAGCGAAGACAATGGAGCAGAATCTTATTTTGTCACTTATATTTATGATCACTCTAAAGAAGGCTCGATCTTTGCATTAAAACAAAGATCGTTGATTTAAACTTTTTAAGTACCTTTCAACAATTAGTTGAAAGAGAAACTCGCAAAGTACTTAAATGCATTAGGATGCATAATGGTGGTGAGTACATTGAGTAATTTGATAACTAATCGTAAGTCTAAAGGAATTAGACACAGGTCTTTAAACACCTCAAAGACAACGGTATGGCCGAGAATGAATATGACAATCAGAGAAGATTAGATGTATGTTATCACATGCTAGTCTTCCAAGACACTTCGTGAAGCATTAGTATAAAGAAGCTCGTATTATAAACTCGTGTCACCTAGTACAACACTAAATCTGAAGACACCCGTACATACTGGCCTCCTGAAAGGATGATCCTATAAACACTTAAGAACATTTGGCTGCATAGCATATGCTCATGTTCCTAAAGATGAGAACAAAGCTTGATTTCAAGTCTAAGAAGTGTGTGTTCCTGAGCCTTGGTGATGAAAAATTTGGCTATAAGTTGTATGATCACCGACAAAAAGATCTAAGGTAGACATGGATGTCTGAAGAAAATCAAACCTAGTTACCTGCATAAACCTCAAAATCTAGGTAATTACAATGATGATCTTGTTGACCTGTGATGATATAGAAGAGATTGATCACAAGATCCCAGACAAATCATTACCTCGAGCCTATGATCAATAACAGAATGAAGAAAATGATCACACTTCTAATGACATCGATCAACCTCGAAGAATGGAGAGATTGAACAATCACCAATCGGGCCGTAAGTGGTACAAACACACGATTGAAGATCAAACACCTGGCAGTTGGATCTTCCAGAGTTATAACTAGTTCCTCTAGGTATTCTCCAATGAATATGTCTTACTTTCACGGGAGAATCCACTCTACTATCGTTAAGCTATCGATAAGATTAAAAGGAAAACGGATGGCGCCTATGAAGAAGATATGAACTCTCCGAACAAGAACCATATATTTATACCGGTGAAGAAACAAGATAACTCAAAGTACCGAAAACGTATGGATCTATAAGTCAAGATCGATCCAAGTACAAAAAGTACCTAGATACAAAAGTTTCAGACTGTCATGGGCGGATTTTGCATTAAAGACAAGTGAATAGACTTTGAGGAGATATTCTCTCCAAAGAGTCGCATGACTTCAATCGACTAGTACTTGATCGGCCGGCCACATATGACTTAAATCAATGTACGGACGTTAAGATGCCTTTCCTCCATGGTGATCTTCAAGAGGACATATATATGCAACAACCGTGGATTTGCAGCGCAAGAAACACTTGTTTGTAAACCGCAAAGCCATGGACTTTGTTAAGCACCTAAAGTAAAGGGTACATCAAGTTTGAGTCTTTATGAAGCAAATGGATTCAAGAAAACTCTTGTTGATCACCGTGTGTTCACTAGAAGACTCCACTAATGATAACACTATCATCCTACTACTATACGTAGACATGCTTATCATAGGGAAGCGATCACCAAAGATTGGTTAGCCTAAAAGCATGAACTCAACAAAAGCTTTTGAGATGAAAGACTTAGGAGCCGCAAATCATATACTTGGAGTTGAGATCATCGTGATAGAAGCAAGGGAAAATCTGGTTGTCTCAAGAAAAATACATCTACAAGTGCATTCTAAGAGGTTCAATATAAATGCAAAGTCAAGAAAGTCCAATTGGAACACACCTTGAGATGAGTTCTAAATGAGTCCTATGACCGAAGACACATCAAGTACATGGAGAAGGTTCCATACACCTCAGTGAGGAAGTTGATGTATGCAATGGTTCATAAGGCCGTATATCGCAGATTTAGCTGTTTAGCAAGCGTATTTTCTCGCTAATCCGTGCAAGGAGCATTGGGAGTGTGAAGTGGATCTTGAGATACTTGGAAGTGAACCGCAGCTTCGAGCATTTGTTTTGGAACCAGTGAACCATCTCATTGCTACGTATCTCGCATCTTTGCCGGGTGACATCGATTCACTTAAGTCTGCCACTGTGATACTTAATGCGTTTGTCGGAGGAGCAATTTCCCCGCAAGCAAAGCTGCGTATGCATTGCTATGTCTACCACCGAGTGCAATACATTGCTATTGCGCACGTGGAAAAGAGTTGCTATGGTCAAGAACCTATTCAAGGAATCGGTGAACTCAAGTGCATAAGTTCACCATCTGCGATATACTCTCGAGTAAGAATTCTACTCTAGACTCAAGATCCAAACACATTAAGATCAAGTACCATTGGATCAGTGGAGATTGGAGTCAAAGAAATTGGCTACTAATAAAATACACCTCCGAGAACGGTTCCGATATGCTCACGGCGCCGAATGTGCAAACACACCTCTACTGGCCATGAAGGCCGGGTCTCGCCTTGACTACGACAACAACATTAAAGCAATCTTAATGTACTCCTTCTTCATATGCTAAGAAGGGGAGAATTGTCAGGGGTTCTTAGGCAACAGTTAACACAACACAAACTGTACATGAAGTTGTATGATCAAAAAATGGAATTCGAAGAATTTATCAAGACTAGAAACATAATAGTGAGATTTGGACATATTTGTTAGATAGAATTGTTGCTAGCATTAGACTTATTCCTAGTAGGATTAGAACAAGTTTGTATCTATAAATAGGTTGCAAATCTATCAAACACTTCATGAAATTGATAGGTTAGATTACTGTGAGTTAGTTTATTATTTTGAGTTTGATTGATCAGACATTCAAGTTTAATAAACTATTCTAAGAGGGGAAGGTGATTCCCAACTTCAAATATACCATTGATCTTGCATTGCTTAATTGTCGACTAATTAATTAGGCTCATCATAGTTACTGCTATATTTGAAATTGGGAATTTAAAGTCTTAGGACATCAAATTGGGATTTTTCGACAAGCCTCAATAATTGAAATCAAGCACTAGGAATTATTCTAAGACCTTAAAATAACAGGCTTGCCTCCTCCCTCAATCTGAGCCGGTGTAAGGAGGCACAGATTGGATATTGCAAAGACTTAAATTTGGAGCTAGGGAAGAGTCAGGAGAACGTCCGCCAATTGGCAGTTCTAGTTGGGACATGCTTTACAATTAAATCACCTAATTGCACCTTTTCCCGCACAAAATGATAATCGATAGCAATGTGTTTGGAACGAGAGTGTAAAACAGGATTGTATGCAAGATATGTGGCTGAAATATTGTCACAAAAGGCACCGAAAGCCAGAGCAACGTAAACACCAAGATCCTTTAATAAGAATTAGAATTAAGCGAATAAACAAGAACAAGGGTAAAGTGGCATCTATACTCACCTCTCGTGCTTGATCTAGAGACAGTAGGTTGCTTCTTTGAAGACCAAGAAATAATGTTGGGACCAAGGAGAACACAATCACAAGGAGTCGCCTACAGTAGGCAAATACCAATGCCATCGTAATGTATGCTTAAAACCACTGGAGAAGACGATTTCGAGAAATACTATAAGTCCTCATACCGCTTGGGGATAGCGGAGAATACGCTATGGAAGCCATATGAGCAACCGTAGGATTGTGCATAGCCCTATAGTTTGATTTATAGCATACATACACGCCGGTTTTAAAGCTAAGCATTGCAAAGCACCAACACACCTAAACTCATAAGGATCAGAAGAGGCCACTGGATTTATCCTTGATGAAGTCAGGGTAGTTGGAGTTTGAACATGAGTACATTTAGACATCCCATATTTCTAAAGTAGATCATTGATGTATTTGGTCTGAGATAGAAATAGACCAGTAGAATCATAGTCAACTTCAATACCAAGAAAGTATTTCAACCTACCAAGATCATTAAGACTGAAAGTAGCATTTAACTTGGAAATGAACTTGGTTAATAAGGTAGATGATGATCCAGCAAGTATAATATCATCTATATAAAGCAAGAAGTAGATAACATCTGTATTGGACCTGAAATGAATAAATCCAGAATCAAAATTTTGAGTAAACCCCGATTAAGAAGAAAAGCATTTGCATCTATCAACCTTGCCTCGGCGCCGCTTTTAAACCATAAAGAGATTTCAAGAGTAGACAATGATGATCAGGAAAATCTCGATGTTGAAAACCTTGTGGTTGCTTCATGTAAACTGTTTCGATGGGAAAGTACCATCAGAAAAGCATTTTTAACATCCAATTGCCTCAATTCCCATTTGTTAGAAAGCCGCAACAGCCGAGAAATAGCTTCTATTGCTACGGGTTTAATTACAGAAACGCTTGATCAAAATTAATGCTCACGTTGTTTGAACCTCGAGCAACAAGGTGCTTTATATCTAATAACGGTACCATTAGCTCGTACTTTAACTCTAAACACCCACTTAGAACCAATTAAATTACGGTTTTAACTAGGGATTTAACTAAAGTCCACGTATGATTATGAACCAAAGTATTATACTCAATGTACATTGCTTGTCTCCAATGGGATGGTCAGATGCATCAGTGTAGGGAAGAACATAATGAGGATCTAAGGATAAAGTAGAGGCAATGAGAGAAAGTGAATTGATTTCAAAATATTAACAATGCCATTTTTTAACTGCAACTACTGACGGGAAGTTAAGGTCGAGGACTATGAGAGCATGCATGTAAAGAAGTGTTAGGGGATGCAAGAGGAGATGAGACCGGCTAGCAGATGAATTTGACGGAGATATAACACAAGGAGATAATAAAGATCCGACGACAAACAATATTCCGAGTAATCGGATTTACGAATCGAAGGAATATTTTTTAATGGACGGAGGAAGTGAAGTGGTTGTATGAATTGTTGTGAGTAGAATGAAATGCAGATAAATTGGAGTAATATGGTTGGGAGGACAAAAGGAACCCTGAGCTTAACCGAAGAAATCATAATCGAGGAAAGATAAAGAGAATTTGATTTAGAGAAAGGCTTAAGAAAACGAGAGTAAGTGGAAGGATTCATCAAACGAGACATGCCTTGATACAATAAGTCTGTTACTTTCCGGATTAAAGCATCGGTCCTAAATAAATACAAGGAAGAGCTCTAGGATTGTATTTCGGAGTCATTTGCTTGGTAATATTAGGATAACAAAGGCATCCAAATGTCCTGAGCATACTGTAGTCCTGGGTAGTTCAAGTAAAGAAGTTAAAAGGGAGTTTTAAAATGAAGTGTTGTAGAAGGTAACCTATTTATAAACACCGCATAACAAGGCTTCAAATTTAAAACAAGAAGCAATTTAGATTGAAATAATAAACACCTTGGGCTTTTTCACCATGTGTCTATGCTGCTCAAAGACTGCTTTTGTTCGGGGGTCCCCGGACACGAATAACGAAACAAAATGCCATTGTCTTTCAAATAAGGTTCCACTTTCGAATTCCCCACCCTCGTCACTTGAAAAGAACCAGCCAAGCCTTTGAAAACATTTTATCATCATACGAAATTGTTTAAAAATAGTTAGAGAATCAGATTTTCTTTTTAAAGGGTACACCCAAGTATATCGTGTGTATGCATCTATGAAAAGGATGTAATACTTGAATCCAGTAAATGATAAGGCCGGAGATTCCCAAAGATCAAAAAATACTAATTGAAATGGCTTTGAAACATCCTTTATTGATGGATAAACTAACGAATGTGTTTTGCCCAAGTGACATACATTTACAGTGAAACTACATGAGGAATTACATTGAATAAGCTTATGTTTTGCTAAAATAGATAACACAGAACTACTAGGATGCCCGAGCCTTTGATGCCAAACTGAAGTGGATTGAACCGAAACAAGTTTTGTAAGAAAAGCCATGCCTCTATTTAAGCTTTATTGATGTAGAGCCGGATTAGGTGAGCTTAGAAGGGACTTCATGGTCATCTGATCCTTCACAAGAAAATTAGAATGATAAAATAACACAAAACAACTATTATCGGCAATACAGTTTTTGAATCGGAAGACGCATTTTTCTTGGGCGAGGAACAAAAGAACATTTAGGAGCTTCGAGATCGATAAGATCGTAGAAATCGACCAAGAGGAGTTAATTTGGAAGTAAATCACCATTTCCAACCATAACTTTTATCGATCCGCAGTGTGGTGTTACGTAGTGAAGTAAAGACATGTTACTCCGTCATATGAGTCGAAGCGCTATCATCGGGGTACTAAACTACATCATTAGAATCCCCACATGAGCTAAAAGAGATTTCAGGAGTTTGCATGTAAAGTACGATTAAACAATTACCGTGACTCAAAGCCTCATGATTGAATATACCATATCCGAGCATTTTCCTCAAGACTTAAGCCGAGTAGGTGGAGATTAGGAGATGCACCCAAATGACTTGCTAGTTGAGTATTTAGCGTGAGCTTCATTCGAGTCGAACATGGGTTACCGGAATAACCACCAAGCAGTTTTCTGAGAAGCTTTTTTTTATGAATTTCCCTTTGGATTTGTTTTAATTTGCTCTATAAGCTTGAGAGTGAGAATACTTGCTGATTAATGCTGCGTATCACAATAACATGTAGGAATCAACATCGTGAAGATTGATGAATGATTAACGCGAAAGCATTTCACCACTGAAGAATTTGACGAAGAGCTTAGAAAACTTGGTTCGAGTGGTCGCATTAATCACGTTGATAAAAGCATTGAAGGTTGACGGGAGACCAAGCAAAACTCCGAGCAACATTACTTTCCTGACATATTCGGCCGCAACACCAGCAACTTAGAATATATGAGCGTAGCCACAAGAAAATCATCCATGGAAAGACATTTTGGGAAATGCTAAATTAGGCCCGTAGACGCATTCCAGTAGCAGATGTATGATCTTGAAACAATTGTTCAAGAAGAACCCATGCATCATGAAATAATTGACAAACATAATTGAGTAAAGTCTCATCAATCAAGGATCTCGTAGCTGCATGAATCCAACTCAATGCAATGTCATTGCGATTGATCCATGTCATATTAGCGGACGAGCTATCAGACAAGGCATCGATAACGCCGAACTTTCTCTAATTACGCAAAAAGATAATGATCAAACGCTTTCATGAGATATAATTAAGTCATATGTCATTCTATGTATTACATCTTCACATTTGTAGAAATTGGAGCAACACAGGCTTGAGTGTATATGGCCATTGAGGAGTATTTTACTGCTTTTGGAATTTGAAGCTCGGAAGATCGTAGCCATTCGAGAAAGAGAACAAGAAAGAAATATTCAAGAACGACCGAATCGTGGATTGCAAACCAAAAAGAATCTAATACTATGAAAAAATTTGAACTCGACCGAACTGCCTTGGAAAGGACTTACAGTTGCATCAAGAAACATATCTTCAAGTTCTTGAAATGACAAATGACTACCATATAAGAAATTAAATAAACAAGCCAACGTTTTTTTAATCAAAGTTTATCGCCATATAGCACGTAGCAACCAACATGCAAATTCAAAGTCAATGCTGGGATAGAACGATATAATTCAAACGTATATATCAACACCAAACTCCTCCAGTCTAACATCTCATGTAATCCGAATGCATAACAAATGAAAATACCAAAAATAAATAACACAAGATCTTTATACGTGTTCCCCCTCAAGGTAATACGCCCTGCTGGCCGCCGCAACCAACTAGAAAGAACTTCACGATCGCTATAAAGTCCTATCAAACTAATCTTCCAATTGAGTAATACTTTATAATTTAGTATTCTCAATGATAAACTTACACTCTAGATTTAGCTTAAAATGATATACAGATGATACAAATCAAGAACAACCTACACCTGGAACAAAAAGAAAATTTAGGAGAGAAATTTTGAAAAAATTTAGATACAAAGAAAATGACCCCACCTTATGCCGGGCCAATCATTATCGTGAGACTCCTCATCGACCCCGGTCTCGGCGACGGGTCTCGACATGGCCTCGGCGTCACGATCAACAGACACGATCGCCTCAATGCCGCATCGGTATCTCCCATCTGGGACCTCGTGATCTCGGCTGCCCATACTGCATCAAGCCTCAGTGATCGAGACCCTCGTCTCGATGTCCTCTCGATCCCCCTACATCTCCAACACTTTGAAAATGCCTTCAACTTCAACAATCTCCCACTTGAAGACTTTTCAAATCACCGCTTCAAGACTTCCTAATTCTCAAGAAGAAGACTTCGAGCTACTCTCTCCGAAGGTTAACTGAAGTCGAACACAACTTCAAATTTCCTTGTTTCAATAGTGGATTTCGATCTCCTAGAATCTTGTCAAGCTTCGTGACCCCATTCTCCAATACGTAACGTATTTAAACGGAACCTCGCCTCCTATGTGCTTTGTCCTCGCATTTAACACGGATTTTTACGATAAATCGACTCACTATCACAAAGACAAGCGTTGCTACATCCATGCTCAAGATTCAGCTTCTTTCTAAGAAAGTCCGCAACTGACATCTTTCACGGCTCGCCTATAGCAACATATTCTCGCCTCTCACAACTGTATTAACGCTACTATTGGTCAGTAACTTCAGCCTAATAGCAAGATTCCCCCAAACCGAATAAATCTGCCTTACCAATATTATAAAGGAGTAATATATAAGTTTCTCGGTGGAGTATTTCAAAGTAAATTAAAAATTTCGGGTTAAGTAAATGAGAATTCAACAAATCGGTCGGTTATGGTATATTTTGCCTGTGGTGGGACCCGAGATAAGATAAATAATTTTGGAATAATATCGATATATCGAGATGAGTACGACGAGTAGTAATATATGCCTCGGAAATAACACACAACGGAACGTTTCGTTTGATATTTAAGCGGGAAGTGTAATTAACCGAAAAACCGAACGAACTTAAATTTCTTCCTCTAAATATCCCACCTACCACCACACTATCTCCATCCTCATCCAAACCATCTTTCTCCCCTCTTGGTCAAATGCTCTCTCCATCCCCCCCTTTGAAATTTTTTTCCATTTCCTCTCATCGATTGTCGCTAAAATCAAGAACAAAGTTGTGGATTTTCTTCTCTCATCATCCTCATCATTCAGGTAAGAAAAAAGATCAAATCTTCAGATATTTCTTGAGTTTCAAGAGTTGACTTTATGGGATTTCGTTGACTTTTAGATCTTGAATTTATTATGGTATGTAAATGTTATCTAAGTATCAGACAGTGGATTAGCGGTGATTGGAGTTGATTATCAAGCTGAAAGCCGTGTAAGTCGGTGGTTGACTTTTATCAATTTTTCTTAAATTAACTTTAAATTGTAATACGAGGTTAGAGGACTTTAATATAGTTGTTTTGGGGTATAGAATTATTGATTTGGATATGGATGTAGAGATCGGGTTGAGAAAGTTCGGGGAAAGTTCAGATAGCATTTAGTGTCTGAATTGAGGTTGTACGTAATGGATTAATTAATTGTCAATTGATTGTCGGATCGATTAACGTTATTGTTTCAGGTAATGATGACCGAATATTGAGATTTTAATAAGTCACATTAATGTGTTACGTTGAATATTAAAAGGTATACCAATCTCGGGGATGTGATTTATCAAGGCGGTCAGGAATTTGAATCGCGAGACGCGTATAACACTGGCCTATATAGATGCAAGAGAGGTTATTCTACAAAAATGTGTTATAATGTATAATTTCCTTTGAATAGAGTTTGAGCCCTGATCTAAAGACAGGACTCCGCTTCTGTAGTCATTATTACCGCTGGGGCTCTAGAAAGTAGTGACAAATCTCACGATGGGGACCTTTCATATATTATGTTATATATTTTGCATGTGTTATCTTGGAATTATTCTCGATATGTGACAGTGATTATGATCGATACTATGTGTAAACTTTGATTTATGATTCATAATGATGAAATAATCGAGATTTTGGGTTATATTATAGATAATTGAGATTTTGATTCATATCATGCGATATTAGTGATTGCGATTTATATCATGATAACAGGAAGGATTCACGTTATGAGATTTCATGTGGTCAAGCATACATGGGTCATTTGACGTGGTTCGATCACAGGCGTGTTACTCTATGAATGTATACTCGGACGGGAGGCTCAGTGCTGTGTGTATATTGTGTGGGTTGCCTGGCCGATTCGGGAGGTTTGGGCGCGATATGCACACTGGCGGTGTAGCCTCGGTCGGGAGGATGGAGTGAGGCCTCATCTGACATGAGTGATCTTCATATGTGTGCTATTTTGAGCGGATTCTCATGGTGTATTATTTGGAGTTGATTCCTATGTATGTGTGTATTATTTGGAGGTGGATTCCTCATGTGTGTATTATTTGGAGGTGGATTCTCTATTTGATGCCTTTAGCGCCGAAACTGCTTTCCCTTGAATGAATATGCTATTTATAATTTATAAGTCACGTGTATAGTATTACGAACATCGTATAAGCAGATTATACAAGTGAAATAAGGACTGTTTATTCATCATAAGGCCTCATTGATGAGTACATATATTATTTATATGGGTACGAATATGTATACGTGGGGACCAAATCAAGTAGATTTAGACATTCACTCACCTAATACCGACTTTTCTATGGAAGTGGGCTGCTTATGCCTAGGTTCAAGAGGTCGATCGGTGCTGCCGAGAAGTTTGCATCGATAGGTCATGGATCGGGAAGCATCGTAGATGAAAGCGCGGTGGCATAGGAATTCCTCATCACCATTTCCCTTTTTGTTGTCGATTTGTATATCGTTAGACTTGGGTATCAGATTATCAGAGTCCGTTGTCATACTTTCTCTATGTTGTATTTGATTCGGTATTCGAGTTGTATAATTAAGGTGAATTTGAATTACGTTGTTCAAGTTGTTTTATTGTATATGTTGTTAGTTCACCACCATGGACAAAAAGTGTATTTTTATTATTATTAATGGTCAAATGAAGTCTTTTTATGTTGTTATCCATCGAATGGTGACTCAGCCAGCTTGTTGATGACCTTAACTCGTGTCAATTCTATATTGCTACAAACGTGTGAATACATCCACTAGTAGACTCTCTACTATCAATTATCACTCACCAAGTATCGCATCCACATATCCCACTAACCCCGTATTTTATGGAAACATATGATTTTTCTTGAAGACTACCATTCAGGTATCTCAAAATCCACTTCACAGCTTCCCAATGTTCTCTCCCTGGGTTAGACATATATCTACTGACAACTCCCACAGCATATCAGTCTAGCCAGACACCATAACATACATAAGACTACCATCGCGGTAAGATAAGGCACCTTATCCATATACTCTAAATCATCTTCGGGCCTCGTGAACGTCGATCGATAATTGAAAATGAGCAATTAATCTGGTACTTATGTGCTTTGCATCCAAAGATGTCAATCGCTTGATTACCTTCTTTCAGTATTCTTCTTTGTGTCAATCTCGTGAGAACTCCGATCTCCGATTAGCTATCCCCATAATTTGCTTCGCTTCACCTAGGTCTTTTCATCGCAAATCCCACCGACAACTCTCTTTCTTCTTCAACATGTCTCTTTGCAAATCACCCCACAATCAACATATCATCAACATAAAAGAAAGCAAAGATAACATAATCTTTTTGAAACTTCCTATGTAACAAAGCAGTGGGTCGGTCTCTAACTTACAAACTTCAACCTTTTGATAAAGTTATCAAAGGTAATATTCTGACGCTTCGGGAGCTTGCTTTCTGCCGCATAAGCTCTTTCCGGTTTGCGCATCAAATCTTCTTTCCCTCTAACTCAAAGCCTGAGGTCGCTTTCATGAATAACTCTTCATCTGCATCACCATGTAAGAACGCTAGCTTACATCCATCCGACGGCGCATCATCTCTCCCTACCAATCCTTAATGCTTCCGATTGTCACAAGCTTGACTACTGTGAGAATATTTCAAGTAGCTCAATTCCTTCCCTTTGTTGAATCCTTTGACAACCAAACGAGCTTTATAAATATGGTTACCATCATGTCCCTCTCGATTCGGTAGACCCATTTATTCCGCAATATTCTTTCTCTCGGCTTTTTGGCGGCCTTACCAACTCCTACGCTACGTTAGTCAACAATGACTCATCTTCTTCATCGCTACCCCACTGGACAGCTTCTCTTCATCACATCAGATCGCTCACATAATTCAATGTGCCCGCCTCGCTAACAACGTAAAGTTGGGCCTGAGTGGGCATCACCGAGTTGGTTTTCACACCTGATACTTTTCCAGACCGTGTGCCCTTTACATTCTGATCACTATCGAACCATTCTTCCTCGTTGGACGATTTAAATGTTATCATCGACTGTCTCCTCCATCAACCCATTTCTTCTAAAGCGTGGCATATCAAAGAAAAAGGATCTTCATATTGATCTTCAGAGCAAGTACGATCTAAGACACGCCTATTCGGGAAGCGAACCGAGTCACGCTGCCTTTCCTCCGCGCATTCGACTTCCCCGGTGTTTCAAATGACTTCTCCTTCCACTTCTCTCCTCTAACACTTTCTATCTCAGTTTCCTTGTATAACACCTGCTCATTGAAGACTACATTCTGCTTCGACGATCTTCCTGCTTCTTCAAATCATAGAACCTCAGATCCCATCTCGCCGCTTATAACCAATAAAATAAAGAATGTTAGATTTAGCTTCAAGCTTATTTCTAGCATTTGCATCAACATGAACATACTCCTAAACAACCAAATACTTTCGTGAAAGAATAATTTACCTTCTTAGAACTCCACTTCTCTTCGAAATTTCAAATTCAGAGGGACCGGCGTCCTTCGCTTATCAAGAAAGCAGCCAGCATTGGACAAGGCTCGCCTGTAACGCTTCGGTAAACCACGTTGTAACCTCATACTGCATGCTCATTCAACGCCCCTGCTCATCCTCTCGCCTATTCCGCTCAGTTGGGGTGTTCCCCGGAATAGTCTTCGTGATCCTTTATTCCATTTCGCACAATATTGCTCAAACTATATCACTCGATTCACCCCTATCAAGGTTGACATCTCAACACTTCACTCACTCGTATCATTCTAACCATATTTCCATTTTTTGAAGACTTTATAAACTTCGATTTATTTTTCAGAAATAAACCCAAACTTTTCTCGTCGCATCATCAATGAAGCGTTACATAATACAATGAACCTCCTACGTAACCAACAGCGCCTGCTCCTCAAAACATCCGCGAATCCAACTCAAGACTCTCAGATTTAGCTCAACGCCAGCTTTTAGCAAACCCACTCTCTTCTCGCTTCCGTAACGCAGCCTCTCATGTGATATTTATGATCAATGCATTTGAGCTCAGTATCACATTATCTGGAACAAAGCGCCATACCTTTCGCTTCATGTGGCCCAATCGGTCATACACAAAGATCGCCTTCTCGAACTATCAATAGCAGCCTATAGTCATTTGAGAACTCCTGCTAGTGCACAACAGACCTATCTTCGCACCTCGGCTACAAATATTGCACTGAAATACCTTCCAGCTTGTCTCACCAAACGAATTTGCAGAACCATCCTCATCCAAACACCTACGTGAAATCGCTCCTTCACCACCTTCTACATGCCTCACTTTAGTCAATCTCTGTGTAGAATCATTCTACGCCTTCAAGTTCACATCTCTATACCTTCAATCTTTTAGCGTGCTCACCAGCAAGATGAATCGACTCCATAATCTCCATAATTCAAGTAACATTATATCCCTTGAAAGGCGAAGATGAACGATGTTCGACCAAGAATCCAAGAATTTACGGAGCAATCAACGTACAAGAAAGTGTAGCATCCGCATAGTCATCAACAACATTCACACGCTCTTGTTGCCCTCACGACTACCGACGCCTCAGATCGCCCGCTAAATACGCGACCACATCCCCAAAGACTCAAGAGTACGCCCCGAAACTTCGACTTACTTTCCTTGACTTTGGACCTCCATTTATTCTTGTCGCCTTGTCATGTTCACCCTCTGCTTCATATCTCAATGCGTAACCTTTCTCAACTCCATCATTCCCGAACTTCTTCTACGTACACGCTCTTCGACCACCTTAAGTTGCAACTTCTCATTTCCTCGAACACCACTCACTCTCATCGCTCCCAACCGCACGTATGCCAATAGTATTAATGCTTGTAATTCATCCCTGGTTAACTTCAACAAAGAGACAACCCATTTATCAAACTATTGGAAATCATTAAGGTGCCTAGCAATCGAGTATTCATCGACATCCTCAAGGAAACAGCTTACCATCAAATCGCACTTTATCATGGACGTGTTTCTCATATAACCCCGACAAAGCTATCATCAAGCCCCTTTATCGTGGTCTCCTTCGCCATTGGCAACGTTTAGACAGCACGGTCTCACTCATACCCAAGACTTGTCTATTCAGCCTGCTCCACTCTTCAATCTCCCCATATTTATGCTTCTCGCCTAAAGGCTTAGCGGCTTCTTCCCATACAAATAATCCTCCATGTTCATCTTCCAATGGGCTTAAATCAACCCCACTTAATTTATCTACAAGATATGCTCCATACACCTTCGTATTTTACATTTGAATTTCGTATAAACTATATCTAGACTCAAGCTTTCAACCAAGCTCGATACCAATCGTTGATAACGATATAACTCAATGATATCAACACCCAAACTCCTTTGAGTCTAATATCTCTATAATCTCGAATGCATAATAAATGAGGTATATATATATATATATATTTTTGTAACGAGGTATTGTTTTTTGAGGTTGATATATAACGGTGAAAATAATCGTCTCGAATATAACGTGAAAATAATTGGTGAAAATAATTGTCTGAATATAACGTGAAAATAACGGTCAATATAACGGTGGAAATAACGTCAATATAACGAAAATAATTGGTTCTAATATATATATATATATATATATATATATATATATATATATATTTGTAATTTGAGGTATTGTTTTTGAGGTTGATATCGTAGTTTGCTCATTGTGTTTATAAAGATGGTTTTGCTATCATGGTCCATACAATTAATTTATATGTGTTGCATTGGCTTATGTTATAAAGTGAGAAAAGATAAGATATTGTCAGGTGTTTGTTAAGATGTTATGCTAATGGTATAAGTTGTCGTAGTTGTATATGTTTATGAATTATTGTAGGTTTTCATGTCATATTTGATACAAGTGGATGCTGCTTTTGGTTCATTGAGAGTACAATTACCTCTCATTCCTATAGCACCGTCGTGGTGTATTTTTTGTTTTTGAAAAATATGTTTAGTATATATATTATATGATTTTATTTTTGTTTTTGAAAAATATAAAGTGACATTGTGTACGAGCGAAAGAGACGCATCATTCGCCTCTTGGTCAATACTCATATAATACAATGTTGATGTTGATTTTGTGTTTGCTTTTTCTTGAAATATTTGTTAAGGTGGGTAATCGGTTATAAAGTACTTACATATGAAAAATTTGCTTTTTTGGGGTATTCAGCTTTAAATAAGTGTTTGGTGTGTGTTTTGGGAGAGTGGATAATTTTTTGGGGTGTGAATTATATGTGTTTTTGTTAAAATATATATTGATAGATGTTTTTTGTTGTTGGCTTATGAGGTTGGGTGTGTTTCAGCTTGAGGTCGCCATCGATGTCATCGAGTCCATCTAGATATATTTTAGTAATTATAAGAGTAATATGTTTTGAAAAGTTAAGCGTGATAGTGGTATATTCCTCGCAATACTGTTAATTGTTAAATCATGTACCATTATTAAGTTCGAGGGATTTGCTAGGTACGATAGTGTTAATTGGTTAAGGGGTAAATTGTTTGTGTTAGTAGCCATTTATCCGTCTATGTAGTATAAAAGAATAGTCTAGTTTTGGATTATATGTTTTATTCAACTATAATACATAATCAAAATAACAAATGGATGAGATTAATTTTAATAAAATATTTTGATGATATTATATTTTGATGTATAAATATTGTTCTAAAATTTTATTAAAATTGAAAATTATCTAAAGAATGGGGCTGGATACTTTACCCTGCTAATTTTACTTCAAAAAAGTCAAACTTAACTTTTATTTTGACGGAATGACCAAGAGGACATTTTTTAAACATGTATAATCGATGAGATATTTTAAAACACGCAATCTAATATTAAACGCTTAAATACGTATGATCCAAATCTTGTCATTAGCCCTACAATATTTTTCCTTTCTTATTAACCTAATCATTTTTTTAACCTATCTTCTTTTCCCTTTCTTTCTCTAAGCTCAAAAGATGCCGCCTGTAATACCAAAACGAGAACAAGAAAGAAAGATGACTATACTAAGTTTGAAAAAATAGAAATTGAAGAAATGTTAGAATCATGGGTTCAAAGTTTCTGCTGGATATAGTTTCGAAATGTTAAAATAAGAAATGTTTCTGAAAATTCGCATAAACATTTAAGAAATAATGTAAAATTTTAGAATCTCAAGATAAGTTATATATACTAAAAGGATACTTGTTTAAATATAGATATTATAACAAATATAAATATTCACAATCTCATTAAGTAAAACAGTAATAAAAGAACACATTTTGAAATCGCTACATAATTTAAAAATGTTGCAAATAAAGTTTTTAAAAAACATTTTTATAATTAGTATTATGTGAAAAAATATTTAAAAGTTAACTGTAACAAATGTTAAATGGACACTTATAATTATCTTACACGTCGATGAATTTTCGAGAATAACAATATAATGAGACTTTTATCTAATAGAAGTTATATTCTCAAAACAATAAATTTTAATCTACTTAATGTCAAAATGATATATAACAATATTTATAATATTTATCTATCAAGTTCGAATTACATAATTTAAAATGTAATTTAAAGAACACATTTTGGAAATCGCTACACTTAAAATGTTGCAAATAAAGTTTTTAAAAAACATTTTATAATTAGTATTATGTGAAAAAATATTTAAAAGTTAACTGTAACAAATGTTAAAATCTGACACTTATAATTATCTTACACTTCTATTTTCTAATAACAATATGCTTAATTTTTATCTAAGAGAATATATATTCTCAAAATAATAAATTTTAATCTTACTTAATGTCAAAATGATATACAACAATATTTATAATATTTATCTACTAAGTTCGAATTAAGCATAATTTAAAATGTACTTAAAGAACACATTTGAAATCGCTACATAATTTAAAAATGTTGCAAATAAAGTTTTAAAAACATTTTTATAATTAGTATTATGTGAAAAAATATTTAAAAGTTAACTGTAACAAATGTTAAATGGACACTTATAATTATTGTATAATGCCGATGAATTTTCGAATAACAATATACGGCACTTTTTATCTAGTAGAAGTTATATTCTCAAACAATAAATTTAATCTACTTAATGTCAAAATGATATACAAATAAATATTTATAATATTTATCTTACTAAGTTCGGAATACATTAACATTTTGTTTCTATTAACTAGAAAATGGAAACATTTCAAGATTTCGAGGAAACGTGATATAAATGTTGATCTATGGTTAGAACCAGTTAACAATTATTACAAAAATCACCCAAAAAGAGAAATTTTGGCAAAAATTGAGTTTCGAACTACTTTTTATTGAGTTTTACAAAATTGAATTTGGTTAAATCGCATTTTATTAAACTTGGGATAAACTTAAACTCGAATATGTTGTATGGTAAGCCTATTGTCTTAACGAAGGTAAAGCTTGTTAAACCCCGCTGAGCCCCTAGCACTAAGATCTCGGCACTCCTCCGACACCTCCTCGGGAGTCCCAATTCCATGACTGGAGTTCATCTTTTGCCCAGGTGGTGGTCATGCGCGGGGTTCAAGGTGGTCAAAATGTTAATCGGGTGGTCTGCTCCGAGCTCCTTCGTGGCAGTATTATTTCGCCCAAAGAGCTCGTCCTCGGGCACATGGGGTTACAAGATCTCTTTGTCGTAATCCACCCGCCCCCAGGCGGCCGGGTGACGGTGGTTCTGGGGAGGTTCGATAAGAAGCCAAAGTGGGTCAAGTATCTCTTCCTCAAGACGCACAAGGGTCAGTAAGATCTCCTAAGCTCGCAATCCACCGCCTGGCCGTGGCCCAACATCCTCCACCCCAACAAACAACCTACCACCCTCCACCAGCCCCACCAATCAACCTACCACCTCCACTCCAAATTTCACCGCCTCCACAGCCAACAACAACCTACCACCTCCACCCCACCCCAACAAACAACCTACCACCTTCCACCAAAATTTCACCACCCTCCACCAGCCCAACAAACAACCTACCACCCTCCACCAATCCAATAAACAACTTACCACCCTCCACCACTTACCACTAGGGGGTTCGATTGAATTTTTTTCATGTTTATTTACTTGAGTAATTAACATTTATATGAGCCAAAATAAATATGAAGTTATAAATTAAGGTTAACAATCATATTTAATTTTGACAATTATTATTAATTTTGAAATTAATTTATTGAAACAATAAGTTGCCAAAGTAACCTCTTTGTGGTGTATGAATTAATTTCATATTAAGCACGATTTTGTGTGTTTGAATTTGCGATTACTAATCAACCCAAAGGTGATTATTAACTTGGCCGGATTTTAAGATACCTCGTGTAATAAATATGTAACAATTATAAATTTTTCCATGTGAATGTTGTCGGGTCCAAAAAAGACTTAATATTTGACAAGTGATATTATTGTTAATATTTGATTACTACATCAAGAGTGTACCACTCTATGTTAATTTTTCTTTCCAAAGACTAAAAATTAATAGAGTGCTAGGTTTTGATTAAAAAACGAATCTGCTAATCGAACCCTAGTAAAAGCATTTGGAGGACAACTAAGGTTTACCAAATTGCCATTCTTCAAATAAGAATAAGACAAGTACGACCGATCCCTAGTGGGAAGATGGGAATCAATATTGATGTCTAATATAGGCGCTCAGATCATAAAACATTTTTCCTTTTTTATCACCGGTAATCAAGAATCAAATTGGAAGTCCAACAATACTTTTATCTCGGAATATAGTTACATTTTATTTATTTGTAATATTCTTTTGAGTGGAAAATGTATTATTTCGTATCTTGTATATATATGTATCCTATTCAGTTCGATATATTGATATCATTCAACTTATATTTTTGAAGTGGGAAAGTTGTTGATGCAAAAACAAATTATATTTAATTTGACGATATATGAGGCTAGCTAATTGTGGGTTGGCTAGTGTCGTGCTATGAATTATGGATCAATTAAAAAGACTGAAAGATGACTAAATAAGTACTCCGTATATTAGCATTAACGTGACTCTTGGACATACATTTAGTTATTACCTCTTTTAGGGACTAATAATGGAAATTATTTAAATTTCAATTGGCACAAATAGTAGTTGAGTTTTATATACAAAATTAATTCTTAATCTGTCCAATTAAGGCAATAATGCATGTAGCCAGGGATGCACCTGGCAGGGCTGAAAGGATGTATAAAACTAAGACTTCTCCCTTCATAAGAAAAATAGTTTATTTAAGACACATCCATACATATTATAAACTAAGACTTTTTTCTTCATAAGAAAAATAGTTTATTTAAGACACATCCATACATATTATAAACTAAATCATTTAAATAATAGTAATAGAAAACGTCTACGTACATAAGCTCCGTAAGTTTTAACCGATTTGTTAATAATCTACTACTTTTTTGACAAGAATTATACTAAACACGTGCTTGTTAATTTTATTTTTGCTCAAGTTTTTCTTAAATACTCAACGTAAGCATCTTATCCAATCAATATAAAAATTATTTTGTATTATTTGCTATCTATTTCCGTCTACGTTGGCATGAACATATAATAAAAGGTTAGTTAATAATTAATAACTAATGAATAATAATAGTTAATTAATTATTAGTAAATAATAACAAAAAATTAATCTGTCAATAATTGATCCAATGTGTGGTTAGGTAATACGTCATCACGTGCACTTAGCATATGTTGCTCGAACATGCGTACCGCGTGCACTACAGCTCGTATATGTAAATCGGCGTCTGTTGGGCATACTAGTAATCACGGCACTACAGCGCTAACCGTTTTTCTCAAATAGTTAATTGGCATGCACTGTTTGTGCTTGACTTATATTGAACATACATTCTGTGCGCTCACTAAGGACAAAAAAGAAAAAAATTGATCATGGTCATGTGTATACTTTAACCTTAAATATACTTGTTTGTTTTATATAATATTTGATGAAAATATATATTTTTCATCAAATACTCTAACTAAATAAAATATTTATGGTAAGTATTCAATGACAATTATAAAAAAATCAAAAAGTAACGTCTTTAGAAACCGAAGTAGTACTACTTTTTTCTAACTCAACTAATAATAAAGCTACTTCATTCCTTTACATTACATTTCAATTATAAATTACTTTTCTTATTTTCCCGAAAACCCGAGCGCAACAATTCGTTGAAGTCATCGCTTTACATTCATTTCAATTATAAATTGAAGGACTTATAATAAATCCATGAATTAACATTTGTATTTAACCCAACAATTATTCTTTCACTTTAGAGTTTGATATAGCATAAACACAACAAAGCAAAACCATTTTGTTTTATTTTTCAAAACCAATGAAGGATAAGCGAACAGCTAACATGAAACATTATTTGTGGTAAAAGCAAGATAACTATGAACTTGAGCCCTAATAGGTGAGCGGGGAATCAATATCGATATTCGATATTCGGATCATAAAATATTTTCCTTTTTTATGATCGGTAATTAAATACATATTAAGCATTGATTTCTTTAGTTCAAAATCATACTGGAAGCTCAATTTTTTTCTTACGTCTATTTTACAATTATATTTATTTGAAATTGTAACTTTTTTTGGAGTGTGCGTTTATTGAGTATGCATAAATAATCGATGTTTTAGTTATATGATAGGCCTACTCTCCCCCCTCCCCAAGACCCCCATCAGTTTGAATTGGTTGTTCACAGATCTTACAAACGATGTTTGTGCTCGGCTCGAACTATCTCCAACCGAACTTCAAATCGAGCTCTTCGAACCGAATTTGTCGAATCGAAAACTTCTCGAGTCGAATCGATGTTTGAGTTATTTGATAGGCCTACTCTCCCCCCTCCCAAGACCCCATCAGTTTGAATTGGTTGTCATTCTGCACTCTAGAGGGTAAGCTTCGTCAAACTTCTATAAATACTTTTGTTATGAATTAGAGTTAATGCTTCTCGAATTAGAGTAAAACTTCAATGTTTTTAGCTTAAAAATTCAATCTTTGTTGGTGGTTTGTTAATGAATGTTGGTTGGATGTAGAAATTTCAATATTTATTTAGTCATATTTTTATCATTTATAATGTGCATTTGTTATCAGCATTTCTGTGGAATGTGCTTCAAAATTGAAGATCTTTGGGTAAAAATTGAATCTTTTTTGCCTAGTAAGTCTTTGGGTGTTTTTGTTTGTTTAAAGATGTCTTATTTGTATTCTCTGCCAATAAACGAGTAATGAGTAAATAGGGTAGAATTTACATGAGCAATGACTGTCATTCATTTGGTTTTTATATCAGTAAGGAGTTAGCGTTGCTTTCTCTAGTTGTTTCTAGTTTCTACTCATGAGACTATAACAACTTCTCAACTTCTCTATCTTGTGTTAGCAGCACAACATGTTGCTGTGATTTGCCCAAAAACTAGTAAGGTGTTTCAAATATTTTATTCAGATGAAAAAGGGAGGCTGCCGCGGAGACGTGAGCTTTCATATGGTTCTACGCTCTCGAGTTAAGAAGCAATTGAAAAGCATTGCAGCCCTTCCTGAGGAGATTCTATTCAATATACTTCTCTTGCTTCCTGCCGACGTTCTTTATGCTGTGATGAGGTTCGTGTGTCGCCGATGTTATATGATTATTAATGACCCTGCATTTGTTAATACACATTCTCTACGACCGTCTAGTGTCCTCCTAGTCCAGTATTATGGATCCGATGCTCGATGTTTGCTTGTCGGAGAACGTGATACTAACATCTCATATATTAAATTTCAATTCCCTGGCCGTCTCGTGTCAAGTTGCAATGGGTTGACGTTGGTGCGGGAGGGAAGCTTTAATTCAACTCATAATGGGCTATTAACTCATAATGGGCTATTCTATATAGCAAATCCAATTACAAAAAGGATGATGACTCTTCCTACGTTTCCTCCGGTCCTTATCTCGATGTGTTCCCTCATTTCCTTGAGCTTGTCCAACCAGCACTATAAAGGTTGTAGTTAGAACCAAAAAAATATAGAAAACTTCTCCCGTTGTATGGATGCGCAATCTTGGCCAGTGAATGTTGGCGAGGGCATGGCGGTTTATAATTGTGCAGATATAGTACGTGACAGTTTCTGTTTACTGGAGCCAGTGATGGGCCAAGGGTTCTTGTACTTTGGTAGTAGGTACTCATATTATATCCTAGCTTTGAACATTGAATCCGAAAGGTTCACGACTATTTCTCTACCAGAAGTTCATGTAGGTAAGGGGCGACATTATTTTCGTCCAAACAGGAATACCCTTTCTTATATCAATGTCTTTGGGGATTTTTCTATTAGCGTGTGGATGCTGAAAGACCATGAAACTGAAGATTGGGTCAAGATTTCAGATTTCAATGTTGAAGTAACAGTACGAAGCTTAGCGAGAAATTGGTGTCGCCCGAACATTTAAGATCTTTGAATAATAAGGTTCCTCCGTTATGTTGGTTAGATGAAGAGAAGAATCTACTTTTTGGCTTCATTGGAGGCTCGAATGTTACTTTTCTTATGACATAGGACTTGTGCTACTCGTATTTTGAAATGGAGAGACGTCTTCGGGTATTCAACCACCTCAACAGCTTAACCTGGCTCTGAGGTTATTTATTTATGGTGTATTGTTATTGGATTTGCTTGTTATGTTGTGATGCTTATTATTGGTATTTTGGAAAGAATATTTGAACTTATTTCTTGTGATTTAGTTTGTCCCATTTTGTTTCTGTTTTTGTTGATCTTCTACTCTTTCAACTAGAGATTCACTTGGGGGAGGGGCAGAAAGCTAGTAATGTAGCAGCGGAAGCTCTCTCATAGACTATCCCTTCATTGGAAACATTCCAGCTAAACTATAGCGGAGTATCTATTCTCCTCGTAGCAGCACATGATTCACATGAGAATAAGGTTACGTTTGCGTCCAATTTGATCCTCCTATACCCCGCTTAGGAAAGGGAGCATGTTATTATTTATGTACTAATACTTCCATTCATAATGTTGACTCTAAATTGTGTACCCTTAACAAAAAGTACTACTTCCTCCATTTCATATTAAGAAGGCACTTTTAGCGGTGTAGTTTTTAGGTGTATGTCTTCCTAGAATTTTAATATAAAAAATTAATATTGAAATTCTTTTATGCTTGTCAGTACCAAGCTTGATTGTCAAATTATGTTCGATAAATATTTGACTATAATAAATGTTTGATATATACTACTATATTAAAGTCAAACAATAATCAACTCAAAACAACTCAAAAATTAATGTTAGATATATACTACTATCCATTAAAACAATTGTCGATTATGTTTTTCGGGATAAATATTTTAAAGATAAAAAAATATAATTTTTTGTCTTTAGAAGAAAAATAGGCAAATATTTTTAATTGCAATTAGTATGGGATAATGTTAGAAAGATGATTGGTTACGGTAGTATGCTTAAAAAATTAAAAAATAAGACTTTAAATAGGAGTGTAACAAAGAGTGTCGCACGAAAGTGATATAGAGGATCCTGAGCATATAAGCGGCAATGAGGGAAATAAATGTACTTAAATGAATTCGTTTTGAGAGAGAGAGAGAGAGTGAGAAAAAAGATAATAAGTAGAACATTGCCCATTAACATGACCAATATAAAAAATTATTTTGTGTTTACTTTTTGTTTCCGTCTACGTTGGCATGAACATATAATAAAATAATAGTTAATAACTAATTAAATCAATAATAATGGTAACTAATTGGTCAGTAATATTTAATCAATAATTTATTAAATAATTTTAATTATTTAATAATAATAATTCATTATTAATTAATAAGAAAAAATTAATTTGTCAATTGATCCAATGTGTGGTGTAGTGTTTGTCATCGAACTTGCATAGCGTGCTCAAATATATATGTTATCGAGCGGTATCTGATATGCGTGCTCGTATATGTCATCGAGTGTGCAGCTGCCAGCATCTTCATATCTGACTTTCTAATTCTTAACCATTTTCCCAAATAGTTAACTTGACGCTTCCTTGTCACATGCTCGACTTATTCTGCGAACATACATTTTGTGTCTTTCGCAAAGAAAAACAACGGAAAAATATAATCTTGAAATTTTTACCGTTGAATTGAGTTAATTGATGAAATAGTCTCAGATAGTGGGACTAATAACCGAACAATATAGATAGTTGGACTAGGCTTATATTATGGTAGCCCTAGTCCGTATCGAGGAGAAAACTTATAATCTAGTACATGGATCGATTTCGAAAACAAAATGTTTATAATGTTCTTTGCGTCGATGGAAAAACGAGGAGGTGAGGCATGCTGAAGCATACTCTGATGAAACTTGAGATGAAAAGGCAAAGTCGCAGTTAACCTGTGTCCCGTTAAAAGCGCGAATAGACCAAATGGAATCGATCCGGGTGCGCATATTTATACGCATAAACTAAGCGATGCTATTATCACCAAATCTCACTTAATATTAAAGCCCAACTTCATGTTTTTACGGAATCCATCATCAAAAGACAACTACGGTGATGCCCGTCCATGAAACCCTAGCAAAATGAGATTCTGATGTCATACAAAACTCAAAAACAGGAACTTAGAGCAACTGAAAGTTATCTAAATAACTTATTAGCCTTCAAGACTCTAAAAAACTTTGTTTGTTTTGCTATGTAAATAACTTATTAGTTTTTGGAACTTTTGATAACTCTATTAACTATGGCATTTTGAATTATGTAATTGATTTACAATATCCATAATACATGGATATCGTAGTATTAAGTATATTGTCCACTACGTTAAATGGATTCGTACTGCTTGACTTAAAAAGTATCGGCTTATTTGCTTGCGTCGGTGTGAGAGTGACAATAACTAGTAGTTAGTAAACCCTTATTCTCTAGAGCACTAAGGGGGGAAATGAAATTTATGGACCACGTGTGATGGTGTCCGACAAAAAAACCCAAAATAATGTCCTTGACTTGAAATAAGGACAAGTCTGGAAGAGTGATATGAAAGGACCATTGTAAGGGGCGCACTTTGGTCATTTCGCCGACTAAACCAGTGATAAAACGGTCATTAGTAGGCATTTCACTGTTTCAGTGTGGGCATCACTGTTGAGTAAGCGTGGCAAGCGAGCCGGGCCGGCCCGGCCCGGCCACTCGCAACGAGCGGGCCGGCCAGCGTAACATGTTCGGCGGGCCGAGGCGCGGGGCCGGCGTGTCTGGATTTGGTCTGGCGGTGCCGCGTTTCACAATATGATCTGGCGGTATCTGGTTTAAAGTCAACAGAATACCCCGTGTCACGTAACGAATTATATAGCGAATTGCTTGACATAAGCGGTATCACGGTTTCTACGTGCCGGTACCGCGTTAAAGTCGGCCCGGCTATTTTATGAATTTGTATGATCGATAGGAATTTTACCGTTTAGATTTAAATTGCACCACGTTTAGGTGCCAGCAACGATGGTACCGTTTCATCTAAGCGATTACTGCCGGGTTACTGACCTGCGCAAAACCATTCTACATTTCGCCAAAACTGAAATGAAGAGGAATTACATAAAGTGATCTTTAAATTTACCATGACTCCTGATCGTTCTTCATGATACCAAAGAAATAAGAATGCGCTTCGAGCTTGATTACAATATTAAATTCGCACGTGGTTTTGGGCTTGTTCGTTAATCAAATTGAATCGGCGATCTTACACTGGCTCCATTTGATCAGAGTATTATTTATCAACTTTTATAAATCTTTTATATTTGTTCTTAGCAATTAATGGCGACAAAGCATGTAGCCCAGAAAAAGTATTCAAAGTGATAGTGCTAAGTATGTCAATGATTTTGTTAATTTAGATGACCAATTGGCATGGATGAACTACCCTTATTAACTACCGTCCCCAGTCTTCACGGATACTACTATTGAGAGAAAACTTCGTAGTTTGGAAATATTTTTAGCAGGCCAAGGAAAACAAGCGGCTTGACTTTGTTTAAATTGAAATCTCTCATTGGAAAAGCAGATTGGGGGTAAAGGGAAGCCGTCGTCTTTGCTAGGCAAACTTAGTGGTCATAAGATAAGCCAAAGGCAGTAGTGGGGGAGGGTGGTATCTGGTGTGATACGTGGCGAAACTTTTTTAGTATTTTTGGCATATAGGATTGAAACTATGAAATTTGTATTATTCAGTTAACAACTTGTCGTTTGTGATGGATGGCGTTTCCTTAGAAATGGATTCAAAATATGGATTAATCTCCGGCTTGTCGTATCGCCGATTACTAACTGCGAAACTATGCTTTTAAATATTTTTAAAGTGAAAAAGATCTTCTATGTAAAATCTTCATGAATTTCTTGTATAAAATGTGTTTGTTAGTGATATCGGTGTCTTTTTTGGATTTTTGATATAATGTTATTGTAGCGACACCATTGGATTGATCATGATTAGATGCTTTAAAAGGAGGGTATATATTTAGATCGATTGCTAAACATAACAATATTTCAAATTTCGGAGGTATACTCGCATGTGCCAATGATTACAAATGTTTGAATAGGATTCTTGATTTCATTTGATAATCGTCCCGCTAATAACGTCAGGTTAAAGATTAAAGATCTTTTGATAAGTTTTATTGAACTTTTCATGTTAGATGTTTATGTCCACGATCCGCCCCGATTAGTTGCTAAAGATGGAATACCGTTGTTTGGGATGAGTTTGTTACCAATTCGTAAGGCCGTTAATTTTTGTTGTGTGGCGGGGTTAGAAAGGCATGAATATAAAAAATTGGTTGAGGCCGGGAAAAAGTTTAAAAATTAATTTTGGTTGTGACATTTAGATGGAACTTCATTTCCCGATCTCTTGTTCGTGCATATATGTATAAGGATGAAATTCCTGACGTTTATGGGAATCACGTACTCCCGTTGGTGAAGAGAGGATGATCCCGGCCAATGGCAGCGATGCGGTCCGTATGGCGGGATGTCAAAGTGACAATAGGATTGCCTGACGCTTTCCTCAGCAGCGAATTGGCTCTCCCCATCGCGCCCGCCTCCTCCCGTTTATAGTTGAAGAAGAACCAAGTAGAGAAACACGTAGGTAAGATGTGTTTACATATTATATGTATGATGTTTTCTAGTTTAAACAATGTTTGTTATTTCACGTACTTTTTATTCGAAGTTGTTAATGATGTGAATGTTGTCGATGTTTGAATGCTTGAATGTTTATGGTGTTTCACGTTTGAATGAATGAATGTGTGTGTATGTTTGAATGTTGCTTGTGATTCTTTGAAAAGCTGCGCACTACCAACTTTTAAGCCGTGTGCAGATTATGATGGAGCGATGCCACAGCGTTTATAACGAAAAAATGCAATATTTATCTATTAACGTGTGAAGCAGTGCCGCGTGAGTATGAAATTAGCATTAGTGCAGTTTAAGTATGTAACAATCTGCGTTAATAAAGGCTGAAATTTTCGAGCCAGGGCCGGGCCGAGCCCACCGGGCAACCAGGTGAACCGAGCCAGGACGGGGCACCAGAAATTGTCATTTCGACTTGCGTCAGGCCCGACTGATAACGAACCGGGGGGCGTTAGGTAGGCGCAGTGAGCCCGGGCAGTCTGAACGGTTGTGGGCGGGCCCGAGCGGCCACCAGAGGCTGGGTTCGTTTCGCAGCAATCTACTGTTGAGGCCTGTTGATATACTATAGGGCTAAAATGGACTCATGAAGCTTGGCAAACATGGCCTAGATGTTTGTTTCAAGCCATAAAGCGACTTCCTTAGCCTGCAAACTGTGTTGGCTGGAGCATCCACACCTTCAGGAGCTCTCATATACACTTCTTCAACCAAATCCCCTTAAAGAAAGGCATTGTTGACATCTAATTAAGTGATTGGCCACTGATGATGCAATGCAACTGCTAACACACATCTCACAGTTGACATTTTAACAACCGGAGAAAAGGTTTCATAGTAATCAATGCCAAACTTTTGAGTAAATTCCTTGGCAACAAGCCTTGCTTTGGACCTTTCCAATGTCCCATCTGCCTTCAATTTTACTTTATAGACCCACTTGCAGGAAATGGCCTTTTTACCAGGAGGCAATGACATAAACTCCCATGTTCCATTGGCATTTAAAGCCTTAAGTTCATTATCCATTGCGTGTAACCATCTTGGATCTTGTTTAGCTTCTTGGATCTTGTTTAGCTTGGTTATAGGTGTTAGGTTCAGTAAAATTTAAAGGTAGAAAACAGCACAAAAAGAAAAGAAAAAGGAAATGTAGTACTGATATCATTACCATTGGACTTTTTGAACACCATAACATACATAATCCTGCAAGTACATTGGAGTTGGCCTTGAGCCCTTGTTGATTTTCTAATTACAGTAGTGTCGGTATCTGTGGAAGAATTATGTGATGAACTTAAAGGAGATACAAAACTATTGTATCAATATGCAGAATTGGTATTTTGGAGCCATTTGGAATAGTAATTAAAATAGAGCTAGGAACAGGTTGATAGGATTGAAACAAGAGAATACGGTGTAATGTGTTGAGAGGCTCCACTATCCAAAATCAGTTGTTACAAGAGATTGAAACAATTGAACTTTGGTCTTTACATGCCATTAGAGCATCAGATTCTGTATTAGTACTACTGGAAGAAGGAGCATTATTCAGCATGTGCACCAGTTTGTCAAATTGTTCATCAGTCAGATCCGCTGCTATCCTTCTTGTACTATTCTGAGGTTAACCATGCACTTTGAAACACCTTTGAATAGTGTGACCAGAAATTTTGCAGTGATCACAAAACTCATTTTATATGATCTGTTAATTTATTTGGTGTTTAAAACTCATTTAAAAAAGGATTTATGGGATTGATGGGAGGCAGGAAATTCTGCTTGATTGGAATGAAATCGCTGAACAGTATGGTAAGCTCATTTTAAAAAAAAGGATTTATGGGATTGATGGGAGGTTTGTAAAAGGAACTTATAAAGTATCAAATGATTTTTGAGCAAATTGGTTACTTTTAGTTCCTCGCTGTGTTAGAATCACTAAGAAGTTGAACATGAATAGATTTCACTGAGGTATTGGATATACATGGTTAGAAGAGAAAACGATGAATGCAGCTTTTTCTTAAGCCGATGCCTTTCCTATAATTCTTTAGAAACCATGTAATTAACCTTTAACGATTGCAATCAAAATCTTAAACTTTTAACCAACTAAAATCGGTTCATTATGTCCATGTTTAGTGACAAAGAGGCTAGTGGTAGGCCAACCTCATATCTTCCTATGTCTGATTCTGTGACATTAGGGTTAAGTGCGACCTCGGTTCTTGATGTAACTTTGCAGGTTATGTTCATGTCGGCACTTGTCGAATATCACCTGATCACAAATTTCTTGCATATACTCTTGATGCCAATGGAAGTGAGCATTTTGTTCTTCATATAAAGGACCTCCAGAATAACATTGTTCTTCCACAATTCAGAGTCGAAGGGGTTGTCAGCTTGGCATGGGCTAGTGATGATTGTTCACTGTTCTATACCCTAACTGACAAGAACCAAAGACCTTACAGGCAACTTTGCTGTTCTACTTATTTTATACAGTTGTTTTTTAGAATTTATCCTTACATAAATGTTATTAAATCAGGGTTCAATGTATACGATTAGAAATGGATTCTGTCGATGGTACCCCTTTGTTTATAGAGAATGATCCCAGCTTCTGTGTCGATATTACAAGCACAAAGGATGGGAAGTTTATAACTGTCAATTCAAATTCACGGACTTCATCTGAGGAAGGAACATGTTTGTCTAATTGCTTTGCATTATTGTTAATTTCAAGAAACAAACAGAATAAATTACTCATGCTGATTTTTTCATCATATTTAAAATTGCAGGTCTATGTCATAGACTCCGGTAATCTGAAAGCTGGCCTGCAAAGATTCTGTCACCGAGTCTCTGGTGTACAGTATTTCTTGGAATTTATCGTCATGAGCTTGCTTACATGTTAGCACCTGAAATCTTCTTGTTTAACTGCAATCTACTTTGACTATTTTATTCTTTATGGTACAAGCGGATGCTGAGACGGGCCCAGGCTTTGTAGAAGCTTCGGTTGCTTAGGGTTGGGAAATTGTCGCAGGGGGAATGGATCGAGGCCGCGCCTTCGCCTTTTATGGCGGGTTACGGGAGATCGTATGATATCTTCCGGCCAGTTGAATGCACTCGGTAGGTCGGACTGAGAAAGTGTGACAGCGGAGGTGAGTCATGGCCTTCCGGCTTGATCGAGTCGGAAGTATTTTGGAGTTATGTGTGAACTCTGAAATATATGCGAGGAATTCTACTATGTAATCGAATTTGAAGAATTAAGGGGAGTAAGATGCGACCAGGATGGGGTATTTATAGAAAATCTTGTATTTATCATTAATTACATAACTTTTCTTCATGGGATCTTTACTTGGCAATGTCGGCTGTCTGATGAAGGTGCTTGTACCTCGGGCACATCTTACGACCCGTAGCCCAGAGACATATTGGGCTAAAAATTATATATATAAATTGCCCGCCCCGAGGAATGGTGAGAATGAAGAGAAATAGATCGCCCAGTCTTTGGATGGTGAAGACCGTTCATTGAATTAATCTGTGAATAAGTATAAAAGGTATTGGGCCGAAATGCAGCGGCTTTGATAAATACCGCGGCTTTGACTTGGAACAACCTTTGGAGTCGCGATTTATTCGCTTGATTGATCCGCCGTTGTGGAACCCGAGGAAACCTCCTTTACACGTGTGCCCCTACCTCGGGAAAAAGAAACCACGCTCATTGGTCCTTAAGTCTAAAGGTGACTTTTGGCGTTAGGTATGCTTTTTCTTTTATCTTGTCGACATAAGCATTCACTTTTTCCTTAATTCTTCATTTGCGGCAGTCATGCCGCCCCTCCGAATTTCCGCTTCCTTTCTTACTCTTCTCGTTATCAAGAATGCGTTTGGTAAGCCACGTGTAGGTTTCATTTTTTGTTTGTCATTTTTTTTCTGAGGGCTTTTCTTTGTTCAGGAGACTTACGCAGCAATCTGCCACTTGATTTAAAGGCCACAGTACGGTGGGTGCTAGTGAAGGATGTCGTCTAGGGACCTTTTAACTTTGTTTTGATCGGATCGCTTTTTAGGGTTTGAGTTTGGCGATTTGGGGTTTTTGTCGATTTGGGGGAACACAATTGATTTGCTTGGGGTTTCCTCCGCTTTTTTTTTTTTTTTTTGTTGTTGGGCTAAATCTAGAATATGAGCAGTCATGGGGATTCGGTTGAAGATGCAGGGGTTGTGCCAAGGAATCTTACTCACGCAGACTTTTCACATCGGCTTATGATTTTTCCCTAATTTTCCCGATTTGTGTTTAACTTCATTGTCTCGTGCCACTGAGATATGGCTAGCGTTTGGCACTAGTACATTAGAAGTCCACCCCGGGGCCGAATCGCCGGTAAGCAGGTAATGAATCACGAGATCTGCTGCGTTTTTGTAGACTTTTGAGTCGTTTTAGGCGTTAAGGGTTACATTTGTGGTTGAGTTTACTCACTAGTGACCCGCTGCTAACATGGAAATTCCTCAGGCGGTTGTAGAAGACTTGTGTCGAGAATTTGTCGGGATAGCCACGTGGAAAACGGTGCGATACGCCTGGCGGTCCAGATCGGCCCAGTATGGCATCAGTAGCAATCCTCCGCTTCCTTGAAAATTTAGACAGCGCGACCTCCAGACCGGCTGAAACAATCTCAGGTGATCTTCCGTCCAGCAGATTCCTTCCGTCTTCCGAGACTCCGCACTGTCCATTTCCGGTGGACTTAGATAACTTTAGGCAGTATTTTTCCATTCCCCGTTTCGTGGAGCTGCGACTCCCAGTAGAAGGGGATAAGGTTTTTGAACCCCGGGTTGATCCGTGCGATCGAGAGGTCCACTAGCTAATTTGGGCAGTATGTTGTAGCGACCGTCAGGAGTCGGCAGCGCCGAGGTTAGACTGGATTAGTAATGAGAAATGGATACTAGAGTCGCCCAGCGATGATATAAAATAAAAATTTGGTTAAGAGTTTAAGTAGTAAAGTAGAAATAATTCCATCGCAGCGTGGACATCATAAATTGGCGAAACCTAATGACATCACGTATTCGATACGTAAAGTGGCGTAAAACTTGAGGTGTTGATAATATCCATAATATACATCGCCTTGTTAGATGCTTGATGACTCGAAACTTCGATAAGGCCGAAATAAAATGACTTCTTGAGGATCCCTAACCACAGCGCCCATTTCACCTAAAGGATAGCAACCTTGAGTTCAAGAAGGTCAACATTTCACTTTCTACGGCAAACTACTGACTTTGAAAGTTTTGAATTGAAGCCGAGAAACTGGCATTAGGCTTATCGCGCAGTGGTGACTCCATTACCGAGCAGAAGTCAGAGGTAGAACCACGCTTGGGGAATATATATATATATATATAAAACTAGCGGTTGGTCGATAGTAAAAACAACGGTGAGTTTGGCAGCTATTTACCTACTTAGTATTTGGCAGTTTATATTCGCATCGGAGCCTGATAGAGCGCAAGATCTAAATATAGTGAATCACAGGATTTAAAAAGTAACCGCGTAAGTCAAAACGGTTCATCGATATGGCAAAAGTAAATCTCGTATCTTCTCGTATTACACGAAGCCCAGGCAGAAGGTCCATGCAAAATCGCCCGCAGCGATATCACGAAACACTTTCGATCAGAACATCCACTAGCATTATACGAACAATGCCCATCTGAAATCTGATGGCGGAGCATATCTTATAACAACCCAAAAAAGGTCACGTATGCCCTAAATGTCTTCTCTGCTGCGACCCGTAGGTCGTACATATAAAGTATCACCGATAATCCGTAACATAAAAGTATCCGGCTGGCGCGTGTGTACCGCAGCTCCCGATAAAATCCGCGTAATGGATGTTGTTCCTACGTGCGACCATTTCGACCCACAACACGCGATTGAGACCCGGCACATGAGACCCGCATGACTACACCAAAAGTTCCAGCAGCCTTGAGTTCCCCGCGTATCGCGATTAACGCGTGGCGTGCCGATAACAATAAATCGCGGTCGTATTTCTGGCGGTCTTACATATTATAATCAAAATATTTCGAGTAAATGCGATATCTCGGTAGCGATATATATCGGTCCACAACGCCCAGTGTAAATACACCAACGATTTAATAAACTGATAACTCTTAGCATGATACGCACAAAATAAAGCGATACTTAGCGTATGTGACATCTGATCCAGGCTGACATGCGAGTATAAGGAACGGCGCGAGGAGATCTTGTTAGCCTAGATTGGCGCTAGAGGGGGTGAATAAGGTTTACGTTAAATTATTACTTTTTGAGGTTTTAATTTAACAATCTTGAATTACAAAATAATAAGAATATGTTCTAATGTGATAACCCGATAACTTTAAGCTCGAGAATGATTAATCGACAATAAAACTGACAAGATGATTAGTAATAATATAATGATGACTTAAAGTAAAGAGTAAGGAAGAAGAAATCTGATACCTGAATATTAGCGAGCTTGAGTTCCTGCTTGCTTTCGACCGTCGACCTCGGGATTTTGGCAAGATAGCTAGCTGACGAAGAAATGTTTGATTACAATGACTTCTACTCGGCTTCATTATCGAACACTTAGCTACGGCCTAAATGACCTAATTTACCAGTATTGGGATTTCAACTCCCGATCGACCTAGATTGGGAACCCGAAAGCAACTCTTGGGATTTGAAGTACTCTGTTTAGAATAGTAACCTGTCTTTCCTTGAGGATTTCACTCGAAACAATAAATGTTTGAGAAAAAGTAGGTATCCCTTGCTGAGCTAGGAAACTACCAATAAAGATTATGCGATTAATAAATGTGAGAGTTATGACTTTTACCTTTTAAAGCACATCAAAGAAATAAATGCTCGAGAAATTAGGTTTCAAATAGTTCTGAAAGTTATTTATTTAGGTTTTGAAAGAAAGAGGGGGCTTATATAGTGCACAAATTTTGAAATTTGAAAAGTTACTGCATCGTGACCACAGCAATGTAGACCCGGGGGTACCGATGAACTTCAATGGACGAAGGCAGCGGTATAAGCAGCTACATTATGGGCTGCACCTCCCGAGAGGTCCGAGTGCCGATGCGTCGGGTTCCTGTCGAGATTCCGGGGTCTCGAAGGGGTCTCGATAAATCGTGACAGGGCCTACCGAAGGGGTCTCGATGGTTCATGAGTCGATTCGAAATAACGATGCGTTTCGAGCTAATTCTCGAGAAGCGAAATGCCTGTGATCATTTGTCACGAGACTTAAGCATGAATCAATCATACTTAAGATTTGAAACTACGGACCGTTTTCGAAACCGCGATTAAGTTTAAATGGCAAAGTACATGCTGTAATTTAAAGCGATAAAATGCCCAAAAAGAGTTTTCTACAACCCACTATAAAAAAGAAGAACAGAGCTCATGAAGGCTTGGCGTTTGTTTGACTTCATTGATGAGCCTCGAACTTCCCCAGATCGACAATTTTAGCACTTGAACTTATTTAGGAATAAACACAGATACATGTTCACTCGAAAGCGAGGATTAGTTCGATTAAACAATTTATTATCTTCAAGAAAATAGGTTGAATGGAATCCCGTTATTCAACAAACTCCCACTTTTTTGATGATAACAAATTGACTGCTCTTAAGGGAAAATGTAAAACATAAGCGGCGCTCCCCGCCAATAAGATTCCCAATGTTTTCTTATGAGCAAAAGCATCCATGGGCGATATAAGCTTGATGAAGCCTTGATATAATAGCATAGCACCGATAGATAATAAAACACAGCCTTGGCTTCAATATATAAAAAAAACATCAGCGGTGTGCGTAAGAGAAGCTAAACACTAAAACAAAAACCAACAAAAGCGTAAAATTAGCGTTCTCCCCACTTTGAGATCGTCAGCAAGGGGTATAAAAACAAGTCATAGCGATGTAAGCGGCGTCATAAATGAGCATAAACAAGGCGGTGGTCAAACCGTCACTTAGTCCATGATTGTCTTGGACTCGACGGCTTGTCAAAGAAGAGATCTGCATTACCGTCCAGCGTCATAAGTAAATTAAGTGAGGATGTAGTCTTCGATCGATCCCGGAGGCACCGCCGTGTGTGCACTCGGACCCTTGGCATGATCTGTCGCCCGCTCGATCTCTACGTCGTCAAAGTAGCCAAATACTTTTTGTAGACTTGACTTTTTCATTACCATCGCCAAACAAGAGGAATTTCATAATTCCTTTCCACGTAATCTTTAAGCTTGCTGTTTTCTTTGATGATAATCCATGATTATCTCAATGACTTGTTGCCTTATGATATCGTTTAATTAACTGCTCGTGGTGGCGAAATGTTTCTTCTACTTAAACCCAAGGGCGCCAAATGCATACCCATTAAATGCATCATCTCCTACAAAGTAAATCGTCGTAAATCCACCAAATCGTCCCTCTCGAAGTCACCGTCGATGTCGTCCTCGTCGTCCGAAAACACCCGGATCCTCCCAGTCGTCTACACTCCACTGAACCGTTCCTCCCGTAAGTGTTTGGATGGCGCTTTTCCCATCTTCACGGTTCGCGATCTTGGCTTCCAGCTTTTCCCGCGAAGTCGATTATTGTGATATGCGATGTAGTGCGAGTCGAGTAGTCCTTATTGATTCGATCGTTCCCCGATTCTTGGCGTACCTTGGAAACACCTATCTCGCTCCCCAGATTCCGTGATGTGTGTGATAAGCATCCGTAAGGAAGGGTTGTCGCCGTATTACTTTATCGAATGCCGCGTATGGAAGAGCCCGATGAAGAGTCAGTAGATTTATCAGTTGGCGGCCTTGAGAATTTGTAAGTCGGGGATTCGCTGACCGACCAGTTCTATCCGAGAACCCGCGGGGACAGCGGAAGCTTGACCACAGGTGTTATGAGCCAAACTTCACCAGGTATACAAGTGCGAGCCTGGAAGACAATCAAGCAGCCCCTTTCTTCCACATAACCCGTTTCTAAACCTCGACCGTTATTCCAGCGACCGGTCACATCTTCGCCGACTCGATCTCTTAAACAAGACGTATCCAGCGAGCGTAACGCGAATCCATTTTCAGAACAGCAGAAATCATCTAAAATTTCTCAACTTATACTCGTAAGATCTACCGCGACTCGAGCTTAATGTTCAAATTGTTACTGCAGAAGTGTGAATAACGGCGTGTTCATAAAGAAATAAAGCCCAATCCGGGAGATATGGGAGGACTTCTGAAAAGAACCTCCCGTTTAGAAATTTCACGATTCCCGAGGAATGGGTACCACTCGAATCTCCTCCCGTCATGAAGTAGTAGCCGTGAAGTATATTGGGTTTGCGAGTCTTCCCGACTTTTCCCACTCACTGCAGAGGGGTGAATTGATTCACGTTTTCATAAGCACACGTGGTTGAGGAACTTCAGCGCAGTATAGTACGACTTGGTTTGAAGATTTTTGGGTTTTGGGTCACTTGCCCTCTTTTGGGTTGTTTGGTAGGGTTAAGAAGCCATTTTTTGTGAGAAATTTGAATAGGGGAATGGAGTTTAGGTTAAAAGAAAAGCGATATAGCAATTTTAATTGTAGAATTTGTGAATTTTTGATGAATTGATGAAGGAAAGGGTTGAATGTGGTGGATTTGGTGAATTAGGGTTGAATAATTTTGGAATTGTGGTTGAAATGAAGTGAAAATCGGCTGAAATGGTATATATAGGGTCAGTTCATCGAGGACCCGTTCAGACTGCCAAGGGGGGTCCAGATGAGGTCTCGATGGGGGCGATTTTTCTTGGTGGTTATAACCGCCCGTGAAGACCACGTTCGAGAGGGGGGTCGATGGGGTACGTCCAGGGCCAGGGGGAATGCTTTTTGTTCGAGACACAAAGCCGAGAGCATGGGGGGTCTCGATGGGGGTCTCGATGACAATATAGGGCAAGGATGCTTTTGCGCCCCGTCGGGACCCGTTCGAGAGGGGGGGTCTGGAGTAGAATACGTCGGGCCGAGATATTTTTTGTTGAGACCTAAATGCCGAGAGCATGGGGGAATTACCGATGGGGTCTCGATGGCAGGGGCATTGATCCGCAAATCCCATTGATCGGGACACCGTGACCGGGGACACGGGGGGTCACGGTAAGTGCCGATCCTTCTATGAACCATTCATACGTCAGCAAGCTCCGCACAAATCGCCCCATCAGCCAATCTCCACAAATAGACTCACCGAAAACAGCAGAAGCGCGTCAATCGAAGCAAACAACCAACATCCCCGAATCACGATATCTTCCCGACAATGACACGCTTGATCATAATCACAATATCCGGCAGCAGCCTCGGCAGTCAATCCATGACCATTTTTGGACAATTTAAATGCATTTGGCTCGTAAATCCCGATAATGCCAATATAGACATAATTTTAAGCCGCGTGGCGTCTTAATGACATGAAATGAAGATGGCATGATAAGATAAGGTACTTACTTAGAAAGATCGAGCATCCGCAGGCTGCGCCTAATACGGTTAAATTGATCCTCACGGTAGTGGTTTGGTGAAAGATATCCGCAAGTTGACCATTTGTCCCACTTGAACTTGAGATCAATGTTTCGCACTGCGCGTAGTCCCGGATGGAAATGATGGCCAATTTCAATGTCTTGGTCGCCAGGTGTTGCACGGATTAGCGGCATTTATGGCGAGCACGTGTTGTCCCGCATGCTGCGAACTTGTTCATATTTGATCCGAAATCCTCGAGTTTGTTTAAATCAAGCACTTGGCAACCACGATTCCCGACCGCCGCGTATTCGGCCTCCGCCGTTAATGATACAACGCTATTTTCTTGCTTCTTAGACCATGAGGTGAGGCATGTCCTAAGTGACATGTCGCTTGTACTCTTCTGTCAATTAATAAATCACTTAAAATCAGCATCCGAGTATCCATGAGTTCAAAGCTCTTGCTTTCATTCGGATGCAAGCCCGTAGTCGATTGTCCGCTTTTCGCGTCTAGAAGGATCCTTTTTTAACTTGACTTTAAGATTGAGACTCTTGGGACATGCTTGGCACTAACTTTGTGAGAAACGTAATATCGGTCTAGAAGCGGTAAGATAAAGGCTACCAATAAAATACCTCGATATTTTGTCATTAAACCTTTAGTACGCACTTTCGTCCTTGTCGCTTTTGTTGATATGCGACATGGGGAGTTCCGATCACTTTGCATCTTCCGTCAGATTTCTTTATGAGTTCTTTCGAGAACTTGCTTTGGCTTATAGATATGCCGTCCGCGTTGCTTTACTTGGAGTCAGGAAGAAATTCAATTACTTCCCGTCGTACTCGTCCTAGAACTCAACTTTGTCATCATTTTAACCAAATTCTTCCAACGACAAATCATTAAGTAGGAAAATAATATAAATCGACATAAATTTGAGCTAACATGAGATGTTTGCTACTTAGTTTAAGAAAGTGGAATCAGCTTTCCGCTTCTTGAACCCATTCCATGACTAAATGTGTAACCTCGTACGAAGCTCACAGGTGCTTGTTTTAAGCAAATAAAGTGCTTTTATCTGGACTTGAAAAGCATTGATGAGGATAGTTAGGATCGTCAAAACACGGAGGTTGTTTTACAAAAATTACATAAATCAGAAACCATTTAGAAAGCAGCGCTTTTGACATCCATTTGGTGTAGTTTGAAATCCATTGTGACTAGCGAGGCTAGAATAATACGAATGGATTCAACTGTACTTAGAATAAAAGTTTCATGAAATCGACTCCTTCGACTTGATTATAACCTTGAGCAACCAAGGCGACTTTTATTTACTAAAAGCAACGACACGGTTTCGTCAGGATTTATTTCTAAAAACCCATTTAGTCCCAATAATGGTTTTTATCAAGGTTTTTCAACTAAATGCCAAACTTTGCATCTTTCAAAATTGTTCAAGTTCTTTTTTGCATAGATAAAATCAATCGGATCTTGAAACACGTTTAATATTAAGAGCGTACCCGAGATACAAAAGCACTATGGAGACAAACATTATTTAAGAGAGGATGAGTAGTTACCCACTTTAAGATATCACCAGAATGAGATCCGGAGGGATGATGCTTGATGATTACCGTCTCCTAGAAGATGCCGTGTGTCCGCCCATGGAGATAATCGTCAGCATCTTTGCGAGGTCACGATGATTATTAGTTTGCTCCACAGTAATTGATGCTTCCTCGTTTGATGCTTGGTTTTGAGGCTCATCAATTCTTTGAGAAATTCCATCCACATTAACACCTAATGAATCATCTGCATCCAGCCCACAACTTTTCTCGACAAAGCGGATTAGATTAAATCAAAGTTAACATGAATAGATTCTTGCGCACATTGATCCTTTTATTGTAGATGATATATGCCTTACTACCGTTTTAAGAATAACCAAGAAAAGATTGCCTCGTTAGATTTAGCGTCAAATTTACCCAATCTATCTTTGGTGTTTAGAATAAAACATTACGTCAAAAACTTTAAGTAATCGTCTGAGGATCTTACCATACAGCTTCGTAAGAATGCTATCGAGAATGGAGTCTTAGAAATACCCGGTTGATGGTGTAGCAGGTGTCCACGGCGTGTCCCAAAGTACTTTGGCAAGTTGTGCTTTCATTCAGCGTAAGTGCGACTTCATTTCTTGAATAGTCTATTCTTTTAAACTCCGCGACTCCATTTTGTTGAAATTCTTGGTGCCGAAAAGTTGTGTTAGTTCATTACTCCCACCTGAAACCACGTCGAACTCACTCATTTCGAACTCACTAAAAGTGATCGCTCTCACTTATGGCCTTGATTTTGAATCCGCTTTTCGTTCGCTGACCTTCTACTTAACCATGAGCTCTTTCGCCAACTTTTATTAGCGAGGCCCGATTACCCAAGTAAACCTCGAGTAATCGTCCACCGATAACAAAACATATTTAGAGCCACAAGCTACCGATATCCATCTCGCCCCAACAGAGTCCATATGTAGCGAATCAAGCACATGGTTTGGCGAAGCAGATTTAAAGGCTTAAGCGACGATTTAGCCATTTTACGAGTTGGCATCGTCGCAAGTTTAACCTTTTATATGAGATTAGGTAGGCACAACGTGTGAGTTTTTATGCAATTCAGATAACATTTCAATACTAGCATGGCTGACCGTCGATGCCTGAGCTTCCGTCATCGTATGCAGCATTCGTACAAATATTACTCGGCTTCCAGCCGAATCAAAATTAACATAATACCGCGTTATTCGATCGATAACCATGTCTGACAAATGAAGATGAAGCATTTGAAATAATACTGCTGTATGTTTTGAAAACTTAACTTCATAATCATTTTTCACCATGATTGGCTGTAACTTAGCAAAATTAAACTTGGCGCCCGTCAACCAGTAAAGTATTTTTTAATTTGGAAACAACCTTTCTTTACGATACATCCTTTTACCTAGGATTTTTGGCCGGTTTTAAGATTGTTTACTTGAACTTTCGTTTCAACCGCCTTGTTTCGAGCTTTAAAAGAATTGAGGCATCTAAGGTCGTATGCGGCGAGCGTCCAGCATCCACCCGTCAAATGTTTTCTTTTCTTGGATGAAGCGGCCCTCCTACTGACACAAATTTGATTTCGTTCGAGGTACCCAGTGTGATTTGGGTCCTTGTGGGTTAATGGGAGGATGGATTTTCTTCTGATCCGTTTAGGTCTTAGAGACTTAGGACATAAGATTGCCCCGATCTCAACCTTTATGCGGGACATTTTTGAAGACTTATGATTTCCTTTTCCTGATAAGTCACCGAGTGAAATGCGGTCTTCTGAGAATTTAATACACGGATGATGAAGCGGCATTAAGTGATAGGAGTTATCGTTTGAATAGCCTAACCGCTTTTTTGTTGGTTGGACAACGTTGAGCCTCGAGAATTTCATTTTAACTTGTTTGTTCTCGCGGTGTGTGAGTTGAGATTTCTTGAGTTGACATTTTCCAGCTTCAATCTTTTAAGATTTTGTTTAAGCTCGATTTTTCAAGAAAAGCGAGTCATTTTTCAAATTGGAATCAAGCTTTAACAAAGTAACTTCATTCAAGAGAGTTGTTTTTTGGCTTGAGCTTTTATTAGTTTTGAAAGTTCTTTATTCTTTTTAAGCAATTTTTTCAAAGCTTTCTAATAACTCGTTATAATTGTTGCTTAGCTCAAATTGAAATCGCTGCCGATTTCTGTCTAAATCATTGGTGGTCGTCGTCAGAAGGGAGAAATAGAGTTAAAGAGGTGCCTCCACGTTGAGTGCTGTGCCATGAGGCAGCCCACGTTGCAAGTTTCCGCCCGGTCGGGACTCGCTTCCCGGATTCGTCGTCCCAAGTGGCACTTGTTGCAGTTTTCTTGGGTTGGGACCTGCTGGCTGGAAGCGTGGGCAATCCGTCTTGAAATGTCGGGCTTATTCACGTTCAAAGCGAGATGATCTCTTTGATTTTCCCTAACATCTTTTTCGTACTTCGCTTTTCGTGATTATCGTATCTGCTTGAAGGCTTTTTATGACCATGATCGTTGTTCTTCTTTTGAAGCTTGAGAAACCTTTTGAAGTCTACAACAGCGTGGCCATATCTTGCGTCATCTTAAATCACTTTCCCGCTTTTTTCATGAATTTTTTGTACTTTGGCGCTCTGAGCCAACTTTCTTGTCCATATTTCTGGGCACGTTGCTGCGATGACTTCTGCTTGACTTTGAGGAACTTGATAGACTCTTGAGTGGGAAGCATCTTGATATCTTTGAGAAGCCGTTGATTCTTATGAGCCTTTTGGCCGAACTCGGGGATTGACGGCTTCTATGATTCTTCCATTTATAGCTGAGGAGAAAGTCTTCCACTAGAGAGAATCAAGTTGTTGATAATGGTATTGAACACTTTGATCTCGTATCTTTGATGGACTCTCGGATACATTTCGAAGGTTTGATATTCCACTTGTCCAAAAGTCGGACCCTCGTGGTTTTCAACTTGGCCCAGAACCAATGTGAGGCGGGTTTCTAAACGAGTCCCGTATTTCCTTGGCCGGCTTTGCGTCCACTGCTTTCGAGCATGATAGCTTCCTCTGCGTTGCATTGTGGAGAACATGGATAGCCTTGGAGATTTAACTCCACTTTTTGAGTTCCTACGTCCGCAGTACTCCGTCGCCTTTCTTTATCAGCGTCCTCCGTTTGGAACTTATCGGCGGCGTGATTCTCTTATGTTGGCCTCTTTCGGCTTTGGTCAAATTCACATGAGCTCCGGCTTGAAGAATTTGATATTACTTCGTTGGAATGAAGCGGACCATGATGATTATTCTCATAATTTGTAATCGATCGCTTACGTGATACTTGAGAGCAGCGTTGCTGATAATCATAGTTTGATCCGTCAGCGATGGTGGCCTCGCTGACGACTTTACCCTTGACACAAAAAGTTCCGGCTACGATATTCCGTTACTATCCATGATCTTTTTTAAAGATTTTAAAACGAATTACACGATTTCTGACTCGTCTGCGTGCTTTAGATTCAGCCTTAGGGGGTGAATAAGGTTTTTCGTTAAATTATTCCACTTTTTTTTGAGTTTTAATTTACTTGATGCGGAATTACAAAATAATAAGAATATATGTTAATGTGATAACCCGATACTTGCAAAAAGAACCGAGAATGATTAATCAACGATAAAACAACGAAGATGATTAGTAATAATACAATGATGACTTAAAGTAAAGAGTAAGGAAGAAATACAATACAGATATTAGCGAGCCGGTTCCCTGCGCTCGTAGTCGGCTTTTATGCCGGGATTTTGGCAAAGTAACTAGCGCTTGAAGAAATGTTTGATTCTGTACCTTGACAGCTTCTGCCAGAAACTGATATCAGGCTGCCAACCTACAACTAAATGACCCCGAGCTACCCGCTAAGAGTTTGACTCCAATCATGGGTGGGAACGAAGGGCTACGCTCTTAGGATTTGAGTACTACTGACCTAGAATAGTAATACTATCTTGTAGCGAAGTTTAAACAAAGGAAACAATAAATGTTTGAGAAAGAATGAATTATCACCCAACGACTAGGAAACTCTGATAAAGATTATGCGGTAATAAATGTAGAGTTATGACTTTTGCCTTTCAACATCAAAGAAATAAATGCTTTCGAGAAATTAGGTTTCAAATAGTTGCAAAAGTTATTTAGGTTTGAAAAAGGGGGCTTATATAGTGCACAAATTTTGAGAATTTGAAAAGTTGCACGCATCGTATTGTCGAGACGGGGGGCTCGATGAGCCTCGATGGACGAGGCGGCTTGGTATAAGCCCGGCTGTGTAGACACTTATCGAGAGGTCCGAGTGCCGATCATCGGGACCTGCCGGGGCAGGGGGTCTCGAAGGGGTCTCGATCATCGTGACCCGGGACCCTCTCGAAGGGGTCTCGATGGTTCGTGGTATCAATTCCAAAATAAAGATCGTTTCAAGCTAATTCTCGAAACGAAATGCCACACAGTCATTTGTACGAGACTTAACCATGAATCAATCATCACTTTAAGATTTGGAAAACTACGGACCTTCGTTTTTTCAAACACAATTAAGTTTAAATGGCAAAGTCTATGCCATAAAATTTAAAAGCGACAAAATACTTAAAAGAGTTTCCTTCTGGCTTTATAAAAAAAGAAGAACCACGAGGCTCCTTGAAGGCTTGGCGTTTGTTTTGACTCATCGATGAGCCTCAGAACTTCCGATCCAGCAATTTTAGCAACGAACTTAATTTAGGAATAAACTTCGAATACATGTTCACTTTCAGCGGGATTGGTTGATTAAGCGATTTGTTATCTTCAAAATAGGTTTGAATGGAATCCCGTTATTCAACGAGATACATCGCGTGTCTTTGGTACCCTTGTATGAAAGCCTACAACCATGTTGAAAATCAGCTTGACCTCCGGTCCAGTCAGCTCTAAAATAATATAATAGATTATATTTTCCATCAGTACTTTAAAATTAAATTATAATTATATTTCATATCTATTTAATCAAATAGGTGTTCCTTGCTTTTAAATGTATCTTAGTAATTATTAGATTGGTATCATTAGTTAAGCTATTTAAAGGGAATCACCAATGCTATAAAAATCAAGTAAATATACATGTAGATTAAAGAAAATTCTAATATTTTTTATCATAGGTCCAAATATACCATATAGTTTAATAAAAATAAGTTTTATATTTTTGTATAAAAATACGATTTATTTCAATTAACTCCCCAAAGAAATGATCATTTACTCATCAATAATTCAAAATAAATATCAAACGAACTCCAAAAATTCTAATATTTTATTTATAGTCCAACCATACCCCATATAAAAATATAAAAATTCAGTTTCTAAATTACAATCATAAAAATTTGACCTTTTTATTAAAATCTTCATTCTAGTTAATAAATAAACAAAAATAGTAAACATTTCCCAAAAATTCTAAGATTATTATATATTGAAGTTTGTAATCCAGTAATAAACACAATAAAAAAAATATGAGTTTTATTTTAAAAGGCAAAATTATAATTTATTTCTAATTTCTACCAAAAAATCAAATTATAATATAAAATTAATTAAAAATAAAAGAAAATAACTATTTTCTACATGAATATATTCTTTGGGAAAAACTCTATTATTATATCTATAATCATAAACACATCAAATCTAAAACATATCTAACATAAAAATCGAATATTTAATTAATTATATAAAAATTGAAATAAATTGTTAAAATTAACAAAAATTCAATTCTTTTCCATTGACAACCACCGATCTAGGAGGCCCGAATCGTAATTTATGAGTACGAATTATTAAAATTCTAAATCCTTAAATCTAATTTTTTGAAATTCTCAAAAAAGCTTAAAAAGATGATGACTTTAAATGGCCCAAAAGCAGCGGGGAGAAGGCAGAGATGAGAAGATTGGTATATTTTTCTTGAATTTTTAGATCAGGATGATGATCGAAGTGGGAGAAAAAGAGATTTTTTTTTTTTTTGAGTTCTTTTGATGGAAAAAAGGCGATGGTTTTGGGTTAGGGTTTGGTTTCTTTTGTGCTGAGTGTAGGATGATGGCGTAAAATAAATAGATACATTAATAAAAAGGCCTACCGTTTAGCTGGATTACTTGAACATAGTGCTTTTTAAACCCGCACGTAAAATGTAATCAACTTTTCCCCGATTAACTTTTTTTTGCCTTGCCAAATTTAAGTTCGTTGTTTGATAACGATTCGTTACCGAATCACATTTTTATTATATTGTAACCAGAATTACGATTCTTCGATTTTTAATTAATTAAAGATTCGGGTTATTTAAATATGTCATGGGGAGTCCACTACTCTACATGGTTGTAGGTTTCCTTTTTCTCCTTTCGTAAATAGCTTGTTAGTAGCTGTAAACCGTACTCAGGGAGACGGAAATACGCCTAGTAATTAATTTAGAGATACCCGTATTCAAAGTGGTTTGTAAGATAGTTCACATAGAACCACCAATAGAGTTGTCTTTGTTGTCATGCTTGGCACCGCGTTCGGGATAAGGTGCTGCTTTCGCTCTGGCGGAGTTGGGACATCTTCGCGTACCAAAAATAAGATAAGATCTCGAAACCGGTGGCGTTCAAGTGGTGTTTAGGTGAATAGCTAGTATGGAAGAGCGGTCCCAGGTATGGGTCCCTGCAGGGGCGCTTATTTCGCCCAGAAGAAACCGTACCAGGGGCCGCCGCAGGGATCACGGCCAGTTGGAGACCCAGCCGTCGGGTGTCGATGTCCACGTGCGGCCCTGAGAAGTCTACTACGAAGAAGGTGTCACGATCAGCGAGTATCGTCAGGTCGAGGTATGATACCGCGCCAAGTCTCGGCTACGTTGGGGTATATAACACAATACACATGTTTTCTTACATATGTTTTATTTCGTTGATTTGTCAATGTATTTACCGCCCTTTTTCCTACATACGAGGCGACATCCTTGAGTCGTGAGACTTGTGTGAGCCAGGGGATGTTCTTTTACGCCGTATCGGTAGGCCGCCCGGACTTTGTTCCGCCCAGGTGAAGGTGAAAGAAGATGCCATGCCCGCCGGGTGCGGGGAGACGAGGAGGTTCTGTGGCGGCTCCCACGCCCCTTCTTTCCAGCTTTCTAAATGCGGGGAAAAGATCGACCCCGGACGAGGCTAGGGTATTCGGCGCCGCAAGCATCTTTGCCGTCGGCCCAAGAGGATGTCCGAGAAGTAACTATCTCCCGAAGATCCGCGCCGGTTCCTCTCCCTTTAGACACACTGCGGGCTCATGCGGGACTCACGTCTTTCCCATTTGAGTCCACCGGTGTCCTCCGACTCTCGCACTCGGCACCAGGTAAGGCGAGTTCCCGACCCTCTGTCTTACCGGGTATTCTCCGGGGTCTCACAGTCTTCCCCATTCCACGCCCGGCGGGTTGTCAGTGCAGAGGCTCCTCCTGGAAGAAGGTGAAAACCTTCCGAGCCTCTAAACCCACCGTATTGGAGGCGGGTAAAGGATTTCGATGAAGCCCAGACCGGTAGGAGATCTGACCGCCGTCGCCGCCCGTTTGATAAAAGGTACCTGCGTTCCTCTTTAAACTTCTTTTCTTCTTTTCAGTAGGCTTTAACCCAGTTTCCTTACTTCCCGTCTGGGTCTCAGAATGCAGAATTTTACTCTTTAGCGGCGAGGTCGAAGGCCTGACACACTTCCACGACAAATTGCAAGAGGTCTCTCGAGAGGAATGAAGGCCTTAAAAGCGAGAATGAACAAGCGAAGGCCGACTCGCATCGTCACGGCCAGAGGCCCGAGAGCGGTGCATCAGATGCGGCGAATACGGCTGGCGAGCTTGATCGTCCCCTTGCTTGGAAGGAGGCGGGGGAGTATCGAAGGAAGCGATAAGGGCCCAGTATATATGAGATCTCGAAGAAGAGGGGGCGCCAGCGCAAAAGCGAAAAGCGGAAGAGGCCGTACCGCTTCATTATGAGAGGAAGCTTTATTAAATCGTAGGTATAGAGGAAATAACTTTGGAGTCGCGCGTGTAGAGGCGGGTTAAGTCGATTACCGATTTCGGGGACTTGAGGAAGCGAGGTGGGGGCAGCGACTACTTGCTTATTCATTGCCCAGGACGTACAAGTGACATGATTGTGAAGGCCCATAAAAGAGAGACTTTATCGAAGAGATGCAGCTTGTGATTGGTTCGCCTGCTTTGTAACACAGATGCTCATTGACTTGAGATGAGGAAGATGATGAAGAAGCGCCCTGCGATGTGACCCGTGCTTGTAGCTTTTTACATCTTTTCATTTGTAACTCTTTTAAGTAGTTTTAGGCCTTTTGTTAATCCCTTTGTACTTTTGTAATCTTTCTACCTTTTTATTAAGGCGATTGTATTGACCTCCCTTATTTTTTTCACGTATCATGTACCGTATGAAACCACCTAGTAAAGGTCGGTTTTATGAAGTCCACGTCTTGCCCACCGGCCGTATTGGCGGTTTGCGGCTGAGGCAGCGGCCTGTGAGGGTGGTGAGACGTCACGGCCGCGGCAATGATTCCCTTGAGGCCTTGAGATGCTAATTCCACTGCTCAATTGCTTTTATTAGCAATTGGTGAGATACTGTTTTAAGACCCCGGCCAGTGATCGGAGTTAGAGTAACTACAGTCAGTTATACTTTGGATTTAAAATGTAGGGAACCAAAATTTGTAAGCGTTTTTCAGCATGTGAATTTAATTAGTGATATGAAAACAAGACTTCCTTTTTATTTCCAGTAATTATCTCGAGGAAAAGTAACCCGTCTTGAAGATGCGATTCTGAGGTCCTATTCTGATTACATATAATACCGACATATCTTAGAAGCGTGCCAAGTCCAGCGGGGCTACGCTTTCCGTCTAAGTAACCAATTCATAGGTCTTCGGTGTAATAACGTTAGATTTATACAATTATCCTAATTTCTTAAATATTGATATGCTATTCTCTGCCCTTTAGTCAATACTGCATCCATTCGCCTGATTGACTGTCTATTGCACTTGTATTCAGGCATTGAACACCCTTGGTGGTACCAAGTGGAGGATTAATACAAAGATCCTTTCTGTTATTGGCAGAATTTGGGCTAGTGGAGGTGGAGTTGCAGACTTGGTTGAACGTGAAGATGTATGTTTGGGAAACAACATATGGCAATTTTCTATTATACTCTCAGTGTCCCATTTTCCATTTTAGAAGTGAAATTGATCTTGGTTAGTAGGCGTATGCTGTATTCTTATTCAGATTCCACATATTTGTTCTGCAGCTCCCGTTGCCAGAAGAGCCTGATATGGAGGATGAGAGTGAAATCAGGAAATGGAAGTGGAAAGTAAAGAACATAAAGAAGGAAAACAGTGAGAGGCATTCTCAACGATGTGATATAGAACTCAAACTTGCTGTAACATGCTTCTCAAGTTTTTTGTACTACCATAAGTTTTTGTTTCGTTTTGTAATTGCTTCTCTAATTTCCTTGGGAGGGTAGGTTGCTCGGAAGATGAAGGATGAGGATGGTTTTTATTACCCACACAATCTTGATTTCCGTGGACGCGCGTATCCAATGCACCCGCACTTGAACCATCTTGGCTCTGATCTCTGCCGTGGTATCCTAGAATTTGCAGAAGGACGTCCACTTGGAAAGTCAGGGTTAAGATGGCTGAAGATACACTTAGCAAATATATATGCTAGTGGTGTCGACAAGCTGTCCTATGAAGGTCGAATTGCATTCACCGAAGGCCATCTTGATGACATATTTGATTCAGCTGACATCCCATGGGAGGAGATGGTGGTTGAAGGCGGAGGATCCTTTTCAATGCTTGGCAACTTGCTTTAATCTCACTGAAGCACTGAGAAGCCCATCTCCGGAAACTACTCTATCTCATATACCCATTCACCAGGTACCAGACTTTTTCCAAAGTTGTTCAAAGGTTAATTTTATACTCCCTCCGCTTGACATGCACGATGTCTATGAGGCTGCCCAGCCTAAGTGAGGGAGGGATAGTGCAGCGGCGCTACGCGATAACGGGGCAAGGGAGGGCACATTCGAGCTCAGCCACGAGTAAAGTCACGTCACTACATCTCTTCTTGGCAGTAGATCTGGCTTGGTAGGTAGTTTAATGAAAGATTTAATTTATTGAATTATATTCGAGGCCAGGAGAGTATCTTTGTCTCCATCGAACATGAAACGTTATCGTTTTTAGTGTCGTCTTTGGCCAGTAATTCTTACATTATTCATTATTCTAATAAATATAAATTTTATATCATTTGATTTGTCTTTAAAAATACTTTCATGTTATTATTCTTGTAAAATTTCACAACATAACTAAATAGTAGTTGATGGTCAAATTTTGGCATGGAAACACGAAATCGATTTAATTAAATTTGAGGCAGTATACACAAGTAAGTCTGATAAGTATGGCTCATTCCTTTAATTTCCAAAGAAGTTGATCCTCGCCAAGTGTAAAATTATTTGTCAATAACTTGAAAAGATTAACATGTCTTTTTAGTTCTATATTTTAGAAATCTGGTTCATATCATGCAATGATAGTAAATTTAGCTGCTTTGAGGTTCTACCTCAGTCATATATCTTTAGCTGTAAGAGTCACGGTTGAACTGATGAACTGAATTCATTCAATACCGTGCATGTTAATGGAAGTAGACTTAACCATTTGACTAGTTTTGTGTTCATTAATTGTGGCATGTATGTGGTAACTTAGTAGACTTAGCCATTTGAAGTGATATAACATTAAATCTAACATTGTTTTTCACCTCAAGGATGGTTCATGCAATGGCTTGCAACATTATGCTGCCTTAGGCAGAGACAAGGTAAACAACCTTTTATAACTGTCTGACTTTTCGAAATTTCTCGTGCACCTATCTTTTCCTCTACCTGCAGTATGCAAGTATGACATGCTCTATATTTCCTGTTTCAAACCCAATGCAAGTGACCAAAAATGATTTGGCAATCCAGAGAGCTTCTCCTTACTGCGTACATCAGTTTTTAATATTATTTTATTTTTTCAATTGATGCATAATTTCAGTGAGAGAGATGTTACATGCATGAATAAGCATGATCAACTGATGTATGCAGCTATACTGATCTTATGTGCCCTAAAACTAATGTTTATATATGCAGCAATATAATCCACTCACATATACGATGTTGACACATGTCATTATAATTTCATCTTCCAAGTCTGCCAAATGTGTTTCGTGGATCGTGTTTGATAATCTCATTCTTACCTAAAACAAACAAGTTTGTTTGATTTTTCCAATTTAGCCACTTCGAGCAAGTATCTTCACTTTTTATGGCAGTTAGGGGCAGTGGCTGTCAATCTTGTTGCAGGAGAAAAGCCTGCCGATGTTTACTCTTGAATCGCTGCAAGGTAATAGTTATGTTTGCTTCCTACATGTTGTTCCCCTTTGTTCTTTTCAGATGATGCCATGTGTTTTATTTAATGTGCATTCTAGATTATATCCCTTATTTTCTCACTTAATTAAGTCCTTGTGAGAAGTGGAAAGGGTAGATTTGTGTTCCCGTGCACCTGCTATGTGCAGGATCCTTATTAAGCCTTCATAATCCATGTGATAATGATTTGTCCCTTTTGCTGCAAGAGTTCTTGATATTATGCGGAGAGATGCGGAAAAAGATCCTGCAGATGAGCCAAATGCGTTGACTGCAAAACGCTTATTGAGCCAGGTTTGCTGATATCTTCCATGTTTTGTTATGCTTCATATTTCACAGTTAATTGTAGAACTATTCATTTTAAAGTGCTTGTATCTAGGTAGTTAGTTTACCTGTTATCCAGCTCTCCAGTAGGACTGCCATATCAATATGTCCATTTTCTAAAGCTTATGGTAGAAGATGCATTTACTATTACACATGTATCAGTACATAATTTTTTCATTCATCATTCTCAGGTGGACAGGAAGTTGGTGAAACAAACAGTAATGACATCAGTATATGGCGTTACTTATATTGGTGCCCGTGATCAAATAAAGAGAAGGTTAAAGGAGCGCAGTGCCATTGACGATGAAGCTGAACTCTTCTCTGCAGCTTGTTATACGGCGAAAGTGAGTGATTATATTCTTTGCTTCCTTTTAACCTTGAGTAGCTTAAATGTAAACTTTAATACTCGATACCAATCAAGTTTATATAAACTGTTTTTGTGGGTGCAAAGCACTACTACATACACCCTCCTACAAAAGGTTTGACTATCTCTTAACTTATGGCAGACCACTTTGACTGCTCTAGGAGAGATGTTTGAAGCAGCAAGAGACATCATGAATTGGCTTGGCGAGTGTGCAAAGTGCTGCCTTGCAATGTGGTTCCCATGGCCACCCCCTTCCTACCTTTTGGAGCTCTATATTTATCAAACGCATAGATAGATAATTATTTTCTGTATATTGGGAACAATTGTCAATCATTATTCTTTTACCAAGAATGACATGTTCTCCATCCATCCCAGTTGAGTGGGAAATTTTCATTTTGTTTAAAATGTAATGCATTGGAGTTAGAAGTAATGGATAAAAATAGTATAACTGAGACAGTTTTGGGTATTGAAAAAAAAAAAATCAAACAACCTACTTAAATGGGGATGGAAATATTGGATAATCTAAGACAATATATATGAAGTTCTAGGTGGGTGCCTGACTGCTCGTTGTCAAGAAAACTTTTCCTCCAAACATCCTTACAATATTTACTTCTGATGTTCAGGTGATGGTTAAACGACAAAGGACAGCTTTTCCTCCAATGATGATGACTGCTATCGCCTGTAAAGAGGCTGGATTGAGTTTTGCAGGTGCTTGCTACTTACCCCCACTTGGTTATATTGTTGCTGGTTTTTATTTAACAACCATCTGTTTTGCAGGAGTGCACGACTCCTACTGGACACATGCATGTGATGTTGACCAAAATGAACAGGATCTTGAGAGAGAAATTTGTGGAGCTTTATGAGGCTCCTGTATTAGAAAATGTGAGTTTGAACTATAATTTTTAAGTTAGGATACGAAAAGAGCTATTTATGTTTAGGTCCTGCCACAAAGCATACGTTCTAGAGATCTTGAATTAAATTACTTCCTGGTGACGTTTTGCTTGCTTATGATTACTTATGAAGCTTATTGTTACCCTTGTAGTTGTTGGAGAGTTTTCAGCAGTCTTTTCCCAATTTAAAGTTTCCTCCTTTGCCGGAACGAGGAGACTTTGATCTGAAAGAAGTTGCAGAATCACCGTACTTCTTCAATTAGACATTATCACCTCCTCTAGTGATAGCACTCTTTTGCCAGGACCCCAAGTTATGGCATTTCAGAGTTCCTTTTTGCAGTCTGAGTGGGTAACGCCATGGCAGGCTCAGAGCCTCAGAGTATAAGACAACTCTGGCCAGGAACAGTCCTTCGCTCCTGGTACCCCCAATCCTTTCGCATGTACATATATAAGGAGACGCCATCGACATTGATGCAATATTATCCTGAGTGGAACTGCTGATAATTTAACAAGTGAAGCAGTCTAAGATCTCACCAAACGAGCAACAACACTCGAAGTCTGAGGATACGAGCATACGACTGTCCAAGGGTAACCCCGTGCACTGACAAGAACTATATATATATATATATATATATATATATATATATATATAGTTCTTGTGTTTGGGCCTATTGCAGTGACGATTTCATCAGTTTCTTGATGTTTGTAAGGTAATTTTATCTAGTTAGATATACATCTTTTGGTAGAATAATAAGGTGGGCAAACCCCAAAATAGGTTCTTGGTAAGTAGTTGAGAAGATGTAGCCTTTGTGATCATTTTTACCCTTGTCCTCTTTGTAACATTGTATCAAAAGTTGGGAAAAGATCCTCTATCTCCTCTTCGTGTCTCCTTTTATGCCTACCGCTTTAAAATATTGTACATCATGTATTAAGGATATCATGAGTAGTTAGGATATAACCACTTAATGTATGATATACAAATTCTAAAGTAGGGATGCATGGAAGGAGACACCGAAAGGAGGTAGAGGATACTTTCCGAAGAAGAAAGTTGTAGGGCACAAATCTCATTTTTGCAAGTCACATACTTGTATTTTTTCTTGTGTGGTTTATGCATTTATTTTTTGGCTTGATCTTTAACAGATCTAAAGGGAATTTCCCTTTACTCTTGGTACATCAAATTGTGGTTCATTTTTACTTCAATTTGGTTCTCTCTAATGATATTATTCTTGTACAAATACTACTTCTATTTTTCAAATTTGATCCTTATTGTAAAGATATGAATGTGATATTTCGTCATTATAAGTAATATTCTCTAACAAGAAGATTTTTATTTCTATTTTTTCAAATTTGATGCTTGTTGTAAGGATACGAATTCAATAACTCATCATTATAAGTAATATTCTGTGACCTCAAGATTAATTGTAGTGGTTTACATCTAAATTTAATTGGAATCATAATTATCATATACTGTAAAATCTATCTTTTGACTTCATTAGACATTATAATAAGGCCAATAAATATATTTAAATTCAAAAATTTATAAACCTCGACTTTTTTTTTGAATTTCTTCTCTAAAATTAAAAACGTGACAACCAAACCGGATAAGATCGGCACTTGGGATTTTTTTTCCCCGATAGTTAAAGATTATAATATTTAACCCTCCCCTATCTACATTTTACAAATGCAGATTCGAATCCATTTACTCCTGATCAAGCAATTTTAATCGTAGCACTATCTCGATCATTCGATTTGTTAATATGGGGGTAATATATGGTAAATAAAAACCATTTACCTGGATCAATCCCAATTTCCCGGACTCTGAGCCACTTCCACCGTTTCAGCTCAGTTGGGTATGTTCTCTCTCCTGATATGTTATACACCAAAACAAGAAGTCAGTTTCTGGGCTGAACGACTATTTTCATTTTATTCGTAGTTAGCCAGTAGCTTATATAAATTATACTCATGATAAAAATATTCATTTCAAGATTAAAAATTTCTATTTCAAGTGTGTGTATATTGATCCTCTCTCTGTATATATATTATATATATTTATTATATATATTAATGTTTAATATATATATATATATATATTTAATAAGTATCTCTTATATATAATGAATTTCCTGTTTCTTAGCATATAAAGAATGTGAATATATTGGATATTTCAAGAAAGTATTGATGTCTTTGGTCATAAATTGGTTTTTTTTTGCTTAATATAATAAAAAGACTCCTACTGATTAAGCATTAGGCCGCATGATTAAAACCCGAGTCTACCAAGAGGTCTCGGGTTATTTGCTCGAGAGTATTATTTCATACTTTCTTTGTTGCATTATTTAGGAATTTATATATTCAAGTATTCGTAATAATCATCAAGTAATTTTAATATATATATATATATATATAATAAAGACTCCAGTTAAAAAAGATTGTCAAATTTTGAATTTTGGTGGTTTACTAACTATAGAGTTTTTTACCAAATCAAGAATGTGAATAATGGGATATATCAAGAAAGTATTGATCTTTTCGAGTTTCGAGGTGAAACAGTGATCATAAACTATTTTTAATGCTTAATCTAATAAATTCTTTCTCCATTTAAAAAAGATGGTCGAGTTTTGAATTTTGGTGGTTTACTCAATAGATAGGTTCTTACCAAATTGATGTTTTAGATTTACTAGGTGGAGCTTTAAAAAAATTAGTTTTTGTTCCTTAATATAATGAAGACTCCACATTTTGAAAAGATCGTCAAGTTTTGAATTTCGATGGTTTATGTAAATATTGAAAATTTTCAAGAAAATTTTGGTTTTTGAGGTAAACTTTGATCATATATAGTTTTTATTACTTAATCTAATGAATACTCCCTCCATTTAGAAAAGATGTTCAAGTTTTGCATTTTGATTGTATATGTTATATAATCGTATTTTACTATTAACATGATAATTGTGATTCAATTGAAAGTTATGTGTCAATTAATGTTATCAAGCTTGTTGTTTTGACCATTGTAAAACAAACTAGGCGACATTTTTGAAATGTAGGTAGTATAAATTTGATACGATTGAATTTGTTATAAAAAATATTTTCCCAATAGTAAATTTTATTTTTTGTAATTTTTTTTGTAACTCTTCAAAGGTATTGGGCATATTAATGTTAATGTTAGTGTTACTTTTTAAGATTTTTGTTTCTCTTTGGTCCATGATTTTATAATATGATCTTTTATAATGTGAAAGGCTTTTGCTTCCTCTGTAGAATTTTTTCATCTTTTGTACTATGTTACTGCCGAAGTACATTAGCGAATGTTTTGTCATCGTCGGTTGTGTGTTTTGCCTAATATTTTATTGGTTCGAATAACTATTTGTTATCTTTCTTGTTTCTTAGCCTAGAAATCCTAGATTGCTGACTCTATGTCCATCCCAAACACAATGACAATGGAGATGCCAGTGGAGAGTTTTTTGGTATCAGGGTCTGAGCACTTGACTCGAACGGATGTTCTGAAGCGAAGAATGCACTTCGTGAAGAAATTGAAGAAGATTTACTGTGATCATTACTGGTTATTGATGGAAGATGTGAAGAATAAGTTTAGAGAGTACTATTGGGATTACGGGGAAAGCCCGTTTGTTGAGGAGGAAGTCAATAAACATCTTAATGCTTGTAGAGATGGTGTCGAGGGAGTTGATGCAAATGGTGTGAGTGGACATTGTCCCAGCAGCAAGTGTGAGGTCCAAGGATGCAAGTCTAAGGCGATGGCTTTAACACCGTATTGTCACATGCACATATTGTGTGACCCCAATCAGAAGCTCTACAAGCCTTGCAATTATCCCATCAAAAGCTGCCCATCAAGACCTTGAGCTGTTGCTTTTCACAATGTCACCCATGAGTTAAAAAACTAGTTATTAGATTAACGAGCACAAGTATGCGGGCTCTGTTAACCCTGTTTGTTTGGAAGGAGGTAGAGGGATGCAGCGAAAAAGCATGTGTTAATTCATAGATATATTTTACTCATTGAAATTGTATTCATCCATAGATATATGTTTGCATCACTGATATGTTTTTTCCTTTTTTGTCTTTTTAAACCTAAACAAATACTACTAGATATGGTTTTGCTGAAGCGCTGAACTCATAGCAAATTATCATGCATCAGAATTTTATTATTAGGCACGAGTAACCGAGTAAGGAACATGATAGAGGCGGTAGTCCAACTTTCGAGCTATAGTTCACATCGTTTTCAGAATTGCATAGCTTCTAAGTTAATGTATTTTATGTTCTAATTTAACTTCATTTTGAGATATGTATAGCTTCTGACTTAGTTTTTGGAATTCCAGCTGCCCATCAGGACCTATACGTTGTAGAAAGCCGATCCTGAGGTCGAGTGTTCCTTCTTATTGCACCCATCACCTCAATATGGCCGAAAAGCATGTCACGAGGGCTTTGAAGAAGGCCGGGGTGAATGTAACATCTGCAAGTAAGTTTGCTCCAAAATTTCATGAGGTAATCGCGCAATACGTCAGAGTAATCAAGAACAAGAGAAGAGCTGCACTGAAGGCTAAAATGGAGAAGGCTGACGAAAAAGATGATATCGGTATCTAGCAAATGTTTAACTGAATAACTTCTGAAAGTGTTGATGTATTTTTTGGATGAAACCATCCTTTCTTAATGCTTACTTTAGTTTTCGCCTCTTTCTTTCTGCTCTTTTATTACACTCCAACTCATGTATTGTTGTCTCTGAAACTTACTGTAAGTATGTTACTCTGCCTGGCTGCCGATTTCGCTTATGACATATCTAGAGCATTCTTAAGAGATTATGGAGGCTCAACACACTTCTTGAGTTGTATGATCAAATGCTTCGATTACAGATAAGAGATGGCAAAACACTCTAGGGACTTCACAATTTCCTTTAGCTCTTCATTATTCGTAATATTCTAGAGAGGAGATTTCGAGTGGTCGTAATGAGCCATCCTCATACAAAGAAGCTAGTCAAGATCCGGGTTGGAGACAAGCTATGACGGAGGAAATCGATGCACTTGAACGTAATGGTACATGGACTTTGGAGGATTTGCCCCGAGGAAAGAAGGCTATTGGTTGTGGATGGGTCTACAAAATTAAATATCATGCCAGTGGTGATATTGAACGTCTCAAAGGCGTTTGGTTGTCTTTGGAAATAGACAAGTTGAAGGTATTGACTATAATTAAACTTTTGCTCCCGTAGCTAAAATGAGCACGATTCTTTAAGCTCCTTTTCTTTCTCGTTTGTTGTAGCTCTAAATTGAAAAGTTGGCACTGTATGATGTTTGTAATGTATTTCTTTATGGTGATTTGGAAGAAGAGGTATATATGCACTTACCTCCAGGTTACTAATTAGTCTATTCCAGGGAAGGCATGTCGCATTGACGTAAGTCTTTGTACATGGTTTGTGTCGTGCCTCGACAGTGGTTTGCAAAGTTATCTAGGAGTTTTGGTTTTGTGCAATCTCATGCAGATTACTCCTTATTTTCCTATCAGCAAGGACATGTCATTTTGCATGTTCTTGTATATGTTGACGATCTTATTATTGCAGGTTCCTCTACCACTTCAATTTTGAGATTCAAACAATATTTGAATTCTTGTTTTCATATGAAGGATCTTGGTGTGTTAAAATATTTTTTGGGTATCGAAGTTGCTCATAGTAATGCAGGGATCTTTCTTTCTCAGCGAAAGTATGCTCTAGACATACTAACTGAAACAGGGATGTTAGGTTGTAAACCTATTGATACTCCGATGGAGCAAAATCAGTTTCCAGTCTTGCTATTGCTGAGGGGGAGCCATATCAGTATCCCGACCAGTATCGGCGTTTGTGGGTCGTTTGGTGTACCTATCTGTGACTCGTCCTGAATTGAGTTATTCAGTACATACTCTGGCTCAATTTTTCAGTAATCCTCAAGTTGCCCATTGGGATGCTGCAATTCGTGTTCTGCGATACATTAGCGTAGTCCTGGCTAGGAGTCTTATTGAAACCTTGGTGATATAATTGAATGCTTTTTTTGTGTGATAGTGATTGGGCGGCATGCCTCACTCGTCGATCATTATCCGGGTATTTTTATTTTACTTGGCCAGTGCCCTGTTTCCTGGAAGACTAAGAAGCAAATCCTTACTATCGCTGCTCATCGCCAGAAATGAATATCGCTAAGCATAAGAAGCATTGGCACGCCAGCTCAAGCGCCAAATCTTTGTTGCGTTTCGCTTTGCGTTCCCACATCCGTAGCCGATGGCGGTTGTTTTGTGATAGCCGCTTGCTCTTCATATTGCCAAAAAATCCGATATTTCGCTTAACGAACAAAGCGATATCGTTTTCGATTGGCCATTTTATTCAGAATGAATTGGCGCATCGCCAATATTCCTACATATGTTCCTACCGTCATCACTAAGGATATACTTACGGCGCCCTCGGACGCCAACAATTTATATTTTATTACGCAGTCGGACATTTCCGCGATTTTACACGTCCAATCGGTAGGGAGTATTAAGGATATTATATGGTATATTCGGGAATATGGCAAAGAATCCTAAAGCACGTGCTTTGTCGAAATGTACTGAACAAAGAATTCAAGAACAAGATATTTAGTATTTGTCTATATAAAGACATTCTCTAGTAGTTGTAACGACAAGCTTGACACAACAATTATTATCAATAAATTCTCTCTTTATATTTGAACAATGTTCTATATTACACTTCATTAAGATTTTGTGTGACATATCTCATTTTTGTTTTAAATCAATTAAAATAAAATATATAGCATGATCTTAACATACAAAAAGTATTAACAATTTGTAATATAATAACGACTTGAATAACTAATTAAGATATATGTTTGTGACAATTCATTCACGAACCTCCAAAAAAATATCACTTACTGAATCGGACTGTTAATATATCTCTGATAATTTGATAAATGGAAATAAAGGCACCCCCCAGGCCCCAAGGCCCAACAATGTTGCCACAAAGCATAACTGGAGCATGAACTCCATATGGAATCACTTCTCTTCCTCCAATCACTTCTCTTTCTCGTTCTCGTTCTCGAATCACTTCTCTTTCTCCCCTTTTTACCATCATCACTCTCTCGACTTTGAAAATATGCTGCCTCCTATCCCCCAAACCAGAACACTAAAAAGTGTAAATTATACCCATTTTCAAATATCAAAAATTGGCTGAAATTAACCAATTCTACCAAACATACCCAAAGCTTTACCCAAAAAGGGTAATGTTAGAGAAAATAAATTTTGCCAATTGTATACTTTTGAATTTTGGTTTCAAACTTTAATTAAAGTATAAAAAAAATAATCCAATTGTGTTAACTTTTGTAAAATTTGTTAAATCACGTGCGGTTCCGGCTCCTCCGGCGGCTCCGTCTCAGATTGGTGGGAGTCAATCCGATAGTTCGGGTGGTTCTCCGCCGGCTCCGGCTCAGATCGGTGCTGCTTTGCTTGGTGGTGGTGGTTCTCCGCCGGCTCCGGCTAGTTCCGATAGTTCAGGTGTTTCGGTAGCTAGAAACCGAAGGGTTGTAGTCAGAATCCACCCTCCCCCAATCCCAATTCAGGCCCGTCGTCGTCGCCGCCCACGACCCCCCCCAACACATACCCCACCACCCTCCATCACCATAGCCCCCAACACCACCACCCTACCATTCCCCCCAACACACACCACAGCCCCCAGCACCACCACCCTACCACCCCACCCAACACACACCACAACAACCAGCACCACCACCCTACCACCCCACGCAACACACACCACAACAACCAGCACCACCACCCTACCACCCCACCCAACACACACCACAGCCCCCAACACCCTACCACCCTACTCACCCCCACTCAACACACACCACCACAACCCCAACACTACCACCCTACCACTCTCCCCAACACACACCCCTGTCCCCAACACCACCACACCCTACCACCCCACCTCAACACACAATCTTCACTGCCCCCAACACCACCACCCTACCACCCCACTCAACACACACCACTGCCCCCAACACCACCACCACAATCTCTACCACCCCACCTCAACACACACCACACTGCCCCCCAACACTGGCCTCACACCCTACCACTCCCAACACCCCCAACCCCCCACAGACAAGGGCCCAAAAGCTAAATGATCTTCAACTCAAACTTGCAGAAATTAGGTCTCAAATTCTTGGGGGTGTTCGAATGCACAAGTTTGGGATAATATATCAATTTCTTAATTTGATATGTAATGTTGTAGACTTTCAATTTGATGACTTGATTCCATCAGTCTGTTACATTGTTAAATTGGCATATGAAAAACTGCCAGTTGACCCATTGGAGATATCTTTGGGCCTGTCTGATGAAAAGGCAATGTTTGCCTTGGTTGAGAAAATCTTGAAGAATTTTGATAGCGAGTTTTATGCAGCGAATGGAATTCGATTCGGTCTTCCTTCCGAGGAAGACCTGGATTTTAATTTGTAAGTTTAAATTTTCTATTTTTAGTTTTATGTAAAAAAATTATTTTATTAGACTTTTGTTTTGTTTTGATTTTTTTTAGATGGAATGACTATGTCACACTTCATCATCAGTTGCAGTTGGAGTTGGAGGTAATTGATGTTTTTTATAGTCAATGCCACTTCAACTCAATATATACATGATCTTCATATGCATATATATGATCTTCAATATATGTTAGAAGTATATATAAGTTTGTTAGTAGATTATATATTCTCTTATCTTTTGATGTGCCATGATAATCTCAACTTTCTCTTCTAATGATATAGGAACAAACCGATGACAATCAGTAGATGGAAGTGGGAATACAGCTGCCTTTTGCCCTTTTAGCTCCTTTCCTGGTCTTCACAAGACGTTGACAAAAAAAAGTATTCACAAAAAGTGTAATTGCTACATTAACTAGTTAGAGTATTCATCGCCATTCTAAACTGATGATACTACTGAATTTCGTGAGTCCCACTATTTGCTTTTGCAACTTCTCCAAATTGACCTTTAATTAAAGTCATTTGCTTCAACCATGTGATAATTCCATTTTCCTAAGGTCATTGCATCCATTTAATTTTCTTTTCACTTTAATACATTACAGATCGAATTCATGTTTTCCTAAGGTCATTGCATCCAAATTGTGTGTTCTTACTTTTGCGCATTTTACTTTATTGTTTCTTTCATTACTTGGTATTGCTCAAGTTGAACCGGTTGTTTTTGATAGTTCACTTTTTCAGCTAAGTACACCTGTCTTATGATAAAATCAATTTAAAATGAGATTATTGTCGCATTGTCCATTAACCCCTAATATGTATATGGGAATCAATATTGATGTCCAATGTAGGCGCTCGGATCATAAAATATTTTTCCTTTCTTATCATCGGTAATTAAATTTTATATTAAACGTTCAATTTCTTTTGTTCAAATCATACGGCGACTCAATTTTCTTAAGTATATTTTACAATTATTTATTTGAAATTGTAACTTTGTTTGGAATGTGCATTTATTGAGTATGCATAAATAATCGATGTTTTAGTTATATGATAGGCCTACTCTCCCCCCTCCCCAAGACCCCCATCAGTTTGAATTGGTTGTTCACAGATCTTACAAACGATGTTTGTGCTCGGCTCCAACTATCTCCAACTCGAATCTCAAATCGAGCTCTTCGAATCAATTTGTCGAATCGAAAACTTCTTTAGTCGACCGATGTTTGAGTTATTTGATAGGCCTACTCTCCTCCTAAGACTCCCCCCATCAGTTTGAATTGGTTGTCTTTCTCCACTCTAGAGGGTAAGCTTCGTCAAACTTCTATAAATAGTTTTGTTATGAATTAGAGTTAATGCTTCTCGAATTTTATTAATCATTTTCCTAGCCTAGAGTAAAACTTCAATGTTTTTAGCTTAAAAATTCAATCTTTGTTGGTGGTTTGTTAATGAATGTTGGTTGGATGTAGAAATTTCAATATTTATTTAGTCATATTTTTATCATTTATAATGTGCATTTGTTATCAGCATTTCTGTGGAATGTGCTTCAAAATTGAATCTTTTTTTTAATAGCCTAGAATAAAACTTCAATGTTTTTTAGCTTAAAAATTCAATGTTTGGGTAAAAATTGAATCTTTTTTGCCTAGTAAATCTTTGGGTGTTTTTTGTTTAAAGATGTCTTTATTTGTATTCTCAGCCAATAAACGAGTAAATGAGTAAATAGGTAGAATTTACATGAGCAATGACTGTCATTCATTTGGTTTTTATATCAAAAAGGAGTTAGCGCTTAAGCTTTCTAGTTGTTTCTAGTTTCTACTATGAGACTCATAACAATCAAAGCTCAACTTCTCTGTTTTATTGTTAACTTGTACAACGTTGCTGTGGAATTTGCTTAAAACTTGGTGGGTGTTTCAAATATTTTATTCAGATGAAAAAGGAGGCTGCGGCGATGAGCTTTCATATGGTTCTACGCTCTCGAGTTAAGAAGCAATTGAAAAGCATTGCAGCCCTTCCTGAGGAGATTCTATTCAATATACTTCTCTTGCTTCCTGCCGACGTTCTTTATGCTGTGATGAGGTTCGTGTGTCGCCAATGTTATATGATTATTAATGACCCTGCATTTCTTAATACTCATTCTCTACGACCGTCTAGTATCCTCCTAGTCCAGTATCGTGAATTCGATGCTCGATTTTTGCTTGTCGGAGAACGTGATATTAAGATCTCAGATATTAAATTTCAATTCCCTGGCCGTGTCATGTCAAGTTGCAATGGGTTGACATTGGTGTGGACGGAATATTTTATTCATTTCATAATGGGCTATTAGCTCATAATGGGCTATTCTATATAGCAAATCCAATTACAAAAAGGATGATGACTCTTCCTACCTTTCCTCCGGTCCCTATCTCGACGCTGCTTCCTCGCTAGCCTTCATCCAACACGTATATAAGTTGTAGTTAGAACCAAAAAAAATATAGAAAACTCTCCCCATTATTATGGATGCGCAATCTTGACAGTGAATGTTGACAGGGCATGGCGGTTTATAGATTGTGCAGATATAGTACGTGACAGTTTTTATCGAGCCTGCTTATGGGCAAAGGGTTCTTGTACTGGGGTAGTAGGTACTCATATTATATCCTAGCTTTGAACATTGAATCCGAAAGGTTCACGACTATTTCACTTCCAGAAGTTCATGTTGGTAAGGGGCGACGTTATTTTCTTCCAAATAGGAATACCCTTTCTTATATCCATGACTTTAGGGATTTTTCTATTAGCGTGTGGATGCTGAAAGACCATGAAACTGGAGATTGGGTGAAGATTCCAGATTTCAATGTTGAAGTAACAGTACGAGAAGCAGCGAAATTTGTGTCCGCTGAACATTTAAGATCTTTGAATGATCGTTTCATCCCGTTATGTTGGTTAGATGAAGAGAAGCTTCTTTTTAGCTTCATTGAAGGCTCGAATATTTACTTTTTTTATGACATAAAGACTTGTGCTACTCGCATTTTTTTGAAAATTGAGAGACGCTCGGTATTCAACTACCTCACAGCTTAACCTGGCTCTGAGGTTATTTATTTTGGTGTCTTGTTACTAGATTTGTTTTTGTTATGTTGTGATGCTTATTATTGGTATTTTGGAAAGAATATTTGAACTTATTTCTTGTGATTTAGTTTGTCCCATTTGTGTCATATACTATCCTTCATTGAAAACATTCCTGCTAAACTTTAGGGGAATATCCATTCTCCTCATGTAGAATCTTGTATATAATGTTACTTAGTCAAGCACTCTCTTAGCATTTGTGCGACCGAACATATTACATACGCTTCATATCTATTGTGAAGAGATTGTCCTTACAATTCATTTACTGATGTATCAATCTTTGACAGGAAGTGTATGTGTTCCTTAGTTGCCTCTGTTTGTAAAGGGAAACTATAGTTGTTATTTTTTGTGTTTCTTTTTTGCTTATTAGAATTTCTTGAGTGTTTGCAGGAGTAATTTTAATTGTAATTTGTAATTACATCTTTTGTTGTCCCAATCTCATACTTCTTTTAAACTAAAATATGCATTAGCCTATCATCGCAGCTACTGGAATCACCTTTATTCAGAATTTCACTCATATACTTTTTGAAGAAACCATAATCATAATCATTATAGGATCCACCGGTGTTTCCTAACTCGGTCTATAAATTCAACTAGACGCATTGAAGGGTCTGAAAATGGTATGTCATAACAGTCCAATGCCCAAAAATGTCAATGATACTGTATGACATAAACATCAGAAACTATTGGATCCGAGACTAAACTGGACAATGGTTTTAAAACATACTTACATTGGATGATTTTTTCTAAAGGAATTCTGGAAACTGGAAAGTATGTTCAGCATAATGAAAAAGGGCAACTTATAATCACCTAAAAGATTGAAACAAGGTCATTACAAGTAATAAAAAGCTTGACAAATATGCCTGCAATTAAATATAGATTTACAAGCAACCTTGAAAGTATATTGATTTATCAGAATATCATCAGGCAATACCAATACAGAGGTGCAACCTGATTCAGCATGTATGACCATTAATATATCCTGATGAGTGTTGTAGATTCACTTGAGCTTCTGTGTAAAAGAATTTGGAGGCAAAGTATAATAAAACTTTCATGGGACATAGGGAGATAATTGAAAGAAAAAAAATAGTCCAAATTATAATCATTTTTATTTTCAAATAAATTCTTTAAATAGACTCAAGTTTGAAGTAGTTTGTGTTTTTATCCTGGACATGTCTCGTAGACTTCTTTATACAGGGTTATTTCCTCATCTATCTAATAAAACTATCAGGCATGTGATTTTATAAAGTGAAGATTTTGTATTCTCACTAGCATAGTATATAATAAAAAAATAAGTGTCTACTATATATTTATACAACTAATATTAGTAATTTCTACAATTAATTACTCTTGAATAAATATGGAGAAGGCTTCAGTTTTATTTATCATCGATTCATCTGACTTTGAGTAATCTATTTCATTGTTTATGAGAAATAAATTTGCTTACCTTTGTCACATTAGCGAGTAGCTATGAGCATGAAAAAGATAGTCATCAACCATCAACATATATTTCTATTGACGACTCCATATTAAGAGAAGATATATTCAATAAATATGTAATTATTTTGGCAATTACATCTAACGTGTTCAAAAAATATCATTGGTCTTGGAGATTATCCTCAGCATGTAGTATTTTAAAACTCAAATATTATATGCACATTATCGGAGACAAAAAGTCAATCCTTTTCTAAACAATAAATAAAGAAACCGAATTTAGTCACCAAAACACACTTGACCACACAACAAATATCAAACACAATAAAGTAAAGAACAGTAATGTAAATCACACCAAGATTGTTTGCCCAAGGCCGCTTAACGCCACCTACATCCTGGGGGTAAATGCAAATTTCAGAGAGAAACTTCCACTATTCTTTGAAGTAATTACAAGCAGGATCTTATACAAACGATCTCGCTTCACGACGCCTCTAACTAACCTCTCACTAGCTTATAAGACTAGGAACCTTCTATCTATCTTATTCCCTTGTCGACACTATCCCAAGATTCTATCACGAATACAATCTCACAAAGAAAACACTCAAAGATTGTCGTGCCAACAACGCGTCAGAACAACCGCATTAGTTAGAAGAAAATGGACAGCTTTAACACAATCGACCTACACTACAATACTCCAGTAAGTTTAATTCTTAATACAAGAATGCCTCTCTCAATAATGTAAACTATGTTTTCGTGGTCATCATTCTTCAATTGAATGCCTTTATATAACGTAGTCTCAGTGGTTTCTCGCCTTCATTTGTACATGTTTGATACGAAATCCACCACCTTCCATAAGTACATGAGTCCTTCTATAACTCCAACACTTGCCTTAATAAACAATCTTGATCTTCAAGAAATATCTTTTTGAGATCTCTAAAGATTACCAAATCTTGTATACATGCAAATCTCCTTAACCCCGATCCATGCAAGCAAGACATCCGATAACCCTTTCAATCGCTTTCGACACTTGGCAAAGTGAGATGTCGTGAACGCAACGCGGTCGTATGCCAACGGTCATGACAACACGATCTTCATGAAAACTTGAGCCAACTATCTACGCATCAACAGCCCTCCTTTGGGTAAGTTTTCATGACAAATCCCCAACACCTTCTAGCCTCCTTCCTCGAAAAGCACACAAGCGGTAAAAACAAATAAGTAAAACACAAAAACATTGACATCGCACTAATTGTCGGCTACAGTGGGTCACCAGAGTCAACCAAAACAACACACAAACAAACAAAAATGTCTAAACCAAATACAAGACTAATACTACTCCTATTTGGCATAAAACGTACTCCAAAGTTAGGATTACATAGGAGACCGGCAGTTCTCATCCTGATCATCGCGAGTCGAGGTGGAGAACTATCAACATTAGCCGGTGCTTCACTACCAAAGATTCTCAGAGTCTTGGATAGCTTGAGAGACAAATACCGCAAGGCTTGAATTTTGGCTGAAGTTCAGCCACCCTAAGTTTCTTTCTTTCATTAATATCTATTTCCGCCTTTTTTCATCCTCATAGGCTTTATTATCATCAGCAATGCTTCTCCCCAAAGCGTAGCTACACTGCATTTTCAACCCCTTTCATTTCCATGATCCACCACTCTCTTTACCGCAGTTCACCCTATCGTTGACGTGCGATAGTCTTGGTATCTTCTCCCTCGGTCCATCTTCAGCCAAGATCTCGTGGATATCGCAATCACCGACTACATATCGCCAGAAAAACCAACGGCTTCAATTTTGCACCAGTCCTAGCATGGTCGACTATTTGATCAAATATGATCCTTCCAACATTCAATTCTTGACCAGTTCCCATCACATACATTATTCTTCCCACAGCTTCACTTACATTAGTATTATTTGAGGCAGGGAATTAAGATTTGTAATAGCGAATTTTATGAATAACTACATACTCGAGATCGAGAACGAGGCTTCCTCAGGAGGTTGACCTTATGCCTATCATCCAAATTCCTCACTCCACCGCTAAGGTCTGGATGATATCATTCAGAGTTGATCCACAAATTTCTCCATTGAGTGGCCATCATAACGCTTATCGACGCTTCCTCTCGACTAAAAGCTGAACAACATACCCCCACGCTTACTTCGCTAAAACACAGGCTCGTTGGATCGACAATCTCCTCCTCCTCGATAGATTACGTATAAATTCCTCAATACTTGGCCACGAGACTAATGTCTTGTGAAATAGTCAACATCCCTGCTTCCTCAATAATGTCCATATATGCTTGATTGTTCATTGTGGCCTCAAAGAGTAGTCAGTTTTCCTCGGTAGAATCTTCCTGGCACAAACAGAATTCCACCTGGCCTCATTCTCCTCAGAATTAAACATAATCCCCTCAGTGGATACTTCATCAATCCCTTGACAATTCTTCTGTTGTTTATTCTATTTCGATCATCATTCAACTTCATTTTCCCTTTGGATTTTCTCTCTCGCGCATGCATCATCTTCCTCAAAATCCTCTACATCATCCACTATGAACTCATTTCTTTTAGCTTTTTCCTCGGTAGGTTCTAAATGTTGATCCCTTTTCTTCTTTTAGGCCATTATCACTTTTGGTTTCTTAACAAAGTGCCTCTTTGTTCCTTTTCTTTCTTCTTTCTCTCAGCCTTTCTTTACAGATTCTAATTCCTCCAAATCTGTTTGATCATCAGATTTACCTTGCCCTTCTTCTAGCCCTGCAGCTTCTCTTTTGGTTTTAATAGCAGCAGCACTGGCTCTTGTCCTCCTCCGACTAGCAGTTTCAGAAACAACTACTACATCATCACTATCTAGATTCTTTTCAGAAGAATCATCATCATCATTCTACGCTGGTTTAAAAAGTCCGAGGAACATGTCTAATTGAGGTTTTGTTTCTCACACTTTAATCCTTACCTCATTTTTCCTTTTCCAAGAAGCCTGCAAATTTCGGCCACAGCTGTCCGCCGAGTCATGACTTCCAGACTAGACAAAATGGGAGTATCCTCGACACTCGACACCTCGACCTCTGCCACCTCGAGATCATGATGACTACCATCTCCAGCTTTAATAGACCCTCCAAGAATTTCAAAGATTGTTCACAAGTAGGAGAAATTAGGATTCTTGGCTCAAGATTCTCACCTTCAGAGGGAGAGGCATCCTCATTAAGATGTTGATTATGATCATCATTATCAGCCTTAACGTTTCCCTCTACTAATGTGTGTTATTCCTTTTCCACGGCAAGCCCAAATTTTCAGTCATTGGAGTTTGTCCCTCCGATTGTTGTCATCGAATCGCTTGATCTCGAATAGGTTCTCCCCTTTCATTTACGCCAATTGGCGGAGAAGTACTTGCTCCTCTTGAACTGACACTTCCTCCCCTTGTTCTGGCCATCTTGATGGAGTCAAAAATTAGGATTTTGATTTTAGTAGGTTTTTCGGAGAGATTTCAGTTTTTGAATGAAGAAAGTTTGAGTGTTTATTTGAGAGTGAATTATGCGTGAGTGGGATGAAGAATTGTGAGTGGTGAGAAAAACTACGCATTCACGTTTCTTCAACAAAGCCGCATGCAATTAATTCCCATTAACCGCCAATTTCTAAAAACATAACCGCTGGTGCCCAGATCCGATCAAGTTATAACACTTTGCTCTCCTCGATGAGTGTGTTATAACAAAGAAGGTAGTTGCTATTTGTCCATAACACACAAACCTAAAGTGGTTCTTGGGATACCGAACTCCGATTCATATCCAAACCTTTTGGTGAATATATCAAGAATCTACTCTTGTTAGTACTAACATGTTCAAGTTGAATGACTTTGTCTCAACTAGCTCCCCCCGATGAAACGATGTCTTATGTGTCGATGTGCTTTGTTCTACTGTGTGGCTGTAACAGATTCTTTCAAATACTTTATGGCACCATGTTATCATAGTAGAGAGTCATAACACTGGATCGACACCATACTCCCTAACTTCATCTCATTTCATCCATAGTAGTAGTTAAGTATATCCACTTCCTACTTGCAATATACTCGCTCACCGTGGATGATGCGACTGGCTGACGAACCATGACACCACTCAAATTATTTCCAAGAAAAACATCCCCCCTAAGTGCTTTTTCTATCCGACATTTCCTCGCCCACCGATCACAAGATCCTTACACAAAGAGAATCAAGTTAGCTGGAACGATACAATAAACCATTACTGGTAGCATTCCTTGCACATATTTAATAATCCCTTCACAAGATTCAAATGGCATTCCTTAGGGTGCGGGTCGAAACCCTGCACATACCTCAACCGAGTGTCGTGCCCATTAGCCAAGAGAGACTCAATCATACTTCTATAGCTGCCAATGTCACTTCATTTCCATTTTCATCCTCGGTGATCTTCACACGTAGTCGCCATAGGGTGTTCTCTTTGGCCTAGCATTCTCAAGACTCAAATTTCGCACAAATATTCTGGCATATTTTGATTGTGAGATGAATATACTATCCTCATCCGACTAACTGATCTCAAGAAAATTTCACCTCCTACCATGCTCATCCCAAATTCACCCTTCCATCCGTTGAATGAACTGCTTACTGTGTGGTTTTGATTACTCCACAAAAACAAATGCAAGCTGACGTGAGAGCAACTGGCTACCATCACCGATTTTTCTCCCTTAACAAGGCAGCATCAACCTCCTCGTATAGCCATTGTTGAGTATTAGTCTCGAAATTTGTAGACACGATCACCCTCACAAACCAAAAGCCTTTTGGGTTGTCTTTAACATACATTTCTTCATGTACTATTCCATTTAGAAAGTTTTGACATCCATTTGATACAATTTGAAATTTTGTGGGAGACAATGTTAGTGCAAAGTAATAATCGATGGCCTCCATTCTAGCAACTCGTGCAAATGTTTCTTGAAAAATCAATTCCTTCCTAACTCTGAGTGTACCTCGAGCTACTAAATGTTTTATTTCAAGCAACATTCCCATTTTCACGATTTATTCCTTTAAACCATTTCTGCTCAGACATTGTGATCTTGGTGTATTTGGCAAATTACCTCTGCATTTCTATTTCTCTAAATTAAATTAGTTCTTCTTGCATAGCATTAATCCAATTTTCATCTCAAGCCTTCTACACTTTTTGGTTCACTTTTTGATAGGAAGCATTGTTTCAAAGCAAGCAACCCAAATTTGCATTTTTCCTCAGAATATACCCCTCCTTTTTGTCTAGCAGCGATCCTCTCCCCGGCCTCACCTATTATGTTATCAACATGGGATGAGTTCCTTCAATACGTGCCAGGCTCAATCAAGTCGCTCCAAAGGGGTTGCTTTTCATTCTCATCAACCTGTTGTTCCCACCGTAGTCGTGACGCTTGATCGATACCGCCGCTTCCTCTTCTTCCTCCTCTTCTGGATCTTGGACTTGATCGATGACTTTGACATTGATTGACTCCATGATAGTTTGTGTCCGTTTGTTGTACACTCTTAATGCTCTGCTATTTCTGGAGTATCCAAGAAATATTCCTTCATCTCCTTTGACATCGAATTTTTGCCTTTGTTCTCTATCGACAAGAATGTAACAAACACTACCAAAGATATGAAAAGGAGGCTGCGGCGATGAGCTTTCATATGGTTCTACGCCTCGAAAGTTAAAGTATAATTGAAAAGATCGCAGCCTCTTCCTCGAGGAGATTCTATTCAATATACTTTCCTTGCTTCCCCTCGCCGACGTTTTGCTAATCGCTGATGAAGTCTGCGTTTCATGTTATATGATTATTAATGACCCTCGTGATTTGTTAATACTTCATTCTCTACTTACGCCTAGTGTCCTCCTAAATTTTATTATGGATCCGATGCTCGATGTTTGTACGCTTGAGAACGTGATACTAACATCTCATATGGGCTAAATTTCAATTCCCCCGGGCCGCCTTCGTGTCAAGTTGCAAATGGCTGGATGCCATGGGACTAAGATATAATTCAACCTTGGCAATGGGCTATTAACTCATAAATGGCTATTCTTATATAGCAAATCCAATTACAAAAAAGCGGATGATGACTCTTCCTACCTTTCCTCCGGTCCTTATCTCGATGTGTTCCCTCGCTGCAACGTGATCCAACACGTGGCAAGGTTGTAGTTGTAAACTTTCAAAAAAATTATAGAAAACTCTCCCTTTATTATGGATGCGCACCCGATGTTGAATGTCGATGTGGTACGGCCGCTTATACCGCAAAGTGTGACATAAGACGCGGATAGCTGCTTATCGGAGCGCCATGTGGGCCGCATTCTCAGACTTTGGTCAGAGGTACTGCATATTATATCCTAGTTTTTGAATATCGACCATAATGAAAACCTAACTCCCAACTCACTCCATTGGAAGTCCTACTTTACATTACATTTCAATTATAAATTGAAGGACTTGTAATAAATTCATGAATTAACATTTGTATTTAACCCAACAATTATTCTCTCACTTTAGAGTTTGATATAACATAAACACAATATAGCAAAAAATATTTTATATTTTATTTTTCAAACCAACGGGCGGATAAGCGAATACCGACATTTAAACATTATTTTTGTGAACAAGATAGAACCCGAATCAATAGTATCAATATCGATGTCCCATTAGGTTTTATCATAAAAAATATTTTTCCTTTCTTATCATCAATATAATTAAATTATATTAAACATTCAATTTCTTTCGTTCAAATCATACGTCGACTCAATTTTCTTACGTATATTTTACAATTATATTTATTTGAAATTGTAACTTTATTTCGAAACGTACTTAATATTTATATGCATAAATAATCGATGTTTGAGTTATATGATAGGCCTACTCTCCCCCCTCCCCAAGACCCCCATCAGTTTGAATTGGTTGTTCACAGATCTTACAAACGATGTTTGTGCTCGGCTCCAACTATCTCCAACCGAACTTCAAATCGAGCTCTTCGAACCGAATTTGTCGAATCGAAAACTTCTCGAGTCGAATCGATGTTTGAGTTATTTGATAGGCCTACTCTCCCCCCTCCCAAGACCCCCATCAGTTTGAATTGGTTGTTGACAGGCCATTCTGCACTCTAGAGGGTAAGCTTCGTCAAACTTCTATAAATAGTTTTGTTATGAATTAGAGTTAATGCTTCTCGAATTTTATTAAAACTTCAATGTTTTTAGCTTAAAAAATTCAATCTTTGTTGGTGGGGTTGTTAATGAATGTTGGTTGATGTAGAAATTTTCAATATTTATTTAAATGCTATATTTTATCATTTATAATGTGCATTTGTTATCAAAGTACTTTCTGTGGAATGTGATTCAAAATTGAATCTTTGGGTAAAAATTGAATCTTTTTTGCCAAGTAAGTCTTTGGGTGTTTTTGTTTGTTTAAAGATGTCTTATTTGTATTCTCTGCCAATAAATTAGTAATCAATTTTTATTAAGTTTGAGAATTATGTTTTTTTTTGTATTTTAAGAAATTTGGCTTATATGCATAAATAATCGATATTTTCCTTATTTTATAGGCCTACTTCTATTCTAGAGGCCAGAGGGTAATCTTCGTTAAACTTCTATAAATAGTTTTCTTCTTTTATCATTTTGGCCTTAAGAATGTGCATTTGTTATCAGCATTGTTGAGTTGTAGAACAGGCTGTGGAATTTGCTTAAAAATTGAAATCTTTGCACACTGGAATCTTTTGGTAGTTTGTTAAATAAAATGTTGGTTGTATGTAGAAATTTCAATAATTATTAAGTCATATTTTTATCATTTATGATATTCAAATAATGTAATTGATGCCTCATCTAGTGCCTTCTAAGAATGTGACTCTGTGGTCTGGGTTGTTATCATATTAGTGATGATTTTGTGATATAGTAATGAAGGAGTAGTAGTAACCATGTATCGAATTGTTATCAGCATTGTTGAGTTGTAGAACATGCTGTAGAATTTGCTTAAAAATTGAATCTTTTTTAATAGCCTAGAATAAAACTTCAATGTTTTTTAACTTAAAAAATTTCAATCTTTTTTGCCTAGTAAGTCTTTGGGTGTTTTTGTTTGTTTAAAGATGTCTTATTTGTATTCTCAGCCAATAAACGAGTAATGAGTAAATAGGGTAGAATTTACATGAGCAATGACTGTCATTCATTTGGTTTTTATATCAGTAAGGAGTTAGCGTTGCTTTCTCTAGTTGTTTCTAGTTTCTACTCATGAGACTATAACAACTTCTCAACTTGTCTGTTTTATTGTTAACTTGTACAACGTTGCTGTGGAATTTGCTTAAAACTTGGTGGGTGTTTCAAATATTTTATTCAGATGAAAAAGGAGGCTGCCGCGATGAGCTTTCATATGGTTCTACGCTCTCGAGTTAGCTAAATTGAAAAGCATTGCAGCCCTTCCCGGTGAGATTCTATTCAATATACTTCTCTTGCTTCCCGTCACATTCTTATGCCGTGATTTAGGTTCGTGTGTCCGCCGATGTTATATGATTATTAATGACCGCATTTGTTAATACACATTCTCACGACTGCCTAAAGGTCCTCCTAGTCCGTATTATGGATCCGATGCTCGATGTTTGCTTGTCGGAGAACGTGATACTAACATCTCATATATTAAATTTCAATTCCCTGGCCGTCTCGTCAAGTCAGCAATGGGCTGACGCCAGCGGGACGGAAGATTTGATTCAACTCATAATGGGCTGCTTAACTCATGTCAGGCTGCCTCTATATGCTGAAATCCAATTACAAAAAGGATGATGACTCTTCCTACCTTTCCTCCGGTCCCTATCTCGATGTGTTCCCTCGCTTTCGCAGCTTCATCCAACACGTATAAGGTTGTAGTTAGAACCAAAAAAATTATAGAAAACTCTCCCCTTTATTATGGATGCTAATCTCGGCTGAATGTTGCATGTGGCATTATGTTTATAAATTGTGCAGATATAGTACGTGATCAAGCTTCGGCTTTACCGCAACAAGGATGGGCCAAGGGTTCTTGTACTTTGGTAGTAGGTACTCATATTATATCCTAGCTTTGAACATTGAATCCGAAAGGTTCACGACTATTTCTCTACCAGAAGTTCATGTAGGTAAGGGGCGACATTATTTTCGTCCAAACAGGAATACCCTTTCTTATATCAATGTCTTTGGGGATTTTTCTATTAGCGTGTGGATGCTGAAAGACCATGAAACTGAAGATTGGGTCAAGATTTCAGATTTCAATGTTGAAGTAACAGTACGAGAAGCAGCGAAGTTAGTGTCCGCCGAACATTTAAGATCTTTGAATAATAGGTTCCTCCCGTTATGTTGGTTAGATGAAGAGAAGATCCTTTTTGGCTTCATTGGAGGCTCGAATATTTACTTTTCTTATGACATAAAGACTTGTGCTACTCGTATTTTTGAAATGGAGAGACATCTTCGGGTATTCAACCACCTCAACAGCTTAACCTGGCTCTGAGGTTATTTATTTATGGTGTATTGTTATTGGATTTGCTTGTTATGTTGTGATGCTTATTATTGGTATTTTGGAAAGAATATTTGAACTTATTTCTTATGATTTAGTTTGTCCCATTTGTTTCTGTTTTTGTTGATCTTCTACTCTTTCAACTAGAATTCACTTGGGGGGAGAGGGCAGAAAGCTAATGTAGCAGCGGAAGCTCTCTCATAGACTATCCCTTCATTGGAAACATTCCAGCTAAACTATAGGGGAGTATCTATTCTCCTCATGTAGCCTGCCAGTTACCACCGGGGTAAGGTTGCGTTTGCGTCCAATTTGACCCTCCTTTACCCCGCTTAGGAGAGGGAGCATGTTATTATTTATGTACTAATACTTCCATTCATAATGTTGATTCTAAATTGTGTACCCTTAACAAAAAGTACTACTCCCTCCATTTCATATTAGCGTCTCTTTTGAAGAATTATTACTTTTTTCAAATTGTATGTCTTCCTAGAATTTTAATATAAAAAATTAATATTCAAAATTTACTTTTATACTTGATCAACTCAAAACAATTGTCAAATTATGTTCGATAAATATTTGACTATAATAAATGTTTGATATATACTACTATATTAAAGTCAAACAATAATCAACTCAAAACAACTCAAAAATTAATGTTAGATATATACTACTATATCTAATTCAAAACAATTGTCAATTATGTTTTTCGGGATAAATATTTGACTATTAATAATTTTGACCATTAAAAGATAAAAAAATATAATTTTTTGTCTTTAGAAGAAAAATAGGCAAATATTTTTAATTGCAATTAGTATGGGTATAACGTTAAAAGCATTTATCGGCTATTTAGTAGTATGCTTAAAAGTTAAAAAAATAAGACTTTTAAATGAGCGAATAAGCATTGTCGCACGTAAGGGATATGTATTTCCATCTCCTTGAAAGATATAAAAACCAACACCAGGAAATAAGTAACTAACCAATGAATTCCTTTTTTGAGAGAGAGAGAGAAGAAAAGATAATAAGTAGAACATTACTTACATTCTTACCCAACCAATATAAAAAATTATTTTGTGTTCTTTACTTTTTGTTTCCGTCTACGTTGGCATGAACATATAATAAAATAATAGTTAATAACTAATTAGTAATCAATAATAATAGTTAACTAATTATTATTAATATTTAATCAATAATTTATTAAATACCTTAATTATTTTAATAACACAATTCATTATTAGTTAATAAGAAAAAAATTAATTTGTCAATTGATCCAATGTGTGGTGTAGTGTCTGTCACCGAATCCTGTGTACTTCAATACTTGCTCGTATATGTTATCGAAAGGTGCGCCGGCATGCAACGCTGTGTTTGTATATGTCATCGAAAGGGTAATCAAGGCTGCGGCTCATAATGCACTTCCTAATTGCTAACCATTTTTCCCAAATAGTTAACCGGCCTTCACTGTCTGTGCTCGACTTATTACTGAACATACATTTTGCGTGCTCGCAAAGAAAAACAACGGAAAAATATAATCTTGAAATTTTTACCGTTGAATTGAGTTAATTAAGTTAATTAATGAAATAATCTCAGATAGTGGAACTAATAACGGAACAATATAGATAGTTGGAGTAGGCTTATATTATGGTAGCCGTAGTCCATATGTTGTGATTATATTTCAACTCAGAAAATCGGTGTAAGTGAACAAGGACCGCCACGAATCAGAATCTCACCCCCTCGACGAAAAACCTCTCGAGATCCTCGTAGGCCTCAGCGCGTACACTCTCGAAGCAAACGGCACAAGTCGCTAAACCTCTCCTCATACCCATCAACCGGCTCTTCCCTCACATCTGAACCAGCTCCCTCTCCATCGCATACATATGAGTCTCCAAACAGAAATTTTGCCTAAAGAGTTCCCCGAATCTAACCCAAGTGATCGGCATCTCACCCCTAGCCACCAAATCTTTGTGGACATGGTTCCACCAACTCCTAGCTCCTCCCGACAACTGGTACACTGCAAACTTCACCTTCAACTCATCCCCCAAACCCATCGGTTCAAACTTATTCTCTAATGCCTCCAAGAATTCGATCAAGAACCTCCGCGTCATGCTGGCACTACGAAACTCAGTGGTCCCTTCTTTAGGAACTGCCTAGCACCGTCTCAATCTCCGTCTCTCGCCGCTTACCGGGCTGGTCGGGTAATCGGGCTCAAGGCTACTCCCATCGCTTCCAAAATCTCATACCCGACTCCTCCGAAAAATGCACCTCCTCCTCGGGGACCCGGCCGGGTCTACACTCGCCTCACCACGCCCCTTCCTCTAGCTCCACGAAGCCTAGCGCCCCCGGCCTTAGGGTCTACCCCGGCCTCTTCCCCAGCGATCACCCCTACCAACGCTTAGTCTCCCGCCTCTACTCTGAAGCGCCTCTACTCCCCTGTAAAGGGTCCGGGCGATTCGATCTCAAGCAAGAACTCAACTCCTCGGTGGCATCCTCTACAGCTTCCACGGAAAGAAAAATAAAAAATAATTTAGACTCATAAAAGACTCATGACACAAAATTTTACAAAACTTTAGACGTAGACACACACACCACAAAACCCAGTTAAAACGGAAACCTACGCTCTGATACCATAACGACCCACCCGCCTCGGAGTCGTGACGCCTCCCTCGAGGTCGAGTCGCCATCAACTCAGATATCGGAGTCACCATACGACAGTCGATTTACCTAAAATCACCGCTTAATAACCAATAAACCTAATAGTTTGATAAAAGTAAAATAATTTTGAAAACTCCAAAATGTTATAATACGAGATTAACCATCGCGGGTATCGCTAATTCAAAACCAAAGTATAAAGTTCCATCACAAATCAAGTCACAAAAATATTCCACAAATAGTTTACACCTCAACATCCCAAAACAAATGTAAAAACTGAAGACATCAAAATAAGAAAAAATGACCCACGAGGATCCTAGCCAATTTGTCCTCACCTAAGTAAATCAATCTGACACCCACGAACTCGGCCGACTCATAATAGCACCCGGCCAATCAAGGCGGGAAGCGGGGTAAGCTTCCTGACAAATTAATGAAACTAATCACCCGACGACAACTTACCCACATCCGAACGAGGTACACAATAAAGGATATATATATCGTGAATGATAAGATACAGATGTATATATTTATATATACGACATGAAATATACCAATTATCCAACGTATTCAGCAACAAAAAATAATTATCATTAACAAATACCTCGCCTTTAATCAACTTCTCGATCGCTTTCAAAATTCTTCGCAAATCACCGCTGTCACGGCCGTGTTCCCTGTGGTATTCGCAATATAATCTTTTGTCTCTCTTCGCCATTGGTACAGAGGTTTTATTCTGGACCTGCGAAAAGATCTCTGGCACCGAAACCCTCAAAGGTGTGTATTGGTTATGATCCCATTGCTTTCGCTTTGATCGAGCTTTTAATTAAGCCTCCTCTCGGAGGCAGCCAAGTGGGAAACGGGCTCGCCGCGATGTTTGCCCCATGTCCTCCCTCAGATTCTTTCCCATACCGAGTTTTCTTTAGACCTCGGGCTCCGGTCCTTCCCGAGTAACGCCTCCCCCCGAGACGCACCTCGCCTCGACCTTCGAGATCTTCTAACTCCAATACGCCGCCTACCTCTCCGGTTAGCGACCTTCGAGTGGCATTTTTAATGTCACACCTTTTTAAGTTTGCCGTATGATAGGCCATTAAAAATGCCATATAAGCTTTAATTAAGCTGCCCACAGCTGGAATACCCAGCAGGAGGTCGTTATACCATTTATAATAACTCCTCAATGACTCATTGAGGTCTTGTTTGATGTCCATCAAGATTCGCTCATCTTGCATGGACTGAATGGATGTTCCAAACTTGGCGATTTAATGCGTCCGCTGCGGTTCGAGCATGAAGCCGTCAATTTCAACGGTAGCCCATGTACTCAATCAAAGAAATTTTTACTACCAGTCGCTTTGGGAACGCCGTGATGGACATCCGGTTATTGGATGTGATTGTCATATGAGCAATGAACCCTTTTAGATGTTTCAATGGGTTGCCATTCCCATCGAAAAGATTAAATTGCGGGAGTTTGAACCCAGCCGGCAATGCAATGCTATCTAGTCTATCAAAAAAAGGCATTTTCACACGGTGGCTACCTGACGCGAACTTGTGGACGATTGAATCCATCATCCTTTTCAAATACTGAGCCGCCGCCGCAACGTCATGCCAGGTCAATTTGAATCGCAGTACCGCTGCGCGCCAAGGATTTATGCTTTCGTGTCGCAAAGGACGCCGAGGTACTACGGACCTCATATCTGCGGACTTCGAGCAAAGATCGTCCCGATCCTCACTCTTTACGCCAGGTCGAAGTCTCACGCGGGTCGGGCTTGTATCTTCTCCGGTATCATGTTGTTTAATGCCCTTTCTCGACAAGTCGTCACGCCGAAAAGTAGCTTCAACATCGAGGTGGCACGCTTGCCGCCACCGGCCACCGGAACAACGGTATTAGGCTCGCTCGCTTCCAGACATATTTGTTTCTTGGCGGGACATCAGTCCCCACAGACAAGCAGCTAAACGCATTTTAATAGACTCTCTGTGTTCTCTGACCAAATGATTCCCCGGCATTCTCATTCACTATTCTGGACCTCTGACATTCCTTTAAAGGTTTCCTGTCAGAATTGCCTGAGATCCTTCTATTTAGTTTGCCCTCACACACAGTACGCGCGAGAAGTTTCGTAAACTAACCGTCAGCTGACTTGAAAGTACGGCCACTTACTAATTCACACACCCTCGACGATCTAGTTAACTATGACAAGTAAAGTTGGGTAATAAATAATGGGAAGACAAATAACATTACCTTTAATGAAATAATCGCCGATGAGCAGATTCTGAAAAGTTCTCTTCCCAATACCCCACCGCTGGAATTCGATTTAATACATGCCCCACTGTGATACTAAAAAGTTTCGGCTCATCCTCGACTCCTAGCCCATTAATCGGCTTGGACCTCCCCTAATACTAAAGAGGCTAAGCATCGCTACATCAGGGCTGAGGCAAAGCAGCCTAAGAGTGCCAGCTGCAAAAAAAGGCAGAAGTGGATGGGGGCGCGTGAATTTGGTGTGTATGGTGTAGTTTCTTTCGGAATTTGTTTAGTCTTAAATGATATTAAGTGTCAAATGACTAAAGTGTCATTTTAGGGGAAGTACCATGCTTACAAATGGGTATAAGCATACAAATAGGACTCGAATAGCCATATAGAATAATAATCCTTATCCTCCCAATTGCCACTCAATCATCTCACCTTATTCAACTCTTCTTCCTGACTAGCTAGCTCAAATTCTTTCAAGGATTTCATCCTCTTATATAAATAGCCTTCAAGACTATCCTCTTTGACACCACCATATATATTTTATTATTTATACACTCTAAAAAAAACCCCAACCTAGGTACTCATCTCATTACAATTATATTATATTATAATTTTTTGGTTCATTTTCTTTTCTTGTAACAATGATCAATAGAGTTGATGATCATGATGATGAGCCTATAGAAGAAAAAGGAAGAATGTGATAAAGCCCAATATTTGGGGATTTATTAGAAAAAAAATGACGAGAATGACTCGAATAAAAAATGCGACAAAAAATAAAGTGGAAGACCAAACCCAAAAAGAAGAAATCAAGAAGAGGCCAGCGAGAAAGGCAACGGAAAAGAAAGTGGAATTCCAAGAGACAAGAAGAGGCCAAGACTAGAAATCACCACCGCCACGATGGTGAAAAAAAAGAGCCGAATCGTACTTTCCCAGTCGAGGCCTCCCATGCCGAAATCCGAGTACAAAGGACCCGGAAAATTTCTTTTATGAGGAGGCAATTTTGCAGGCATTTCATAACGTACGTCACACGTGATAAAATATGCAAATAATTTTTTACTCAAATAAGACTAATCAGCTCTTAGAAGGAAATCACAAAATATTTTGTTATCTATCATCCTTAAAAAATCTCCTTATTATTATGATATTTATTTGGAATTAATAAAAATTTAAAAATTATTTTGTTAGCTAACACAATAAAGTTAGTAGTGCATTTTATGTGTTAAATATTATATACAAATATAAAAAAATAAATTTAATTTTCTATTTCATTTTCATTCATCACAGTAACGTACTTAATATATTAATAGACAAAATATAAATCTAATATATGATTTCTTACAATTACTAGCTTTCTATATATACCCTATAGCAAACATAGTTTTATCTCATTTGTTAATTTTTATAAGTTCTGAATCAAAATATGTATTGTAATTGAAAAATTATATGTTGTAATAACTGTCTAATCTTTTGAAAAAGACCATTGAGTTGATAAAACATAAAAAAATATAGGAAAATATGGATTCTAAGTTAACATGGAAATTCAATTTAATTCTAATCTTTGTAGAACATATATTTATTGATTAATTAAAATTATTTTTAGAGTAGGGAGCAAGGCCATACATTCAAAAGATTTCATGAAATAGTTATAAAAATATATATTAAAACAAAATATAATACTTATTATGAATTCATTAAATAATATGCTTATTGTATGATAATTTTATGTTATCCATGAAATAATTTAACAAACTTCAAACTAACTTTGTTCAAATTTGGAAGATATGATTTTTTCTCTTATGCTAATTTTATAAGACATGTGATTCTGCATATTTTACATATGAATCCTTTAAACTAAGAAATCATAATCATACATTATATAAATATTTATATATATATACATACATATTATTGTATTATTCAAATGATGTTTAACAATGATATACATATTAATATACTATAGATATTGTGAATACATAAAAATCTTGGTATTTTTATTAACCATGTAAATGGTTGTGTAATTATTAAATGTAGTAAATTTTTAAATTCAAAATGATTACTATATGTGAATTAATGTCTAGTAATTACTAATTAAAATATTTATGAGGGCATAAATATCTTTAAAAGAAAGAAATATCAATTCATATTCACACTAAATTTGGGATGCAAAAGTAAGGCTACCATATTTCAACATAAATATTAGTATAAGTTACTCTACTGAAAACACCACCACCTCTAAACCAAACAGCATCATCTCCTCTTTCTCCCCAGAAAACGCCACCACCTCTAAACCAAACAGCAGCATCTCCTCCTCCTCCGCAGTTAGATTTAGATGTCTCCTCCTCCCCAGTTAGATTTAGATGTCAAGATTGGTAAAATTATGTCCGATATAATTAACGGGGATGACATGAAAAGTTTTGGGATAATTCATCGGTTCCTTAGCTTGATTTGTAGTAATGTTACACAGTGGGAAATGAGCGTCTTCATTCCTGGGATGATGAATATTGTTGATTTAGCATACAGGGAACTGCCTCTAGACCATATGCCTTTTACATTTGCAAATGAAATTGGTACCCGATTTGAGGTTATCTTAAAAGAGTTCTATAAACATTTTCATACCGATAACCTGGGTATTCGATTTGAGGTCCCTTCCGACCAAGAGGTCGATTTCAAATTGTAAGTTTAATTTATTGATTTTTATGTTTGTGCTACTCCGTATTTTTTATTTTATTAACTTCTGTTTTGTTTTTGTTTTTTAGGTGGAGTGAATATTTGGTTCTTTATCAAAAGCAAAAGGTAATTAATTTATTTGTTTGCAGATTATATATTCTCTATATTTTGATGTGCCAAACAATTCTTATATATACTCTATATTTGTTTTGTTCCTATTTTGATGTTCCCCTATTTTGGTATAGGAACAAAAGGAGCAATAGATGGAAGAAAAGGAGCAGTAGAGAACAAAAGGAGCTAAGAGGCAGCAACTTATGACAAATATAGAGTATATATAAGAATTGCTTTTAGCTCCTCTTATGTCCTTTATTTTAGCTACTCTTATCTCTTTTTAGACAGTAGACATGACAGTAGAGATATAACTGCAATGGTATCATAACTGTTTGCTTGCTAATGATGGTTTTATGGTTTTATAGTTTAATTGTAGTTTTGCTAATGATGGTTCTTGAATACTAAAAATTAGGAAGAGAACTATTTCAATAAATTGTGAAACAATATAGTTATATAATTTGAATAGGACTTTTAGGAACTATTTCATGTATCGGAAATATTTAGAAGTATCGACACTAGGGTGCATTTGCATATACAGTTTTAAAATCAGAATGGTGAATCATTATTTTTTCCTTTCGATCAAATGGTCTTTTTATTGGCTTGATAATTTGGTAAGCTTTCCTGTGTTCTGGCATTCTATTTAAGTGAATATTATTGCTTATAAATATATATAGCTTCCTTTTAAATTACCAATATCTTTTTTGGTATAGTAGAAACTCTTTAAATTAATAATGGATAAATTAATAAATTATCTATGATAATAATTTTTCCGAACCTGTCATTACTAATATTTTAATTAATACTCTTTCTATTTTACAAAGATTGTCTAATTTTATTTATAGTTAACTTGAAATTTTGACCTTTAAATCACTGGAAACTTCAAATGCACAAATTGTATAGCTTTGGCTGTGATGAATCTTGGCAAAACATTACCGCCTATTATAGCTGTACTATTGATGGGATGCAAGTATGCAACTAAAATATTATTTCTTCACAAAAAACTAACAATTTTTTCTACGATCATTAGCCAAACTTATAGTATGTGTTTGAAGACTTTAATTGATTATTGCTTTAGCCTTCAATGCAGTTTGTTTTGTAATACCTCCATCCCTACAAAATCATTATTTTGTTTTCTTTATGATCAAAATTAACAAAATTTAATGTTTTAATTAAGTTAAACATGTAATTTTTATATATATCAGACTTATAATGTTAATAGTAAAATATGATAAAAATACTATATTTTGACATATTTTTCATATAATATTATAAACATATTTAAAAAACAAAATATCATAAATAAAAACAGAACTCCTAAAAACACAAAGGTCAATATTAATAGAGTATTGGCTTGGAGTTGAAGACATACAGGAGCTTGATGGGATCCAGGTCTTCCGTATTTGGTTACTTGCACTTGCAGCATTGTTATTGAATAAATAAAATTAATACAGTAATAATAATTAATAAATTAATAATAATCATATTAATTATTAACAAGTCTAGATAATTAATAATGAACTTCCAAGTGTATGTGTAATTACAATATTGTGGAAAAATGGCAAGTTCAAACCCAGAATAACCAATACATCCACAATGGATGGAGATGAACCCAACTTAAGAAAACGCTAATTAAGTGGTAAGTATATTTAATCAAATGTCTTTAATTATTCTTACTTTTAGTTGATTTTCTTGAAGGTTGTAATGGTAAAATCTTAGTGTTCCATGAAATAATTGAAGGACACAAGTAAATCAAAATCAAGTAATCCCTCTATTCTTAAAAATCATTCATTTTTTACTTTAAATTTTTAATAGCTTAAACTCAATTACGATATTTTATTTGTGTTTTATAATATTTTATAAGAAATAAAAGATAATATCTCCTACAATTTTTGTGAGTAATGCCTATTCAGAGTGGCATTATTTCGATAAACAAGAAAACGATAAAATAGATACAAAAGTTAATTTGCATGAAATCAAAATAATGCGGCACGAAATATGACAATTTTGGAAGTGAATGGGAAGCCGTAACGCTAATTTTGACAAGGCTTTAACATCACAAATATAACACGACACAACGCAACCTTAAAGCTCACTACGAGTGACTAAATATCAACTTCTTAAACTTCTGTACCATTTTAAATTAAACATCGCCCTATTACGACCATTTTATACTTTTATAAAATGTTACAATTATATTATATTATAATTTTTTCTATCAGGGACAATTTTTTCTACTTATCATTACCAAACTGGCCCCTACTACGAGCTATTTTATCAATTAACTCCTATAAAATTTATAAAAGTTTACTCATTACTTAATTTTGTTTCTCTAATTAAGTTTTGTTACATTTTATAATTATAACAAAAGAATAATTTAACAATGTATTTATCAATTGTGAACGCACGCCCTTTACTAGTTAAACAAAAATAGATGGGTTAAGAATTCAATAAATCAACAACCAAAATGATACTATGTTTGGCTTAGATTTTTTACTCGAGACTTAATGGCTAACTCGTTCGAACATGCATCCGATCGAGGATTTAATGCTTTACATGATTTTATTATTGAAGTTACAAATGAGTTAATGTCAACCACCAATTAAATAGACATAAACAAAACGACAATAGACTATAAGACGTTCACCAATATCCAAATATCTAAAACTATTTATTGTTCAACTAACCTGTACCCCATATGGCCATATACAATAATATTAATCCTTATCCTCCCAATTGCCACTCAATCATCTTACCTTATTCAATTCTTTCTTGACTAGCTCAAATTTTCAAGGATTTCATCTCATATAAATAGCCTTCATGACAATCCCTCTTTGACACCACCATATTTATACATTCTCTAAAAACCCCAAATCTGTGGGTACTCATCTCATTACAATGATATTATATTATAATTTTTTGGTTCATTTTCTTTTCTTGTAACAATGATCAATAGAGTTGATCATGATGATGATGAGCCTATAGAAGAAAGGAAGAATGATGAAGCTCCAATATTTGGGGATTTATTAGAAACCATTCTTTCGCACGTGCCCACCATATCTTATCTCAACAACTTTAACAAGCCAAAGCCATAGCTCATAATCCATTCTCAATCCACACGTGGATCGAAGCATCTCAACCGTCCATACAAAATATTTCCACCCTCCGATCATCCACCTCGAATCTCCTCTATATGATCACCCTAAAATATTTTTCCTTTTCTAGAAATCCGCTATATCAGACGTGGCAACACGTGTCACGAATAAACCCTAATGAATGATTTTATTGTTATTGCTGGTGGCACGTGCGAAGTTGAAGATGACAAATTATGTGTTGAAATGTACAACTTGGAATCACACGTGTTGATCACGTGCGAGTCCATGCCAACAAATGGCTTTCAAGCATTGTTGTAGAAGACAACCTAGTCATCATGGAAAAGTCAACGGGGGTGACTCACATATTTGACCCAAAAAAACGTACATGGATATACGACCCGACCCGAAAACATTTTACTCCGTTTTAGCTCATTCGGGCGGGCGGGTAATAATCTTGATTGGATTGATAGGAACATGTGAAAAAATTGAAGGGGTGAAGATATACAAAGTTAAAATTAAAGATGGTCACATAATTTGCAATGAAGAAATAGGAGAGATACCATTGGAGTTGATTTTGAAAATAAGGAATGACATGTTTGGATTTATGGAGGTCAATGTGTGCATGGCAGGGGACTTTGTTTACGTGTATAATTCGACGTCGGTGAATGAAGTGATAGCTGGGGAGATGGTGGAGGGAGGGGGGTGGAAGTGGTGGAGTTTAGCGAACGCCGCCTCTAGTGATCGGAATAGGATTATGGAAAGGAATGTTATTGCTTGTGTAGAGGTGGGGTTATTGGAGGAGTTGAGAGGCGTCATGTTTCAAAAGGGAAGGAGGGTCAAGGTTAAATAAGGGTAGTATATAATGTATAAAGGAGTTTGTTTTTAGTTTTCATTGTATTAGTCTTTTATGTATCCATCGCCAAATTATGCTCCCTAAATATAAATTGTACAAAGAAAAGTTTGGTTGAGTGAGTAGTGTGGTATTGTAATCTATTGAGCATGAGAGTATTTTTTTTTTTTTTAAAAGTGAGTTGAAGTCTGATTGTTTGTATATATATAGCTACTAATTTAAAAATATATATATATATGTATATATATATATGATATTTGCTTAAAATATCTATTTAACAAACCGCATAACTGTGTCTGATTAGAAATCTCAGATTAGATATCAAGTTATTGGATTGCTTGTCTACCTGGTGAAATATCTACTATTTTCTTGGGAGAGTAATTGGAATTCCATATGATGCTCAAGATTTTTAGCATTATTTTAGGGATTTCTACTAAGACTGTATTGACTGGAGAATATTCATCATTTTCAAGACGACAAATATACCCTTGGGCTCAAATTTCTACAAATTGATGCTTTAAAAAGGAGAAATTAAAAAGTGCAGCATGCCTCAAACTTGTACTGCTTGAAATCCATATTATATTGAGACCTAGGATGAAGAATTTCTGCCTAATTTAGCAAAATGTGATATATATAAAACAAACGTCTCGTCCAGCACGCCCATGTTCTTGTAACATTATCCTTCTTCAATATATTCCGCTAATTGTAGAGCTAATTTTCAATGTTCGTCAATAGTCGATACTTAATATCCAAATTTTATGTTAATATAAATTAACCCATTATCAATTTTTATTTATTTAAATAACACCCTTTAGATGTGAAAAGATAAAAAATTAAATGAATAAATTATACTCCCTCCATCTTTTATTATTGTTTCCTGCGCTAAATTTTTTATTTCAAAATATTGCTATTCTAAGATAAAAATCACTCCAACATTTCAACGCATTTTCACTACTTTTTTCTACGGCTCCAAATCTGCTCAAGTTTCATCCAAAATTAAACCGAACTCTATTCTTATCGGGTTCTTCAAAGGTCGAACTCTAAATCGCTCTTTGCCTCCCATTTGCTCCTTGCCTCGGGTTTAATTTTGGTTTGAGCATGGCTTTGGAAGATATCGCCTTGAACCTCAAATTGCTCCCCTTAAACTGGGATTTAACCCTCACAGAATTTCCAATGAACTCCTTTTAAGATTAATTATACAATCTACATACACATTCATCACATAATAATAATATCACTATTTTTACATATATTTCAGATTTTACACATTAGTTTTCCTGGGAAGATTTATATATTTTATTTCATTATACCAATAATGAATGCTTAAATCTAAATTTCCATTCTTAAAACGCATATACGCAAATACTACAAGACCCTCGAAGCGATAATAAATAAAAATCAAAATTTTACACAAAATTTAGAAAATCGGGTTTGGTTCCTGGCCCCTGCTCTCAAGTTATTTCAAAAAGTGCCGAACTCCAAATTGGGTTTTCCCGACGCCTCGAACCTATCGGTTCGTCTGATCGGTTCCAAAAATTTCCCTCGTTATTTCTGGCTCGATCTTGGCTCTGGCTCCAAATTTCAGATTTTGTTTAAGACTCCTCTACTTTTTCTCAGTTTAAATTATCAATCAACCAATGATATAATTTTAAATGATTGTTATTCTACATTTTTAATATATTTTTTGATTAATTTTTATTTTTCTTAATTTATGTAAAAATTACTAAAATGACAAATAAAAAAATGAATGAAATATATTAAAAGATTGATTGAATCTTTATTGAATACTCCGTAAAAAATTCTAATAAATTGAAGGAGTGTTTCGATGTTTGTTAAACTTTATGACTCCATATCTATGTACAATTACTGTATATGGTACAGAACTTTATGACTCCATATCTAAGTGTACAATTACTGTATATGGTCTAGTTATAATGAAATCTATCTTTTTATTAAATTCGAATTAATTAGTGTATTAAATTGGACAAGAATTTTCCTGAAATGAAGAGAGTCACACAAATCTATGTGGGTCACCTCCATCAGTACAGCACGTGACTTAGCAATCTACTTTTGCATGCAACTTTTACTTGTGTCTTTGTACATCCTGACAACATCTTTGTTCTTTTTCATCAACGACTCTGACAATAATTCATCAATTTTTTAAATCAATTCTAAATTATTGATACATAAAGAAACATAAATTACTCCGTATGAATTATGGAGTAGTATTAAATTATTTCCCTCAATTTCATATGTTTTCAAATGTGATTATTGTTGTTAGTGTGTCCACACCTAATATTCAAGCGTGTGAGGTCTAAAGCCATACATTTTGGCCTTGTCCTAATGTTTGTATTTTCATATGTACCAATATTTATAAATTATCTTTGAATAATATAAAATTGTAAAATCATTATACTTGCAAATTCTTCAAGAAAAATATCACGAAGAATTTAATCGTAGATATATTTGAATAATATATAGATGATGTTAAGATGATATAATATATGAAGCTATAAGCAACACTTAAGCTAGCTACCATTTTTATCCAACTTTGAGAAAGATATCACATATTTCCATATAAATTCCCAGAATTTAACTGTTTAAAGAAATACTACTAGTAGTGGTTTGCTTGTTTGATTCCAAGGAAAATTCAATCTTGGTTTTCTTCAATCTTGGTTGTTGTCATTCTTTTTTAGAACAAGAATTGGAGTTGTCATTTACCAATTTGAAAGTGGAGTTGGGTGAAAAGGGTGCACTTTTAAATTCTTGAAAAAGGGTTCTGAAAGCTACTTTTTGTTGACAAATTGTGTTGGAATGAGGCAAATGAGGCACTAAAGTGAGTTCATATAAAGTGACTACTATTTTTTAGGTTCAATTGTTGGGTTGGTCATGTTTTTGTTGAGCAAAGCAATGGCTTTTTGTGTGTGAAGTTGTTGAGTGATTTGAAGATGATTGAAATAATAAGGTGGATTGTTGTATGGAAAATGGTAGTTGAATTGGTGGTCCTTGCATTTATAAATCAATCTTCTGCTTCTCTTTCTCCTACTGGTATAAATTATGAAGGTTAGTACATTCTTCTTACAGTTTGATTTAAATGGTGTATGATCTATGGTCTATCTGTTTCAGGTTGCAAGTGATTGAATAATTTCTAATAATTACTGAATTATTTTAACGGAATAAATCAAAATGGATCATTAAACTATCTATATTTATTATCTATTATGAAGTAGTAGCTAATTTTTGCACTTCGCTCTTGAGTCAATTCGGAAACAGCCTCCCTCTTAAAATGGGGCTAAGGCTGTGAACTACTATCCGACCCCCCTTACAACACTTGGCGAGAGCCACTTCAAAGGCATTGGGGCGTGTTGTTGATGATATAGTTCTAAGGTCCATATGTTTTAGAGTAATGCACAATGTCTTTTGAATGGGGAGTGGAAATTGAGTGAATTGTAGAATATTATTTAGAGCTATTAATATCTGGGGTCCAGCAAGTAGAGTAAATATCAATTGGATTAAGGTTTATAATGTTATTGGTCTCAGAGCTCTTTAATTCGGAATAGTTGAGTTGAAATTGCTCGTTCTATATGGTAAATTGAAAGAGATGAGAGAAAGACTAATTTTGACTGTTCATTCATGTTGTGTTAATTGCAGTCGTGGCGTTGATGGCTATAAAAAGTAGCCTTCATGATCCACATAATTCCATGGGAAATTGGGATACTTATTCTGTAGAACCTTGTAGTTGGAGGATGATTACATGTTCTTCAAATGGATATGTTTCTATTCTGTAAGTTAAAAAAAATCGAGTTGAAACTTGATACCTTTGCTGCATGCCTGCATGGTGCTATTAATTCATTCTTAGTGGTGGATCTTTCTTTGCAATCAGGAGCCTGCCAGGCATGAATTTGTCTGGGACATTATCGCCAGATATTGAAAAACTTTCCAACTTGCAATCAATGTAGGTGTTCTGAAACTCTTCTTCTATACTTCATGTATTAGTGTGAATTGTTTCAACTTTATCCTTCAGTTTTCTGATGTGTATTATATACTTGGCTATCATACTATGTTCACGAGTTCACCCATTCATATAGTTTGCTGCAGAACAATGCTATTTCTGGTCCTATTCCTGAAACAATTGGAAATCTAGAGAAGCTCCAAGCGCTTGATCTGTCTAACAACACATTCACTGGTGAAGTTCCGAGTTCTTTGGGGAATCTACTTAACTTAAATTATTTGTAAGTTCAAACTTTTTGTTTTTTGCTTCCAGTTGCGTTAATATTTTACTTCTCAGTAGTTTTAAAGTATAATCACTTTACTGTTTTTAGTTTTACTATGTTTCAGGCGTCTGAACAACAATAATCTTAGTGGTGCGATCCCACAAACCCTGTCTACAATTGATGGTCTCACTGTCTTGTATGTGTTAAGCCTTTTATACGATTCATGGTCAAGCATAAAAATCTTATCGGAGACGATTATTTATTTAACTTTGTTTGTTCATTAAATATGCTAACAGTGTACCAAAAATACTTCGGTGCAGGGATGTTTCATTTAACAATTTTAGCAGGCCCTTGCCGAAAGTATCAGCAAGAACTTTCAGGTGCACTAATCTTACATCCTACCTTCTTACTATTTCAACGTAGAGATCATGCTTCTCATGGTTTGTAATTGGTTTTCAGAATTGTTGGTAATCCACTAATTTGTGGCGAAACTACAAGCAATTGCACTATCTATCCCGAACCATTGTCTTTTGGTCCTGAAGGTTTTAAAGGTGTATTCCACATGAGCCTTTTCCAGCCTCCGCTTTGCTAAAATGGCCTTCCATATTCTTCTTCCTTCTATTATCTGTTCATTTGGTCGACCCCATCACTTTTGTTTTACATTTCTCAGATCAATCAGAAAGTGGAAGTCACCACATGGCTGTTGCTCTTAGTGCAAGCTGCAGTGCTGCTTTTGTGCTTATCCTACTTATTGGGTTGTTTTTTTGGTATCGATATCAGCAAAATCAACAAGTTTTCTTTGATATTAACGGTTAGTTTCTTTTCTAGTAATTGTACCAATGCAGTTTTGTATTAGCCACATTACATATTACATTGTTCTGTATATGAAAATTGGATTGCTAAATTAGCCAAGACTCTCCTCACATTAATTACCAGTCCATGGAAGCCCATAATTTTGTAGTGTGGTTGATCCTCTGATCTCAAGATATTTCAGATAGATTCTACAATATATATAGATATTGAAGCTTGAAAGAACTTCTGTCAGATTTTTCCAGCCTTAAATGCTTTCATTTGCTTCCGTAACATAACAGTGCTTTATAGAATCTTATGATGAATCTACGTCCTATCAGTTAGTATTTAAAAACTATTAACACTTTCCAAAAATTTGATATGATTTTGATGTATTAAATTAAGTTAACATGTATTGCAGCCTCTCATCCTGTTGGTCTAACTTCGAGAGAGTACTTCTTAAACTTGTGCTTGTTACCAAATAAAGTTGTCTGTAGAATCATGTCTTGTATTAGCCTCTCAATTTGTTGGCTTGATAAGTCTTTCCAATTTACTACTAAACTCAAGTCCTACAAAGAGTCTTTGGCTGTTTCTACTTGAATTGAGTTGTTGAAAGACTGTGATTTCTTTTCTTTGAAACAAACTGAAGATATGGTCCATCGAACTGAGGATGTGTAGTTAGTTGTTTATATGTATAAAAAAATAAGTAAACTGCTAGTATGTGCATATTATGGTCCAAAGTAGAGCATTATCACTCTGGAGGTTCTGTTATTCTGCAAGTTATTTGGTCTACATGAACATTATGTTATTAATCAGTTTCCATATATGGTACATTGTTGTATATCCTCTTGACTGTGGTGAATATCCTGAGAAATGGCCCGTTTTCAGCAGATCAATATGATCCAGATGTACGATTAGGGCATCTGAGAAGATATTCTTTTAAGGAGCTTCGGGTTGCAACTGATCATTTCTGCTCGAAGAATATTCTTGGAAGGGGAGGGTTTGGGGTTGTATACAAGGGTCGCTTAACCGACGGAACTGTGGTGGCTGTCAAAAAGTTGAAAGACTACAATGCCGTTGGTGGCGAGATCCAATTTCAAACAGAAGTAGAGTTGATTAGTTTGGCTGTACACCGGAATCTTCTTAATCTTTTTGGTTTCTGTTCGACTGAAACAGAAAGGCTGCTCGTTTACCCATTCATGCCAAATGGGAGTGTGGCATCTAGATTGAAAGGTTATTTTTGTTTACTCTACTGCTGTTTGACTCTTTGAAAATTTGTTTAATCTAAGTGGGAGCTGATTTCTTAGACATGTTTCCCAAGTTTTCATTTGTTTTTTTCTATTTCAAATTTTCAGATCATATCCGTGGTAGGCCAGTATTAGATTGGTTAAGGCGAAAAAGGATAGCTTTAGGGACGGCAAGGGGGTTAGTGTATCTACACGAGCAATGTGATCCCAAAATTATTCATCGTGATGTCAAAGCTGCCAACATCCTGTTGGATGAAGACTTTGAAGCAGTTGTTGGAGATTTCGGTCTGGCAAAGCTTTTGGACCATCATGATTCTCATGTAACCACTGCTGTGCGTGGGACAATAGGCCATATTGCTCCAGAGTACTTGTCTACCGGCCAATCATCAGAGAAGACTGATGTATTTGGTTTCGGAATCTTGCTTCTAGAGCTAATAACAGGTCAGAAGGCTTTGGACTTTGGCCGAGGAGCCAACCAGGAAGGCGTAATGCTTGATTGGGTATGTACTCGTATACCTCACGCTCAACCTGAAATTATTGCAATATCATTATTATCTGGCATGAACTTCTAAAACATGCCTGATATGAAGGAAATGGTTCGCCTAAGATAACATTTACCATATTTATTTCTGCACAATATGATAGTTTTTGGTATTTTTTGCTTATGAACATTCCTTTATGGCAGTCAAAGACTTCAACTAAGAGGTATAATTAACTTTTATCTCTCCTCTCCCTGACTCTATTGCAGGTAAACAAGCTTCATCTAGAGGGGAAGCTAAACCTTATGGTAGATAAAATTTTAAAAGGCAAATTCGATAGTGTTGGGTTAGAAGAGATGGTTAAAGTTGCACTGTTATGTACTCAAATGAATCCTTCTCATCGGCCAAAAATGTCGGAAGTTCTTCGGATGTTGGAAGGAGAAGGTTTGGCAGAGAAATGGGAGGCGTCGCAAAAGGTTGGGTCAAAAAGATTTCAAGCATCCAATAGTGCTATTCAAAGATACTCAGATTTCATTGAAGAATCACATATGATTGAAGATATGGAGTTATCTGGACCTAGATGACAAGTCATTTTTTGAAACCAATCTTTTGTAGTTCATAAATGGTAAATTCTATCAGTTGTAGTCACTGTAAACAGGAAGGAAATGGTGTATAATTAAGTAATTTGAGGTTCAAGAAAAAAGATGGAGTCCATATTTTTGATGAATTGTTACATTGTTTAAAAAGTTTTAAGAAATGAGGAATATGTTTAACTAAAAGTCTACCATTATGTATGTACTCCTTCCCCTAGAAGTCCAATCTCTTGATTTCTTGCTTCATGCATTAGCAAATGTTACAATTACAATCAAAATGAAAATAATACAAAAGGTTGGATGTTATCAGGTAACCCCTCAAACTTCAGTTTTAAAAGAATGCAATAATTCGATAAAATAGTATGAGTAGAGGAGTTGATTTTAAAGGAATTTTATTCGATAAAGTAATATGAGTAGTTAATTTGTGATTGTGAGGAATTTTATGGCTAGTCTGGGATGATCTTACTACTACTACTCGTTATGAACAACTTTTGGAACACAAAGTACATACACACCATATATTATTTGATATAATTACAAACACTCACTTGCAGAAATTTTTTTTTTCTTTCAAACTTACACTTGCAGAAATTAATAAAAGTACAACTTAATTTATGTTCTCCCATCACTAGGAAGTAACAAGCCCTTTTAATTTTCCCATCAACCTCCAATGAAAGCAGCATCCATTTGTGAATAAAAGTGGCAAACTTCACCTTTCCCAGGAGACAATTTAAGTAATTTTAAGGCAACATGATCAGCAGGCCATGCAGAGGTATCCATGTGACAAACAGCAAGAACTGAATTAATTGGAACATTATTTTTATTGTTACCAGGTTCAATTAAGTTAACAGAATATAGTCCATAACCAGCTTGCATGTGACAAAAATAGGTAACAAATGGTAAGAAAGTTTCATGGCAATATATGATTTCCTTGGTATCAATTTTATTTTTACTTCCAATAATAACCTCTTTTCCTGATCCCTTTGTGCTTTTAGATGTCAAAGAGATCAATTGTTTTGCCCCCAAAGAATTCTTGGAAAATTCTATCATTTCCTCCAATGATTTTACACATCCTTGTACTTCACCAGCTTTGAGATTATTGGTTGGTGCGTTGCATAATAGAACAGACGATTCAATAGCTTCTTTCATCACTAGGGAGGAAAATGACTTAGGGAAAAGTTTTTGTATTTCATTTGTGGTGAGGGTAATTTTCGAGGCCATTTGGGTTGGAAGAAATGCGCGAGAAGGAAACTGGTCCTTCAAATCTGGAAGACGGACAATTTTTCCGTCTTCCAGATGTGAGAGCCTAAAGAAAAAGTTAGGGTCGACTTTATCTTGGCTAGAAGAAGGAATTATCATGTCTTCTAAATAGCCATTTTTGAAACTTCTAGTTGACGACGATAATGTGGTATCAATAACGTTATCATCACAAGCCACCGAGGCTTTTGAGCAATAGTTACTATAGAAGGTGAAAGTTTGTTGAGAGAGTAAAGAAGTGTAATAATCAGAATCAGGCACAGAAAGAGGTGACAATTTTGTTAGGAACAACTTAGGCATAATGTTACGGACATTTTTGGACCAGAAACTTAGTTGATCAGATGCAACATTTGATGAAGAAATTAGTAGAATGTTTGAAAGACTCAAAAGTAATAAGAGTGAAGCTGTAGGAAGAGTGGCCATGATATTGTTTCACTAAGTATGTTTTGCTAGCTAGGTTGGTTGTGAAATTCTCAAGTAGAAGTGCATCTATTTATTCTTGAAAATTGATATTGAAATTTGGCCTTCCGGGATTTAATACATCCATAGGAAATAATATAATCTGACATCGCTCACCCGGAAAGCGCTTCTGTCGGGTTGCGTCGGTTATGTCAGGCTTCCGGCCTATGTATATGGGCCGTAAACTTGTGTCCGGGAATGACTTATCGGTCTAGGGAGACGGAGTATTAATTAAACTTTTTAGATTTGAAAAATAATTATAAAATAAAAAATTACATTGGCGTCGGGGTATTACTTAGGAGTGTTATTTTAAGTGTTTGGCTTCTCTTAAAAGTAATAAAAACAAATTAAAAATATATAAGCGTTGCGTCGGGAATTTAAGTGCATGTAACCGTTTAAAATTAAATGCAAAATTAATTATATTATTTAATAAGCGGCGCCATTCATCTGCTTTATATATTAATAATTAATAGTTCTTCCTTAATTCCGCCGCCCTCAACTTCTCCCCGATTCCGCCTCGACTACTCCCTCATCCACTTGTTTTTCGTGCCCCAGTTCTCCTACATTCAAAGGTTAGTTTTTTGTTGTTTTTTCGAATTATTGTTGGTTATTGGATGTGTTTTAGAATTGTTAGTTGGTTTAATTATTTTTTTTAATTTCAATTTTATTGTTAGTTCTGTTAGTTGAATTATTGTTTAATTTCTATTTTAATTTTCGAATTATTTGTTAGTTATTGTTTTTTATTATTTGAAATGTGATTGAAATATTTTTGAGAAATATTATTGTTAGTTATTGTTAGTTTAATTATTGAAATGTGATTGGATATTATTGTTAGTTAAATGTGATTGAAATATTATTGATGAAGATTTGATTATTGAAATGTGCTTATTTAAATATATTATTGTTAGTTTGATTATTGTTATTTTGATTATTTTTTAGTTTGATTATTGTTAGTGTGATTATTTAAATATTATTTGTTAGTTAAATGTGATTGAAATATTGGGAGTTGATTATTCAAATGTAGATTTAAAATATTATTGTTAGTTATTGTTAGTTTAATTATTGAAATGTGATTGAAATATTTTTGAATTTAGAATGAGATTTTGGATTGAAATGTGATTGAATTTAAGAATAGAATGTGATGTTAGTTGAAATGTGATTAAATTGGGTTAGTTGTGATATGTGATGATATTAGTTGAAATGTGATTGTTAGTTTGATATATAATTGTTAGTTAATTTAATGCGAATTGTTAATTAGTTTCATGTTTTGGTTGTCTGCAGATGACTTCGTGGTGGTAGGCCCGGAAGGATAGGGGGTAGGGGTGATGAGGTAAAGGCCAGGCTATGGGGGCTGGCCTCCCACCACCCCGGTCTAAAGGAGAAACCGGGTGGCATGCAGATTCGCGATGCATCGGTAGCTCAGTACATATCATATAGACGGATTAGACTCCCGGCCCCACCCGCGATGCGCGTATGAGGCGGGTTAGTAATGGAGTCGCGTGTCGGGGGCTCGTATGCCTGGTGGTTGCATTATGTCCGCCCATTACATCCCCGTTCGTTGATCGTGGTGAGGAGGATGATGATGATGATGATGTTGACCTCACTTGGCGTTGAGGGTTGATGATGAGATCGGTGAGGTCGATGCGAGAAGCCGGTGATGAGGACGATATTTCTCGTATGCGAGGTTGCCCGTTAGACCATGTGGTAGCATTGACCTGGTATGTAGCGATGCGAATCGGGGCCGGTCGTGCTCTACTAAATGCTTTGGTGCAAATGTCGACAAAGCGGATATGCTACACCTCGGAATTCCACCGGTTACCAAGCTTCCCCCAGGCAGGGAGTAGATAAATGCCGCGGCATTAGCAGCAGCCAGATTGTGCTTGAATGGAAGGATACGAGGCATTCGGCACCTCCTCGAGACTTCAGCTGCCGGAGGAACTTCAGCCTTGTCTGAGGGAGGCTCCCACGGTGTTGCCCAGCACCCTCCCAGGACCCAGCGAGGATACTCCCTGAGACCCCTTTGGCGCCTACTCCCAGGGAAGACACTACTAGCTTAGACTAGTTGATACTTTGACACATTGATATTTTTATTGTTATGTTGATTCTTTGATTGTTTTATTGTTACTTTGGTACATTGATAGTTTTATTGTTTTGTGTTGTTTTTAAATTGATACTTTGATGCATTGTTACTTTTATTGGTACATTGATACTTTGATTATTTTATTGTTTAAAGATATTTTAAGTTGATTATGCAAATATATTGCGTGTTTGATTATATATATGTTCATGTTGTATTGTGTTGTCGAATTGGTTGCATTTGCAGGTGGTGTCGGTTTTTTGCGTTGAGCCGAGGAATCTAGCGTCGGGGATAAGTAGATAAAAGTACAATTTAATAATGGAGTCGGGTTGGCATCGGTTTTTATATATTCTCCAGATATTAGAGTCGGGTTGGCGTTGGGATTCATATATTTTGCAGATATTGAAGTCGATTTCGGGTCGAGTTAGCGTCGAAATTTTCAAAAATGTGATCCATCTTGCTATTAAGCTTTTTGAGGCTTATTACATCCATTACATATATTATATTTGAATAATGGTATGTAATGATTGATATAATATTGATTTACTTTGTACTACTCAAGAACACTACATTAACTAATGTTGAAGAGATATGTAATGGTTTGTATTTGTGAACATTGTGTTATTTAACAAATTACGTATTACGTATAAACATATTAAATCTAATATAATTTATCCACACTGGACGTATATCAACGTACTATCGAATGTTATCATGTTCAACGTATATCATATTACTGATTTAATTTCCATTTCACATGATATGACACAAATAGCAACTAATTTGTATTGTATCTAATCATTGGAGTTTAAATCATCTTTATGTAGTCAATGTCTTGATTGCGATCACGACAAAGTAATAACTTTATGTCCGAAGCTATGGTGTGATTGAGAATTTGGGAGTTGGCGATGCGAGAGTACGCTGGCGGCAAAGGGTGTACTGCCCCAGTGTTTACAGTTTGATACCAGCAAGTGGATGCAGGTGCATCTGAAGAATGGGTGGTTCAAATCAAACACACAACCAGAGGTTCTAAAGATGATCCGTTTATCCTAGCATCGTAGGGACAAGCTTAAGTATATTATCTTCGTTATGTCTCGACTGAGACATTAGCCGTTGACATGTTATGTGAAAGCGAGATGCTAGAAGCCGAGTTGATTGGACTCATATGTAGAATGTGGATGTGTCCGCTTTGAATACTGAAGATGTCTTCCAAGAGGAGCGACAACCTCCGCCCGTTCTTGTAGATCAAACCGATGATATTATTGAAGAGGGCTTTCGTTATTGGAAGGCGGTATGTTAAAGGGAAATAGCGATAGCTATGACTCGAAATCGCAGCGTCGGACTACCCGATGATAAGGGCGATATTTCGGGCTTGAGAACTATTTTGGAAAAAGAACAACGCAGAAGAAAAGCAGCTCATCGAATGAAGATTATTAGTAAAAATGTTTTAATTACAACTTTTTTATGTAATAATTGATAATTATGTATTAAACTACGTATTGAAATACAAATTTATGTGTTGTTGTATTTTGTATTTGTTGTGCATCGATATTGAGTTATGTAAATGTGACACATCTTGTTCTATTCTCATATGACATAAATGCAGGGGGGTTTTGTTTTGTAAAACTGCATCTTTTTTTTTCTGCAGGTCATTGTTAGCGTCGGGATGGCGTCGGTCAGACATTAAATTGCAGAAATTTTCCGGAACTTAAGAGTCGGAGTTGAGGCGTCGAGGTATGACGTCGGTTTTTAAAATTTCAAAGATTCCCCCACTCTCGTGTTTCTGAGAGAAGGAGATTCAAATTAGTTGAAAAGTTGGCGTCGGCGATGCAGTGAGAACAGAGTTCTTTTTTAAATATCACAGCATTACATATCCATTTCATTTCATTCTCTTTTCTAGGTATTATTTACGTCTTTCTTTCTATTTTTTAATTTATTCCAATTACTAACTTTGTATAATTTTTAATTTTCTGAAGTGGCTTCAAAGAGAGGTAATTTGTTCCATAATTATTTGTATTATTACACTAACTGTTTAATTTCATTTTTGTGAAACTTCATGCTTGTTATTTCAATTTTCAATTAATTAGTTTATAATATTTTATATTATGTTTTTTTAAATAGAAAAATGGTTGAATTTATGGAGAAATTCTTCATTGAGTAATTCTGCCATTTCTTTGTGTTATTTTGTTCATAACAAATTTGATAATGAAATTCTTCATTGGATAAGTGATAATGATAATGATATGTTTTTTTGGATTATATGTTAATGATAAATGATAAATGTATGGCTTTTATAAATGATAATGATAAATTCTTCATTGGTTAATTAGTTTGATAATGATAAATGTATGGTTTTTATATATTTTTTTGGATATTTTTTTATATATTTTTTTGGATATTTTTGTTGTGATTGTATGAACTGGGAATATTATGATTGTATGGATTGAGAAATATAGCAGATAAGCATCGAGGATCTTTGCCAATACATTTTGCGTCTGCAGATGCCTCCTCCTTGGAAAGCGACAATGACATCGGGTTTGCGTCGGGATTCAAAATAAATAAATGCGTGGCCCAGCCATGGGATGGCATCGGTGTTCAAATAAATAAAATTATTACTAATTAATCGAAGATATAATTAAATTAAATAAAATTGGACGTCGGGTTGGCATCGGGTAAAATTAAATCAAGAAATTAAATAAATTTTGGAGTCGGTTTGGTATCGGAAAAAATTAAATAAAAATAAATTAAATAAAAGGGGTGGCATCGGTTTAAAAATTAAATAAAAAATTAATTAATTAAAAGTTGGAAAGTCGGTCTTGGTGCGAGTCGAGTAAAGCCCGTGCCAAATGAGCTTCTTAATCAGTATTGACATCGGAATGAAATTTAGCGTTGAAAATATAGCGTCGGGCATTCACGAAGATGTCGCCCCCGGACCTAAAAGTGTTGTTAGCGTCGGGTTGACGCCGGTTTCCTCGATCATTATTCGGTAGTGCATGTAGCTAGGGAGTAGGGTCAGTTTGGTTGTGACGAGTTACTAATAATACAAGTGCTTGTTGTTCCATAAATTTCATTTTGTTATACGAAACTAGTAAGCCATGCATATAGTTATTACTTGCTATACATATAAAAAAATTGATAAAGTTTTATTAATTTTAACCATTTTTTTTATTTTTTTAAATAAAATACTTTTTTGGCAAATTAAAATTTTATTAAATAATGGTTCATACAAGATCTTCAGGGAATACCTTGAGACCGATATATATTTCAATCAATTAATGTGTTTTTGTTTCACTATTTGACCAACCAAATGAAATTTAATTTCATAAAATGTGAAAGCGCCATACTAAGAACCCCGTCGAGGTCCACTGCTTGGAATTCCACGGAGGAGATGAATTGCAGGATATGCCTCAGGCGAGGTGGGGGGAGCGAGATTGCTTTAAACAAAAGCCCCGATACGAGATTGCGCCCTTTGCTGCGTGACTCGAACCCACGCGTGAAAGAGGCTAGGATGGAAAGCATTTGGCACTCTGCCTTCTTCTGAATTGAGCTATGCCCGAGGCCAATGAAATTTAATTTCATAATCTTATGTGTTCTTGTGGGATGTGATACTATATGGATCGATATAATGCATCTACCAAATCAGACACCATCTGTTTGAATAATGAGAAACTCGATTCAAATATTTTTTTTTGAAGATAATAAATTGTTTAAACAAACTAACTCGCTTTCAAGTGAACTCGTGATTAGGTTTCATCTTTAAGAAGTTCAAGTGCTTAAAATGTTGATCGCGAGGATGTTAAGTAGACTCAAGATCCCAAAGTCAACTTCAAATGTCAAAAGAAGCTAAGCTTGATGAGCTCGTGGTCTTATATTTGTTATAGGCGTTTGTAAGAAAACTCTACACTTTAGTATATGTTGTTTTTGTAGCCAAAGGAAGTAATAACTTTTTGAGGTTTTAGTCTTGACTGATTTAAAATAAGTTAGTACTGTAATTTCCCCTAAGTATCGATTCGTTCATGGTTAAAGCTAAATGGCCGTGACCATCGAGACCCATGAGAGAGAACTTTGGTCTCGATAAGTCTCGATGATCGTGGACCTCGATAAGGGGTCGCTTCGAGTGCAACATATAGCCCGGTTGATGTTTCATTGTGAGGGCCAGGGGCCAAATCCATGGATTTCGGGCATTATTTTTAGAGCACTATATAAGCTTCTTTCTAATTTTAAAACCCTACCTTTTTTACACTCTTTTGACATAAATCTGCTCTTGCAAATTCAAAAAGACAAAAGCAAAAAACTCTCATACTTAATCTTCAACATCTTTAGTAGAGTGTTTCCAAAATTGTGTTTATTATTGTAATATTTATTCAATATTGTGATTGAGGATTTGGAAAATCGCTTGTGTGGTGTAGCATAGGGTTGTTATTCTTAGTTAAGAGTAGCTTAGTAGAGTAAAATCCTGGGAGTGAGGTCTTGGATTCCTAGTATTGATTTGGTGTTGAAATCCTTAGCTTGGAGGTTGGGTTACTTGATTGTAGAGGTAGTTGTTTGATAATAGTATTGAGGATTGCTTTAGTGTGTCAAAACCAGATTAGCGAATTGTAGATTGCAAATCGATGTTGGAAAGCGAGTCGGAGCACTAGAAAACCTTGGCTTTATTAAAATTTTGTGTATTGTCTCTTTACTTTTTCAATCACTGCTTTTATTTACGTTATATATTAATTGTTTAACACGGACTAATCATTTGTTCTTGAACTTCGGGTAGTTGATTATCAGGTAATTTTATATTCACATAGTTTGTTATTTCCCCTTAATTTGATTAAAATCCGAAAAAATTAGAAGTTTCATTTAAAACCTTATTCGTCCCATATTTAATACTCATCATATTTCGTCCCATATTTAACACAATCTGTATAAGATTTTTGTTTACAAAATTACCATCTTTCGTCCCATATTTAATACTCATCCGTATTAATGCAGATGTATTTAGAACTAATAGTATCAGTTTTTTGCTTAAGTATATTCTTAGAAAATATTGGTCACATAGTATTTATATTCAACATTGCGAATACATATGAAGCAAACGACAAATGGTGGCAACACCATTTGCAAAGTTTTAAGTTTTAGATGCTACTCAAATAGCTTGCAGCCAAAAGGAGTAACAAAATAATAAGTTCAAATCAGCCTTACCGAGCCATTGGCTCTATACTTAATACATCTTATTAGTTGGCTAAACAGTTCGATAATGATATGCACAAACAGTTGGTTCATAATCAACTATATATTTGCAATTGTGATCAAATAATCCAAATCTTAATTACTCAATAATGATACCATAACACTACATGGTAGTCGCTAAACTACATGCATGAAAGGAGGCCCAAGATCATTTTTATTTGCTGCCACCAGCTTGGTGAAAGTCAATTACCAAAAATGGGTTAATGTTCATAATGTTACGTATTAAAATTAATTAACAATAACGAAAGTAGTCCATTAAGACTTTAATTTATTAATATTGATCTATAATATTTTAAACTACAAATGTGGTAATAAGTAATGTTAGAATTGAATGTGTTGAATTGAGTTGTATAAAACTCTCACATTAAAACTTATGGAAGCACTTGGCCCTTCCTTGGCCACATCAAAATAAGGTTAGTTTGTTGGATAATACTTTGCACCAATAGTTGAGTAAGGACATGTCATAGAATTCTATTCACAAGAATGAGTATAGGATAGTAATTCTGTGGCCCAGGTGTAGCGATCCTACGCCATGGAGAGCTTTGCTCATTTTGTAATTGTATTCCTCAGAAATGCATTACATAGTAGAAATTTTTGGTGGTTGTACTTTCATTGGATTGCCAGCATGTATTTGGGATACCACGTAAAAATCTTGGTGTCTTTCCTTTAATTATTTAATTTCTAGTCTCGTATTGTATTTCGTTATAACAAACACATGTTTGTTATAAAAAACTAGTATCAGAGCTAGGTTATCAGACGAAGAGATAGGTGGTAAAAGTATGAAATCTAGAGAAGTTCATTGGGAGAAATAGTTATGAATTATGTGACTCTGGATGAGGTTAGTTCTGCCCTCCATAGTAGGAAATTGTCACATAGTTATAGTTCGGGCGTTCATGATGCACTAGTTGCTAACAGATTGGAGTGCGTGATACATCGAGGAGAAAATTTCTTTAGCCGGTGATGATGGGTCGAGGGTGGCCCGATGTGTGCTACTATTGTATGAAGTCGGTCTAGTATGTCCCAAGAGGGGAGAGTGAGTGCAACATAAAAGGTCGAGTGGTATTGTCGTTATGGCCGGTGATATGCATTCGAAGGACATGACCTAGTTGTTGATACTCGTACATTTTACACCAATGTGTGGGTTCTGGATTCCGGAGTATCCTATCATATGTGTCCTAGGAGTGAGTGATTCTCAACGTATAAGTAGTTGGATGGTCTCATTGTTTCAATAGCAAATGGTTAGGTCTCTTGAGGCCGAGTTGGGATTGACTTCGTCGGAATTAGGATGCATGATGATAGATTAGCATTGATGAGGATTAAGACATGTGCCTGGCGTAATGATGAGCACAGTATCTTTGAGTTTATTGGACAAGAAAAGGTTTAGTTTCTTAGGAGAAGGTAGAGGATTGATTATCTGGTTAAAGATGATTGAAGGTGTGAAAGCGTAGAACTTTGTAGGTTTACAAAGGTAAAGAAGTTTTTTGTTCGATTTGTTGTGGTGTTTATGACTTGAGGTGGAAGCCGAGGGCAAATTTAATGAGTTAGTAGTGATGAGTCGGAAGGGGGCACTTCTCGATGCTTTCGATGGCTTAGAGAAATATTTCAAATGGCTTCAAGCGTTTGGGTTGAACGCATCATAGAGCCGGTTAGGATGTCACAGGTACTACCGTCCGGAGGTACCTTTTTGAGAATGCGACAAGCGGGGATGGAGTTAACTCGTCTTTCTTGGTTAGAGAGGAATTCGATTCTCATGTCATCATTGCTGGTATTGAGATTATTCGATGGCTGTTGTCATTGGAGGAAGTTGTCGCTTGAGGAGAATCGATGATCAAAGGAAAGGAGGCGCTTTCGATTACGTAAATGGAGAGCAGAGAGGTGCATGACTTTCATTTCCCGATACAAGTAGATAAAAGGTAGAGCCTTACTTTGGTATACACTAGTTCTATTTTTGGTTCTTCACATGGTGTAAATATGGTTAGCATTGGTGTTGGATTTTACGGATTAAAATAACAACTAATATTATACATATCCGAATTCCAGGAACACTACGAGATTATAAAAATAATAATTTAATGGGATATATTGTATGTACCTTACACCTTGAAGTTGCAGCATAATATAATCAGAGAAGTCTTCAAACAACCAACATAGGTTATCTATAAGAAAAGTCCATACCAACGATTGATCAAACCCTTCCTTTGGTTTTACTAGAACAATAAAATGTACAAAGAAATTTAGGAGGAAAAAAAGGCTTGGATTTTTCTTCTCCATGTTTTGTTCGAACAAGAGGGATGGGAGGAGAAGGGTTTTTGCCTTTTTCATCTTTTCTGAAAAGATGATTAATGAATTGCATAATAAAATAATTAAGTTGGTGACCTTTAAATAGAGTTCCAAACACTAAATTAGGTCCATAGAAAAGCAAAGCCCGTCCCACCACTACTTATTGTTTCGGCGGCTATGGGAATTGAAATTCCATGGTGGAATTTCGCCCCAATATTTTCTTACAATTACACTTTTAGCATTGGAATTTATAATCGCGTTATAGTTTCACGTATGCGTGTGTGTGACCTCTTGGGCTCGGGTCGAGCAAAGAGTACTATATTAAATTATGTTAACCGAACATTATATTAATATATAGAATCGAATAGATATTAAAGGCCCACAAGTTTAGAATTTGCCGTTGGGGAATTCACGAGCGAGGGAATTCTCAACGAAAAGTGCTTTCAAGCACGTAAAGTCGTTTTCCATCGGGGCAATTTGTTCCCGTAACTACCTCGACTTGGATTATATATCAAAGGAACCGATTCGATTTCTAAAATCATTCACTTCTCGGTTGGCCTTTGCCAGCCAATAGCTGAATCAGTATGAAGCGGGCCGTAGTAGCGAGTAGTAACCCAATATCGATGCGGGGATTAATCCTAATATGTCGGGTGGCCGAACAATCAGACATATATCTGAACTTATCTTATTTGAATATAATTAAATGTAAGTAAATCGGTTGTACAATCGAATTGTTCAACGGATATATTTATGAGATCTGATATCTCATATTTCAGCAAATTAGACATCGACCAAAGGTGGAAGGATTACAGGCAAGGTATTGGTCTTGAGAACACATTTATGGTGAAAACTTTTTTTTCTTTAATTTCTTTGAAAGTTTTTTAATACATACACGTACAAATGTACTCTAGAAAGAAATATATGAACAAAAAATGATAACAAATATACTCTAACGTTGAGAAATTTGTATGTTTCTATCACCGGTACAAATGTGCTCGGTATGAGTCTGTATGTACTCACAGACCAATTATGAATTTTTATGTTGACCGGTCAGCGTTGGTGTGATGCGATGATGGTCGATCTCCGATCGACTGACCAACTCCAATGATCAACGGTGGAGGCATTTGAAAGTTTGCACTACCATATTGGTGTTTGAACAGATCTTTTTCACGAGGATTGCCGAGGGGGGTGCTTTCCGAGCAGTGTTTAGGTTGTCCATTGTCTGTTTGGTATATGCCAGTGGTAAAGGCGATATGAAAATTGGAGATGTTAAACATCTATCTCTTTTGAGTGTCAATACCACTTGTCTGTCATGAGTGTTTAAGACACATCTAGTACATTTAGTGTGTTGGTACATCTGGCATTTTTTAGCTTGAGTACATCACAATGGCGTTTAATACATCTATTTCACTATCGAGCACATGCATGCTCTAAGTACATCCCCAGTGCGTTCTAGAAGGATACGGTTTTTCTCTTTTTTTTACGACGTCTATGGAATTCAAGTTAAGGTGAAGATTTGTTAAAATTGGATCCCTTGAATTAGGTTGGTAATATAACTTCCCACGTGAGGCTTTGGGAGAAACACAACCTTCCTTGGCCTTATAAAATGAGGTTTAGTTTGTTGGATAATACTTGCACCAATAGTTAGTGGGTTTTGATAAAGTTAGTAAAACCTCAACTATTTAGTAAAACTTTTATAGCATCTCCTAGTAATTCTATTCTAATAATAGTATAGAATAGTAATTCTATTATTTTGGGTGTAGTTATCTACTGGCATGCCACGAGAGAAACTTATAATTTTGCTCATTTGTAATTTGTATTTTCAGGTTTGTTATAGTGAAATTTAAAGTGGTTGTGCTGTGAATTGCCTGACACGTGTTTGGGATCACCAGCGTAGAAATCTCGATGTCTTTGCTTTAAATATTTTACTTAATTTCTAGTCTCGTACCGTATTTCGTTATAATAAACACGTGTTCGTTATAATAAGTATTACTCAATAAATTGTGAGGGTGGATGTAATCATAATAAGATGTATATTTGCACTAGAGGGGTGCCTCCAATATGTAAATAGGTGTTCGTTATAATAAATACTATTCAATAAATTGTGAGGGTGGATGTAGGCATAATAAGATGTATGTATGCACTAAAGGGCTGCCTCCAATATCTTACCTATATAGGCTTATTTAGGGATGCCTATGATGAGAACAATGCAATGAAGTTATGCCATTCTAATAGGATGCGGAACCTAGAAACAACTCCTATGTTCGTTTGCTTAGATTTGAGCTTGACAAGATTCCAATTCGAATACAGTTTTTATGATCAATTCAAGTTTCGTCTCGATATTAAATTAATCCATCTTAGAATATGTACATTAATTTCCATAAAAGTTAAAATAGAGGCTGATATCATTAAAAATAAGAAAAATTATGCTTTTTTTAGCTCCTTTAAAATAAGTTGTCCCCCTATAAAATTATTCACCATCCGCTTCACTCTTTAAATTTATACTTTTCCTATTATTTTTTCAATAATGAAGTGAATAATAAATAAGCTATTAAAGAATATACATAAAAATCAATTCCTAAAAATAAAAAAAGTAACGATTTAGAATGCATTAGAAGAAAACTGATGTAGATATAAAAATCAATTCCTAAAAATAAAAAAAGTAACGATTTAGAATGCATTAGAAGAAAACTGATGATTACAGGGAAGTCAACAACCTATACTTATCTTTTTCCATGGTGTTTATTTGGTTAATTCTGAGTTAGCTTTTGAATTACTGAAAGTAGGATGTCTGAGGCCTTTAGAAAAGAGGGATTATATTCATCGGATTATGAGAATATTATTAATGCAACCAATTAAATTAACATGTTTTATTGACTCTAAACATCTAGACTTTCACATACTTTGAATGTGTGTTGGATTGTATGTATCCTTTTCCATGTAATTAATAGGATATTGTTTTTTAATAGATACGAGATGAAGTGTAAATATTATTTTTTACTATTTCACAATAAATAAGAAGCGTAATAATATAAATGTATAATAAGCCATTTTACTTCCAAAGAAAAATCCGTTGTATTATTAATGCATTTGGGACGACGGATCTAATATAGTCTAAGTCTACAATAAACTCTTGAATATCTTGAAAAAAGAAGATGAAGAAATAAATACATAAACTATAGCCAGATAATAATAATATAATATATAAGACTCAAAGTGAGTCCAATGCCGTTTCATGACTTGCCGGTTTGTTTGGTATAGGCCAAATCTGTCATCCACATGAGAGTATTAATCTCCATTCTTTCAATACTTGATCAAAGATTCTGGCCAAGAACAACCAAACAGTCCATATAATCCGTCCTGAAGATGGAGGAGTTGAATTTGAACAACAAACACCATACTCAAGCTTCCAAGCTTATTTCCAATAATACCCTTGGATAATGGCTTCATAATTGAGCATTTTATCTGTCTGCTATGTATCCATTGGGAGCTTATTATTGGAGCTGGTAGGGAATTGTAAGTTATCACAAATGGTGGCTTTAAATAGATGGTGATTGGAAAAAGAATTGGTGACTCATGAGTCATGACTATGGATTATTACATCACTTTCCACAAACTAGCGTGCATTTTTATGCTTGGCTATTAATATTAATACTTATTATTATAAGTGGATATCTACTAAAATTAATTGATGTTTGCGTGAAGTAATAGATAATGTTTATAATTTATTTTTTGAATTTAATTAGAAATATCTTTTTATTAAATCAGCAGAGAATAAGATTGTATGTGTCTTATCTGAGAAACACTTCTGCCCTTAGGAACCTCTTCAAATATATTGGAAAATGTTAACATATCTACATAAATATAAAATTAATATTATTATATTTATTTTATTAAAATATGTTCATCTAATTTTTTACAATTAAAAATCATTCATAATTAAAGTTTCTCATCAAAACCGTAAATGTCAAGTGATAAGATTGGCACATTGCTACAACAAATGCATGCTTATGTCTAAAACCACAACACATCAGCAGTCGTTTTCCATATATGCATTTTTTGGAACGTTGCAAATTATACTCCTTTGTTTTTCACACATCCATGATGAGTCCACTAACAAGCTAATGCTAATCTAAATAACTAAACCATCTCTCAATCAACTAATATCGCACTAATTACCATGTGATGATATACTCACCAGATTAAGCAGATTGTCAGGCTTTTGATTTTTGTTAAATAGAAGCTTTTGGCTAGTAGATATTTTTATTTGTATTACTCCCTCCGTCTCTAAAAGGTTGTCACATTTTGACTTTTTTAATTTTTTTATATAGTTGAAGCTTTGGCCAGTAGATATTTTTTGTTTTTAACTTTATAATATTTTATGACAAATATATAAATAGAAAGAATTTGAAATATATTTTTATTTATATATTTTTTATAAAATATTATAAAATATAAATAAAAATATCAGCGGTTGAAAGTTCAACTATAAAAAGTGAAAAAGAATCCAATGTTTAGGGATAAGGAGGGAATATATAATCTTGATAAAAACTATATCATTAGAAACTATATTTCAAATTCTTTTCATTTTATATATTTTTTTATAAAATACGAGAAGTATTTTTACAACACAAGCAAAATATATTTAAGGTTAAAAATTCAAAAGTTATAACTATAAAAAAAAAAAGAATGTTTTGTAAGATGGAGGGAGTAGCCGCATATAGTTGCCTTTGATTTTTATATTTTGTGACGGCTTATGGTTGCTCTGTCGATCTCTCTTTGATATATGCATAGAGTCCATACCAAATATATTTTCTTGTATAAGCAAAAAATGCAATATCAAAATTATCATACCTAATAAATTATTACACGAGAATTGGGATGTTCGACCCTAACATTTTGGTCTAGCATTAAAATATTCTCAAATTTGACATGGTTGCAAGTAGAAACGTCCCATAGATTTAACTACATGGGATCATGTGGTGTTTCAGGGTCATGTAAAGCATTTTATCTGTCACATGTGCTAAACTTGTTCTGAAATTTTTTTACATCATCCTAATTTTCTTACAAATCAATAATAATTAAGGTGTACGACTATTTTAATGTCTGTCACATATGCTAAAACTTATCCTGAAAAAAGTGTTGCATATGCTAGAATGATTTAAATGGGGCCTGCTATTAGAATTTAGAGTGCATATTCAGTGGCCACCCACAACATGCGAAGATTATCATTCTTTTTCTAATGTTTCTTGGAGTGCCATTTTCTTCACTCTTTTTTCATCAAATTTAATTGGTAAAAGACAAACTATCCCTTAGCTTTATTAGTGCTCTTTATTCTTATTTTCTTTATGTAGAGAATCTTAGCGGATCCATTGTTGCTGAAGTTCACCAATAATGAAATCTGGGTTAGATAGATTATCCTATGATGAAATAAAATAATAAGGTAGCTAGTGAAATATTGTAAAACTACAATTATTATTAACCAAAAAGTATAATTCGTGATAAATATATATAAATTGGTCATTCACGAAAAATAATTAGTACTTTATACTTATAACTATATGATATGCTAGAAATTAAATTATAAACAAAGATGAGAAATTTTCATAATTATTGGATGTTTTTGAAATTTGAAAGACATTGTTATTAATGATTTTAATGGTGTTTCTTTTGATTATGTAAGACCTTGTTATTAATAACTTTAATGGTGTTTTTTTTTAATTATGTAAGACCTTGTTATTAATGACTTTAATGGTATTTATTTTGATTATGTACGGTAATAGTCGTGAAGACTCCGAATATTTATTTTCTGATTAATATATTACATTACTTATCAAAAAACATATATATATATCTAATCAAAAAGTTATACTTGAATTGATATAGAGTGGCAGGTCAAGTTTGTAGTGTAACAACTAGGCGACATATAAGTTCGAATCGTACAATGGTACACATATAAGATATTAAACTGATAAGAACAGATATTACACTTGATCTAAAAGTCCGAGAAAGGTATGGAGTAAAATGACAAAAGGATGCCTCATTTTATAATATCAAAATCTACTTTTATGTAGTACTCAGCCTTTGTGGGATATTATGAAGAAACAAACTCCCATTCCATTGTACCCCACATGTAATTACAATAGAATTTGCATGATGTGTAAGAAACTAGATGAATTATTTAGAGAATAAAACTTTTGTAGTGCAAGGAAAATTCTGAACAAATTTACATTGACAATGGAGCTTCTACATCCAAGTTCTTGAATACTTCAAGGAAAACGTACTTTGTACTATAGAACTTCAAAGAAAATAATACTGTACTCGAAAAATTAATCTACAAAAAATCCACTCCTTCATTATTAGAGATATTATTAAATATTGTTGATATTATTGTATTGATATATTATTATGATTTGGTATTAATATGATTTGATATAATTATGGTAAGTATATTGTTAGTTACCTAGAATAGTTCATATTCTTTCATTCATGTTGAGAAAGATATAAGTAAATCCTACCATGTGTAGTTCTTTGTTCTCTCGTCTATATAGTCTCGGATAGAACTATAGAAGATGGCTATATTATCTTGGATAGAAGATACTGTGGGATATACTAGCAATTGAATCGGAATTAACAGTATCCGAAGGGTTAGATGAGTCGATCATGTCATGAAACTCCGTAGTTCTCTCATCTATGAAAGGGGGATTAGTTGGTGCCGGCAAGGGCTCTTCCTTCTTTACCAGCATCAGCAGTGCCTTTGACATGGATGGTCTCAATGAAGGAATCTCTTGAGTGCACAGGAGACCTACATGAACCACTCTCAATAGTTCCCTTTTAACATTTAAGTTGTGGTGGTTATGCAACAGTAGATTTGGATCGAACAGTTCCTCCACTTTTCGTTGTTGGAAATGGTTCCATGCCTGTTCATACAAGACAATGAGCACTCAGATTAGCTCTATAAAGGGTGCATTTTAGATTTTAATGTAATTGAAGCTATTTCTCCAAGTGAATTATATTCAAATCGTGGATCGGGGAGTCTTTCTTCGTCCCCAACTCCTCATTCAGTGTGAGCTTAGTGCATTGATTTACTCTTTCTTTCTAAAGGTTTCATGTCATTCTCAAACAGTGGAAAGAATCCATGCTATCTCAGTGTGAGCTTAGTGCATTGATTTACTCTTTCTTTCTAAAGGTTTCATGTCATTCTCAAACAGTGGAAAGAATCCATGCTATCTAAGTCTATACTTACTATATTAATCAGGCTATCAGAGTATTCAGACGATTTGCTTTTGTTGTTTTGTCTTCCTGTAACAATCTCTAACAAAAGAACGCCAAAACTATATACGTCTACTTTCTCTGTCAATTGACCATGAGCTAGATACTCTGGAGCCAAATATCCTCTGTAGAATCAAAGAAATCATCTTGAGTTTAATTTATCAAAACGTAACAGTTTCAGTTTCACTTGTAACGCATCATATTCTCACGTAGTAGATTTATACTTACAGTGTTCCAGCAATCGCAGTGCTTATATGACTTTTATCTTCTTGGAATGACCTTGCCAAACCAAAATCTGCAATTTTTGCTCGAAGTCTTGCATCCAAGAGAATGTTACTTGCTTTTATGTCCCTATGAATAATTCGTATCTTTGAGTTCTCATGGAGGTAAACTAATCCCTCTGCGGTCCCCATGATTATCTCAAATCGTCTCTCCCAGTTTAATGATTTACCATTGCTCAAATCTGTTGAGATCAATATGGATCAATCTTTATATAAATCTGCATAAAATATCAATAAAGTGACCTTTCCAAGAATTGAATAATGTGAAATCATATGCTCACCGAAAATGAAAAGATCGAGACTCTTGTTTGGCAGGAATTCATAAACTAGAAGACTTTCCGGTCCAGAGCAACTGCACCCTAACAATCTGACTAGATTTTTGTGTTCAAGGGTGCTAATTATGTTAACTTCATTGTAAAAGTCTGCTGCTCGATGTCTATTGTTGACGAAAAGCCTTTTGACAGCGATCTCCCTTCCATCATGTAAAGCCCCCTGCAAAAGCCGCAATGTCATTTTACATTTAAGATCCATCATCCACAGTAATACAAATTACAAGTACCTTGAGCCAATGAATACATATATTTATGCCTTTACCTTATAAACAGTACCAAATCCCCCTTGACCAAGCTTGTTTGCCTCGCTGAAACTGGCAGTTGCTTTCTCAAGTGTAGAATACTTGAAGTTCAAGCTGCTATCGTTAAGCGTCTTCACTAATTTCTTCACATCATTACCACCTGACAAGTATAAATGTTCAATTAAAGAGGAGAAAATAAATAAAATACTATTATTAAGCAACTAAGATTGCATCAAGTGGAAGGAGCTAAAGTTGTGAGGAGTGAGGACAAATCATTTCTGATAATTGAGTTATTTTCATTGAAATGTATAACCCAAGGCTGGATGGTTTAGTGCAGATGGGATTTAGTCAGTAATATTAGTTGTTTGACATGTTTTTATGATCAAAGGAAAACTTATTATGCACCTTTTCTCCTTTTCTCTATTTTCTTGCGCTTCCAGAAATAAACTCCAATTACTGCTCCTACTGCTAAAACAATTGCAGAACTGGCAACGGCAACTATTACAACAATTAGGCTTCCTGAAAGGAAAAAAAAATCCATTTGTTGATCGGAAAGTTCTCAAAACAGTAGCAAAGAAAGACAATAGAAGGGAACATGATAAGAACATGATGGTTTATATTTGTACTTGCAAGCATAGAGACCAAAATTCTTACCTCTGGATTTACTATCGTGTTCAATATGATTCAGAAAATTAGTGTCTGAATATCTCATAAAACATCCTGTATTTAGTGCTCGACCTTCGGACCAAGGCAGGCATCCTAACATAGAATTTGATGCATTCTCCAAACAAGCTCTACAAGAATTAACATTCAGTGTCTTCCAGCAATCAGCAAGCACATATACTGATTCGTTTGAAGTCCTGGAAGTGGGCACCTCAACCCTCGCAGAGAAATTATTGTTTGGTGCACCTGTTACTGCTTGTGAGATAGCAGTTTTGGCTATCTGTTCAAAGTACTGATTTTTTCTAGTTCTATTCCCACAAATGGCAGTATCATTTGGTCCAGTATACTCCTGAAAGAAGGTGTAATTTTCTGCTCTCATGAAACAACCATCAAAGAAAATCCTCCCCCCAGTTACTGGATAGCACGAAGGAAGAATAGTACGTGCCTCAGCATAACATAGTACACAATCTAGTAAGGAAAGATCGCCATAACATTGAGCAAAACCATAATTAGTATCGTATCCTGAGCCAGTTTTTGCTAATCCGTAACTTCTTGATCTAATCTGCGCACTAATGTTTTCCATTGTATTAACAAAATTTGGTACATAGATAGTGGAATTATACTCAATGTCGGTCCCACATATCATCTTAACTGTCTGACTTCTTGGATCTCCCACCACGATCTGAGGTGATAGCAAAGCGATTAAGACAATGACCAGGACTGGTAAAACCTTGACATCAGATTTCTCCATGCTCCACAAAATTGAAACTTCGATCTTGATCGGATTCCAAGCTTTAGCCAAGTCTGTTCTATAAATGGTGAAGGTCGCAAATCAAATAAATGATATAGACAATGTTAACGAGTGATGCAATAAAATTCAATAACACCTATTGAGACATATCATGTGGAGACCTCTTTTGTACGGCAAGGCATAGGAACATGCAGATCCATATGTTGTTATGATATCCATATTTTTCATACTAAAGAAACTAAGTACTCCATAATTATTAAGTTGATTTGTGTCCCACCGTAGGGTCGAAACCATCACGAAGTAGATAATTATAGTCAGAAAGCAACAAATTAAATAGTTTATTCTACCTCTCACTGGAATAATCTTTGGTCAAGTACTCAAGTAATTGCTTGAAATATGAGGAGACTAAATTTTTTTTCAAAGCATGTTTTAGATAGTTGAATAAACTCAAAGGGAGCCATCATAATGACAAAGTTTAGCAAGTTGAACCAAGATTGTTCACCTAAAACACCAAAATGTCAAAAGGCCAACAACCATCAATTTGGAAATGAATATCTGGTATTCATTCACCAATCCAAAGGTCAGCAGTTGGCCCACCTCAAGTAGCTAATTTATACACACAAAATCAAATCAAGAATAACAATTGACCACATGTTGATCAGCTATAACAATGACATGGTATAATTGTGCTCATACTAAATGCTGAGCTGATTTAATCCCATTGGTATGGTTACGTAGAATCCAAACCCCCTTACAATGCTTAGGCGCAACCTTCTTCAGAGGCATTGGGGATATTGATATACTAAATGCTTATTACCCTTCATTGTTCTCATCATTAAAGGAGTATTTGATCTTGCCAACTAATTAACAAATACAAGTTCTTAGATTATTTTCAACAATAAAAATTCTTAATTTGTTAACTTATTAGAATAAATCAATCTTCCTTAACTCATTTCATATTCTGCTACACTGACTGAACCCAAACTCATTTCTAAATCAAGAGAACTACCTCTCAATATTCGTATTCACATTACAAACTGACCACTAATAGTTAAAACTTCCAGAAAACTAAAATGAAGGGTAGCATAACCTCCAAGAAAATAATCATCAAGGACTAACCAACCTTAACTAGATTCTTAAAGTGCCAAAGCTCATTAATGAACAACTAATACAAAAAATCTTCTACAACTAGTATAGTAAAATTTAAATGTTGCTATGATAATTTTGGTTACCTCTATTGCTCTAACAGATCATGAAGAAAATCCTCTTTTGAGTTTGATCACCTCTTTTTTTCAATCACTAGTGCATGCTCCAAACAAGTTTCTTGAATTTTGGTTGGTGGGGTGGGGGGGTTGTATGCAGGAGTAATAATTCAGTAACTATAAATGAAGGAAGGAGGATGGAAGCTATATACATGTACACAGTGTTCGAATCAGGGGAGGCATGGGGCCACGACCACCTCTAATTTCTCTAATTTTATTACGAGCATCACACGATCGAAACACGAATAATAATTCACGCTATAAAAATACGTTAAAATATTAAAATAATTAATATAAGAATTGTCTTATTTTTTAAGAAATTCAATATTAAATTAAATATTTATCATAATATTATTAATTTACATGTATTTAAATAGAAAATGTGACGAAAATTCAAGCCTTTCATTTATTATCCCTATATAAAAATTCGGAGGCACTATATGTACAAAGGTGGAATTGAAATGAATGGACTGAAGAAGAAGGGAGTGGGATGAGTTTAGTTGGATTAGGATAATCATTTGTTTGTGTCCAACTTCAAAATCTAACGTATGATTCTTGAAAGTGGACTTTGAATAAACGCGGTTTACTTAACCGAAGCTTCTCTCATTTGTCAAGGGTTTGTGGGGTATAATAGATTAATACATTTTTGTCTGCAAGCTAGTAGCTACCAGTCTACCACCATGAGATATTGAATTATTTACCAATGTCCACTTGTAAATGGAGGGGGAAATGCCAAGATACATTCCTTCTTAACAAAAAGGGACAATATGGAGATATCACTAACGCCAAAAACGATCACTTATACCACTATTTCGCATCAATCATATACGATCACTATATTTAAAGCTTACCCACTTATACCACTCTACGTTAAATATTGTATTAGTTTAATAAAGATAATTTAAATCTTTATCACATTTTCCATTTTTTAAAATACCTAAATCTTCTTTATTTTACACAAAAACCCCACCCCTCTTATTCCTCATAAACCTACAGATCCATCGTCTTTTTGATAAATTGGTGAACACCCACAGATCCATCGTTGTGGTTAAGTTGACATGATTATGCAGTGATTAATCAAATTATGCAGCTTGACAAAACTGAGCATGAAAACTGAGCATTCAAGTAACCACAAAACTGAGCATGAAAAATTGCTTGACAATGGTATAAACCTTCCATTGCATTGAACTGTTGCTAAAACAAATGGTGAATTAAGAGCAAATGAAAAAGCTAGCTAAATGAAATAGAGTTGAATGCTTGATCATTTCATGAAAGCTTGTGACTGGTAATAAATCAGATAATTTGCAAAGTCAACGAAAAGATGCTTAAATAATTCCAAATTTGTTTCCATGATTGTCTGGCAGGCCATGAAATGGAACACTTGCTCATTATCATGAAAGAGATGCAAGTAATGTTCAACAAAGCTAACAAGCCAATTTTCATAATTAGGTACCACAACGATGGATTTGTGGGTGTTCGCCAATTTATCAAAAAAAGATGGATTTATGGGTTTATGAAGGGAAGAGGGTTGAGGTCTTTGTATAAATAAAAAGATTTGGGTGTTTTAAAGAAAAATGTAAATTAATTAAAATTACCTTTCATTAAATTAACAGACATTCCAACATTTAACGCTGCAGAAAATAGATGAAATTTTTTAAGAACTTTTTAAAATACGTAGCTATCATAATGGTGGTCTCAAAACGCGGTTTTTTTTGAGGCGACATTTTTTCAAACGCTAGCTGACAAGCTCGCTATTCATTCTAACAAAATTGCATTTGTATAATTTTTTTTAACATCCATCCTAGTTTTGAAATGGTTATCGGGATAATTGATATATGATACACACACTTAAATTAATCAAAGATAATCTTCATTCAAATGGTTATAAGGTCAATTTTTAGGGAAATGAGATTTTAGCAACTTATTAAGGAAAATTGGTATCATGGAGTTTTTGGTGAATTATAGCTAAGATTGATTGTAAATAAGCCTCATGATGCATCTTACCCCAAAATAATCAACATATATTATATGAAGACACGTCCATTTAACCATCTAATTAAAAATTCAGAATGGGAGAAATTTTCATTATTTTAAGTTTAAAATAACGTTAATTTAAATGTAAAACTTGTCGTTAGTGTATCAATTACCGTATTATCAATCGATAATGAGATTCAACCAATAATAGCCAACCGTTGGACTCTAATTTTTTAGGAAATTTTGTTCTGGAGAAAAATTTTGGGATCGATTCCAATTCTTTTAATTATTTGAGTGTCAAATGAACGTTTGCTTCATATCATATGTATTGATTATTGATTAGGAGTACATCACAAATTTATTTTATAATCAATCTTTTATTGAAATTTCTAAAAATATTATCGTACCACTTATCCTCAATAAGTTGTTAAAATCGTGTTTCCGTAAAAATTAAATAATTAATTAAGGTTACAAAATTATTAATTTCATCATTGAAAAACAAATAATAAATAATGATTTTTTTAGATGAAGATAGTACTTAATTTTAAGCCAGCCCCGGTCCACTTACAATACATATTGCTTTCTTGGTCTTCCACTACCAATATACGTTAAGTATGCAATGGTTGAAACTTTGATAATAATAATCAACCTCCGTTTGATTATCCATAGCCGACGATAACTCTACCTTTCAAGTATATTTTCCACAAAGATTGTTTATATTTAATTTTTTAATAGTTGTACTTTTTAAACTTCAATTTTAATATAAATAAAAATAAGTTTAAAAAAGTATAATTATCAAAAAGTCAAAAATTAATAATTTTTATGGGATAAAGAGAATATATCAATATATAAATACTCCATAGGTGATATTTCAAAAAATATTAATTTTTTTCTTCATGCGCATGAATAATATATAGCCTACCAATATATTCATTCATTCTCACTCCTAGTGCAGATAATATATGAGTTTTAAAATACTACATGTTGGGGATATTTCAAGACCAATGCTAATTTTTTAACACGTTAGATGTAATTGTCAAAATATTACATATTTCTTGAATATATCTTCTCTGAATATGACTCCTCGCTACAAATACATGCTGATATCACTTGTCATACACAGATACACTCATACATACTATCTAACGTGGAGGGTGGACAAGGTAAGCAATTTTTATTTTTTTCTCATCAACATCAAAATAGATTACTCAATGTCGAATGAATCGATAATAATAAATAAAACTGAATCCCTTCTCCATATTTTTTCAAGACTAATTAATTGTAGAAGTTACTAGTATTAGATGTATAAATATAGTAGACGCTTATTTTTTTGTTATATGTTAGTGAGAATACAAGAGCAATTGTTTTAAATCTTCACTTTATAAAATTGCATGTATAATAGTTTTATTAGATAGATGATAAATAATCATGTACAAGAAGTCTACGAGCTAGACATGGCCATGATAAAACACAAACTACTTCAAACTTGAGTATATTTAATGAATTTATTTGAAAAGAGAAAATGACTATAATTTGGAATATTGTTTTTCTTTTTTCCAGTTATCTCCCTATGTTCCATGGAAGTTTTATTATACTTTGCCTCCAAATTCTTTTACACAGAAGCTCAAGTGAATCTACAACACTCAACAGGATATATTAATGGCCATACATCCTGAATCAGGTTGCCTGAAGATATTCTGATCAATATACTTTCAAGGTTGCCTGTAAAATCTATACTTAATTGCAGGCATGTTTGTCAAGCTTTTTATTAGTTGGAATTACCCTGTTTCAAAACCATTGTCCAGTTTAGTCTCGGATCCAATATTTTCTGATGTTTATGTCATACAGTATGATTGGCATTTTTGGGGCATTGGACAGTTATGACATTAACATACCATTTTCAGACCCTTCAATGCGTCTAGTTGAATTTATAGACCGAGTTAGGTGGATCCCTATAATCCCATCCGGGAATTGTGATTATTATTCGGTTAATGGGAATTGTAAGACTACCCACAATGGGTAGTTGAATGAATTATTCAACATGTTAGAAGAAATTTTTTTTGATGCAATGGAGTGTTGAAAATGATGACATCAGCAGAAAAAGATGTTCTGCTGAATAGAGTGGCGAAGGAAATTCAATTTCAGTTGGTCATCCGTTGTCTTCCAATCATCTTCTGTCAAGGCGATCTCACTACGAGCAAGAAAAGTAATGTAATCAACAAATGTGGTCTTGTTCGGGTCAATTGGTTGACCATCAACATTAAAAGCAAGCTGCATGAATTTACCCAAATCATAAATAAACAAGATATTAAATGTTCAAATATATACAACTTAAATATTAAATGTTCATATATATATAGAGAGAAGAGTATATATATATATATATATATATATATATATATATATATATATATATATATATATATATATATATATATAAATCTAAGTTGATCTCATTCTTTCTATTTTCGTAAATCTTTTAGTCTTACAATTCCTCTCAGCCCACTTCTTCGCTGCTTGTTAGGGTGGTATGTCGGAAGTACGTTAAACATCAACATCATCATCTCTAGAAGACGATTATCACCATAAAATATCTGCCTCCTATAACTTACAAAACAAAATTCATAAGAAATAGTTAAAAACACAAATAAAAAACAAATGAAATAAAATATATAGAAAAAGATACCAACATTTATTCCTTTCCACATTTTTACCAACTCAACGCCATATCGCTTGCTTTGGCCTCATGTGTCCATATACCTCGTTATACCATTTGCTATAAAAACACTTTGCATTGATATGTCTCGATGATTTAATTCCTCTAAACGGATCATCTTCGACATCGTAATCTTCCTCAATATTCTCACCTCGATATTCATTAAGTTTGTTAGAAAGAAGAACAATCGACCATTTAGAGCTGCAAGGATCACTAACATAAAATACTTGGTTAGCTTGTGAAGCTAGTATGAATGAATCCTCTTTCGAACCAACCCTGTTCAAGTCTACTCTTACAAAACCCAACTCATCGATATGTTTTTCATATTTATTCTCTACCCACATACAACCGAACACGGAAATTTGAAAGTTGACGTATCCAACTCCTGCTATATGCCTTCAATCACTCCATAGAAACTATTCTGGCATAAATTGGATTCATGTCTTTAACACTCAGGATTTCAAGTTCCTGCCATGCCAAGTACTCCCACCGCTCTCGACCTTTTTCATCACGTTTCTTTGGCGAGAACGGTACCCATTAACAAAGGTAACGAACCGTATGAAAAACACGATCCGGTGACCTCGATAACCATTCGACAAGGCTGGAAATGTAGCCGGGTACTTAGTTTCAATCGCTTAGCTATTGTTAAACCAAGAAATAATGCGCGATTGTGCTCTTTCTCGCGTAGTTTCACGCTGCTAGGATGTACACGTGCGCCGTTTAACATCTGTCTTTCGACAACTATCAATCGCCTACTGTAGATTCCTCACCTACCCCGCCGCTATCACGACCGGATATCGAAGCCTATGTTCTCTAAATTTGACATGTACTCAGTGCAAAATTCCACGGCTTCTTCCATTAAGTACCTTTCAGCGATACAACCCTTTGGTCGACTTCTATTTTTGACATATCCCTTCAAAACTTTCATATACCTTTCAAAAGGGTACATCCACCTCAAGGTCGGTGGCCCACACTCTTCTATCTCCTCAACTATATGAACAATCGTCGGGCACTATAATATTTCCAAAGAAAGACGGTGAAAATACATCTAACTCACAAAGGGTCTCACTAAATTTTGTAAACTTGGTAATTTATCGATCAATCACCTACAAATGGCCTCAAGAATAAACATAACTTAATAATCATACACGCATTCTTAGGGCAAAATAGATCGTATTGCCACTGGAATCAAATTTTCCATAAGGATATGACAATCATGTGACTTTAACACCTTCATCTTTGAATTTTCTTTTTACTAAGAGTATCCGCAGCCTCTGGCGCAATATGTTTCAGATCCATTCACTCAAGTCTCAATTCTTCTCTTATCCCCACCAGATCAAGTCCTTCCTCAACTTTTCTCAGATCTTTTCTTTTACCCTTTGTACCCAATAATGTATGTGACAGCCTTTTAAGGATATTTTTCTCGTGGATGCATAAGATCTATGAAACGCCCTGATCGCTAAATCTTTCCAATAAGTCAACTCCTAAAAATTGAAGACTCTTTGAAACCCCTGATGACACCTACTTAGGAATTTGCTTTCCTGCAGGAACTCGCAAGTTTTTCACCTTATCAAACACCTCGCACGTTAAAACATTAGGATGTTCTCATTTTCAAGCATTTTCATCGAATATCAATCGCTTCCTATATCCTTACGCTCCATCTAAGAAAACCTACGACGCCCACGTGAAACTTCCTCTTTTAATAAATTCTAATCGAACAAAGCCGCTTTCATCTTCATACTCGGGGACATGACGTTGCCCTTTACACTATATCCGCATAAATTTCCATACGTTATGAAAAGTCATTTATCGTCTAAACAACATAGCCCTCAAATCAAGCTCTCTTTCCTCAAATTTCATCATAAACATCTATGCCTCCTCCCATAACAACTTCAAATCATCGACAAAGGTCCCAAGTACATCAATATCATTCCCACGTTGTTTAGGTCCGATATTAGTGCATAACATCAAATATTTACGCCTACGCAGTGCCTACGCGGTAAATCAGATATTGCCAAACTACCGGCCATGTACTACGAGCTACTCAGATTCCATGAGGATTCATTCCATCTCGACGACAATGCAAACCGCAGTTTCGGGTTCCGCTTGTAAATTCGGTACTTAGAATCAAAACTCTTCCATCGACGCCAAGATCAAATAGGATATCTCGAAAGATCCTATCTTCAACTCATCAAAATGTCATAACACCGGGCATAACTGCACTACTACATCCGGAAACCGGGTAGAATCGAAAATAGTACATCACCTTTTCACTACGACATGTAATGCTCTTTCTAAATAAAATGTAATCATTCACACACGACATTTATCCTCCGGGCAAGTTTAATCTAATAGAACCAAGAACTTGGCTCAGACGTAAGTTCTTCTCGAGGTAACCCTCGTGTAGACGCTGCCAATCTTAATCGCCTCGGTGGGTCAGTTTGGGCCCGCCCACTCCGCCTTTGTCAGATTCGGCCCCGGCCCATCAAGCTCCACGAACGGCCCCTGGGCTCAGTTAAACGGATTGATCTGCCCCAAGACGTGCCCCCACTCCTGCCTCGGTTCCCCACCCATCTCGCGCCCCCTAAAGTTCTATTAACGCTGCACCGCTTCATATTAATCCGCACTCACGCTTGAAATATTCGCGACAAAAAATAAATACTAAGTAGTGAAATAAATTCAACCTAGACCTTATGACAAGTTAATAAGCTTTTGAACCACTGAAATGTTTCGACTAATTTGTTAATATGTGTATAATATCATTTGTTATCTAGTTTCAAATAATATATAAATAAAAGCATAAGACTCAATAATATATTATCTTTCAATTAATACAACACATTTCTAATTAAAACCATGTCAACATATTAATAGATAACTTAAATTTGGTATTATTTAATATATTATCTTTATTTGATATATTATCCTTCGAGAAATAATTGAAATGATTTCTATTTAAATTATTAAGTTAAATATTCATGATAATATTTCAGATTCATGAAATATTCATGTTAATATGTGCATAATTATAACTGCGATTTAGTTTCAATATACGTATAAATAAAAGCAAATAATATACGTACAAATCTAAGTTATTTAGTATTATGATATATTATTCTATCAAATAAAGTAATAAGATTCTATCAAATAATACCAAACTTATTATTCTATCAAATATATTAAATAATACCAAATCTAAGTTATTTAGTATTATGATATATTATTCTATCAAATAAAGTATTAAACCCTTCATTTTATCATACTTAGATAAGAGCTTCATACTCTTTTAACATTTATTTATAACCTCAATTTAATACTAAAAATGATGCTAACATAATTGAATAGCGCGTGAAACTAAGCATCACGCATTCAAATTGCACCACGCTTATTCGCCAATTTTGCGAATCAAGTGCTGCTAAACGGTACCACGCTTAATTCAAATGTTACACGCTTAATTCAAACTACAAGCAACGCTTAATTCGGAACGGTACCACGCTTGAGAATTATTTCGATTATTTATTGAAGGATAATATATCAAATGAAAAAGATATTAAATATTACCATATCTAAGTTAACTATCAATACGTTAAATGATTTTTAATTAGAAATATATTTTATCATGAAAGCGATAATATATTATCAATCTTACGCTTTTATTCATAATGTATATTATTTGAAACTTAATAATTTGATTTATTATTATACACATAGTTAAAAACTATTTCAAATAATTGATCGATTTTTTTCCTTCAAATTAATAATTTAGAGTTTCCGTATTATTTGATAGAATAATATATCATAATACTAAATAACTTAAATTTGGTTAAATAATATTGTTAAAGTTTCGAAGTTAAATAATATATTATTTTTATAACCATATATCGTTGAATATTACGCTTTATTATACGTATATTATTTAAACTGTTAATCCTCGATATATTATTATACATAACAAATCATCAACTCACATACCCGCTCATGTTTATACTTCAGATCACGGCGCCAAAGCGGCTCAAATCCTCCCTGGGCCCCTACCACATTTATTTTAGCCTCGAACCGAACAGGGCCTGCATCTCCGCTTTAACGGACGGGTCTCGCCCAGTTGCTAATCTGGCCTGGGGCCCGCCGAACATGTTACGCTGGCCGCCCGTCAGTTTACTACCATTCTCGTGTAAGAATTTTTAACTCATTAGATCTTAAAGATGAATCGGTCCATCCATGTTTGACTTTTTAAATTATATAAGACAATAATAGATTAATTTTGTAAACTTGCACCCATTCCACAAAGGTTTGCCTGAATCATTTTTTAATTTTTCAATAATCTGTGGACGATCAATCAAATATTCCTCCAACATCCTTGGAATTTATTCTACACCATTCCTTACACCTAGATTCACACTCTCCCCATGTCCAAAATCAAACTCAAACGGGTAGATCCGTAGTCAAGTTTACTCTCACCGTGATTTGGTCTGAAGCGCCAGTTTAGTCAGTCTATCCTCGAAACGTATCAAATGTTCTCTAGTTCATCCTCATCTACTTTCTTATGATTCAAACACTTCCAACAAAGACACGGCAATGCGTTTTTATTTTCGCATTCACAGAGCAGTTTCAATAACTCCTCACACCTTTTCATATTCTTATGACAAACGATTAGCAACCATCCACTTTCGATCCATAATTACCAACTACAAAATGTAAAATAAATACAACTCAACATATAACATATATACAAATAGCTCAACGCATCACCTTGCATATCACATATATGTAAACACCGCATCAATGTGCTCATATCACGTATACATAACTAGCTAGTTCACAACATCGCGTCAATATGCCCATATCACGTATATATAACTAATTCACAACATCAAATTCAACAAAAACGCAAATGAAGACATGGGCAGTAGTTAAATTCATCACCAAATTCAACAACAACACAAAAAATTAACAAAACCAAATAATTACTATAACACAATACTAAGTTAATATCAAAATTAAATTTTTAACTGATTATTCAAACCTCCAATCTAATACGACATGGGCAGTCCTTAAATTTATTACTAAGATGATTAGTGAATATACTAGAGAGGCTAAACATTATGTGAATGATACTCATCAGATATGTTTTCCAATAATCTATGATGTGAAAACTACTAATTGCTTGCAATATTCAATGACTTCCATAATCAAAATGCATATGCACTCCCTCACGATATTAACATTTCCAGTCTACTAATAATTTGTTAATACGAGACAGAAAATATGTAAATAAGCAATATATTTCCAAAAGAATTACAACATCTCTGATGGGATAGTCACTGCATACAGATAAAACTGATTAATTAATAATGGTTATTATTGAGTTATTTTTGAATTAATAATTATTTAAGTATTCTACTATTAATAATAAAATAATCTTGATTGAATAAAAACTAGAAAGCGACAATTGAAAGTGGATAGTGCTTTGGGACAGACTGAAATCGCCGCACGGAGCCGGGTCAAGCCTAAAAGCCACCGCAGCGAAATTGACCGGAGCCATGCGGCCGGGCCGAGGGTCATGCTGGTCATTGGGGTACTGAAAGGCCGAGGTTCCGTGGGTCAGGGTCGGGTCGACCTAGGCTACCGGCCGGCAGACTTAGTAGCGACGCCGACCGGGAAAGCAAGCAATGGGTCGAGGGTCATGCGGGTCATGTAGCGGTCATGGGGTACGCGGCCGCTTCATGCGGGTCCGTAAATTAGTGGGAGTGTAAATCGCGGGTCATGTGGGTCATTCAGCGCGGGTGGTCATGAAGTTTCATGAGGCGGTTGTTCGGGCGTGGGGGTACGAGGCAGTTCATGTGTCACGGTGACGGAAATAATAATTAGATTTTATCGCTTTTTAATAATAATTTAACTGACGGGCGTTTAGTCGAAAGAACTTAGACTCGCTCATGCAGCCGTCTAAGTTAATCTTAGACGGCATTTTTTAAGATGCGATTTCTTAAATGTTATTTTGTAGTAGTACCCGCCTCTCCGAGATTTCGCTTATCGCCTATCTTGCCTTTATACTTTTCTCCTTGTCTGCCTTTCCCCTAAACTATTTTTCTTGTCCCAAATACCCCCTATACCCAATTTTACACATTTAACAATACGACATGACTATTTTGCTCTTAATTACAACTTTCTTAAATATTACACTTGAAGTACATTTTAAAATACATTAATATATAAGAATATTTAAAACAAATAAAAATAAAGTAAACCCCACCTCACTTCCTTTACCACACCCCACCGCTTATTAAACAATCAACCACCACCACCATTGCCTCTACCCAACAACCCCCCACCCTACCTACCACTTCGATCAATCTTGATTTTTTTGCTTCAATTTCTCCCCACAATGAGGTTGGGTAAATCAGATGATAGGCAACTTTTGATTCCGCTGCATCGTTAATCACCAAATACGGTATTAATAATAACTAAATTCGAAGAAACAAATATACGAATTCAACATAATTTAGTCAGCTGGGCACAGCTTTTAATTACATCAGGTAACCATGCAATTACTTTCGTAAATAGAATATGTTTGATACGCTTAGTGCGCGCAATATGCAATACGATGACGACAAGAAGATAATGACACGCTAAAATAACTACATCTAACGATTCTTAATTAATAATTTTACATAATTTTTACTACTTAATAACTTTAATCACATATAAAAGAAAATATTTGAACCGCATTGACGGTTATCCTACGTTGAACTTATCGAGCATCTCATCCGGTTTTTTCGACCGGCATCAGATAATTTCCGATTCTCCCAATCCAATAACAATACTAACAATAAATCATGAATGCGACAATTATTTTTCAAACCGGTCCATTACAACCCGCTAAAAAGAATCCAAGTAATCAATAATGGCCCAGAAGTCCACTTGAACTTCTACAATCAATTAAATCTAGAAATTATTGTGGTTTTCAATGTTTTGCGTTCATGATGATTTAATTAAGTGCTTTTATTTTTTAAATTAATTTGAATAATTATTTGTTTCTGTTTATTTAAAATTCTACAATCATTTATATTATTTAAATTTATTTAGTGAGTTTAATGGTATGTTTGATTTTAATGTTAGAAGAATGTAATATTATTTTTTGTTAAATTAGCATAAATTATGTAAAAACTTGTAAAAAATAGCACCCTTTATATTTTGATTTTTTTTTTTAATATTTTGGCCAAATTTATCATGTTTGTTGAATACTTTTAAATTTATTAATAACGCCAAAGATGAATTCAATGACAACATTTCTGCTAATTTGGAAAGGTATCGCGCGATCACATGTATCGCTGCATTTGGCGGCAGATTTCTCAGACGCCTCAGAAGGGCGAGATAATCTTCATGTGGGCGGCCTTTCTCCACCTTTTGCCTGTGGGCGCAACGGATAGCCACATGAGAGCCACTAGTTTTTCAAGAAAACTAAAACCTGAAGCAGTACAGATAACAAGAAAACAATATGAAGTAAGTAGTACTAAGAGAGAAAAGAATTACAATAGGTCAGTTGTCTTATTGGTCTTATTGATTTTGTCTTATTGGTCTTATTGTATATAATACAAAAATTAAATCATTTATTTTTTTTAATATTAAATACTTTCTTAATTACAAAGTAATATCAAATAAAAATCATAGTTTTAGAAAAATAAATAATTTTTTCATTTAATAAAAAAGTCTTATTAAATACAAAGCGAATAAGTAATATTTTTTCAAAAATAACTTGAAAAATCATCTTTTTAACTACCATGTCTTGTCAGCTTTATTAAATCCCCAATATAATTTAAATTAAACTTCACTCTTAAATAAAAATTTTATTGTGTACCCCAAATTACAATTATATTAGCTTAGTTTAATATTGTAAATTCTTATATTATTTTCACATTTGATTAATTATTGGTTTATTTAAATAATATATATCGGATTACCAGCTATCGCTTCGCCACACCGCCTACGCGCTTAACTTTTTTCAAAGTACGCCGGCGATACCGCCATTCACCATTCCGAACTATGGTACATATATTGTGTCCAGTACGCTTGTTCGGTAATACCGATTAGTTTATCGCAGGTCTTTGTTTGATATATGCTGGAAGTATATAGAGACCCACCTAAGTTTGATGTAGCATCGATTAATGGTGGGCTTAAAGATTTTAGCTGTCCCGAGAATGTGGAGTGGATTCAGAAGTTGTCGATTGATATCCATAGTGAAGAAGCGATTGATGTGAATGATGATCAAATAAGAGGCCAGGGGTACGTCTGGAGACCGGGGAAGAAAGGGTCGGATAAGCATAAGAGAGGTCGTGATTCCAAGGTGCAGCGTATGGCAAAGAACACATCTGAATTTAGAGATTTTCATAAAGGCGATTCATCCAATACAAAACGCAAGAGATGATTCATACAAGGAGCCTAATCGATCTGTCTGAAACAATTTTGTGTTTCAATTATGTCCAAGTATTCTATATTCATGATTTGTGCCTAGAAATCTTTACATTAATGAATTGGAATTTCAACATGAACATCCCTTCCCGATTCCATGTTACGTTGCTTTAACATGTTACGCTATATACACTTCCATTTGAATTGTATTGTTTAATGTCTAGAAGTCATATGTTTGGTGCTTGGATATGTTTTGTCACTGGATTTGTTTATATTTTTAGGAATTGGAATGAGTCGAAGATTCTTGTAGATTAATAGACATGTTCATTGAATGGTAATGTTATTAGGTACAGTACTAGTCTTACATTACTAGAACACTCTTTCCTCCACTCTGCCTAAATAATGTTTACCCAGATAGCATTCTACCCTACTACTTAATATAACGTAGCTTGGGCAGTACCCTACCCTTAAGATAACGAAAGTGTAACTTTGTACCCTTACCCCACTATTGGTCCAACGAGTCTATAGCACTTACTCCTGCTAAATCTAGTCTATTCGATCGCTGCATTAGAGCAATCACGACCAGTTTAACATTGAGTTGTTTTAGATTTTAATTTTAGATGCCGCCATGTTGGGTCAAGTCGAGTAAATGCCAAATGTTAAATTATTAACACAAATAAAAAAAAATATCACTAAATATTTGAATCTAATTCACTGACATATTATAGAATCTTTTAACAATTTGTTAACGAAATAGGTAATTATCGAAGCGAAGTCGGGTATTTAACCGAAATAACCCCTGTATCTTACTTTAACTATCGAGCTTACCTATCGAAGTCGAGTCTCCAATGTAATCTGGAGCCATTCCATTAAGAAACAAGACCAACTCGCTAATGGATGGGCCGAGGCAACGACCGACGACTTGTTCATACCGACTTTCAGCTGAAAGTGGGTCCAACCGCCTATCAAACTTCAAGTGAGTTGACCACCACTTCAAATCTAAAAAGTCAAAAACGACAAGGGCTTTTGATTTTCGTTATTGAGCAGTATAACTATTTGGGCTTCTAATGTCATGTATATGAAGGCGTAATGTTATATAATTTGATTTATACTAGTCGATGATAATGTTTTTGTTCTGACTAATTTCATCCGACTACATGGAAATCGTGGTTTCGACAAGTGGTTTAAACATTGTTAGCGCATGAAGATTGGTCAAGATTAAGAGAAAGTCATACTAACCGACTTCAACAGCTATCGCAAATAAATTTCGAGAACGATGGAGATATTTCGAAGAGCTTTTATTTCCTTTTATGGAGGAGATCTTTTGGAGATATGTTTATTAATGTACGTAACAAGAAGTTGTTGGACCTAAGTAAGAAGATTCTCACACGGCTTGCTCAAGAAGAAAAGATCGTGTGAAGATTGTGTGTCTTTATTATTTTCAAGATGGAAGGTTTTTGTTTATGAAAAGCTTATTTACCATAACTGCATGCTTACAACTATACAACTATATAAAGCACTTTACCTAGTCGACCAATGTATAAGCATGCTATCATTTCATTGTTCTTGTGGAGGAAAAAATTTGGAGAGTTTATTCTTGTGTATATAGGTTGAATGTACGAGTTACTTTATAAAACTCCTTATAATGTTGTTAACACTGCTACAACAAATATTGTTATCGCTTACTAGCATTAACACGTGACCAGAGAGTATTTTGATGGATGACAAAGATATCAAGTCTTTTATGGGGGTCTGATCTATACATTGAGATATGAGTGTATTATGCCGTGTAAGAATCTACAAGATTCGTGATAAAGCCCTTATTTGTAATCCTCATATCATACCGGAATCCTTCATCGGGCAACCGTCTCCCCGCACTAAGGCTACATCGGGTAATTTCACCATATCTAGTTGCTATTTACTTTATCAGACTTCTCGCTTTTGATCGGTTGTTAAGTGAGTCGGTACAAGTGCTATTACATCAGCTAGCCATTAACCCGATCAAAAAGAGGGAATGATTACAATTTTTCAAACACTTTGATACTTAAATTAATATTGTTAGTCAATCGATTAGTATAGATAAGGTCGAACAATCTTTGGTTCACCTTTTCCTTAAGTGAACTGGAATTGTAATTGCACAAAAGTGAGTAATCTAAACTATGACCCAAATATAGGAGCTGAATTCCGAGCATTATTTTGTAGGACGACATATTAATGTTAGAATGAATATATCAAATATATACACATATGAAACTTGTTTCTTGAGGATTGAGATCTTAAAGCCACTAATGATCATATTAAATCTCATAGAAAAATGGTACAAGCATAAATTAAAAATTTTAAAGATTTTTTACGAAACATTCTAAAAGTATGAGTTAATAGAAATGAAACATAAATGTAATTTCGAAATTAGGAGATAAATATTACAAATATTGTTGTATATCATTTTGAGATGAAGTAGATTAAAATTTGTTGTTTTGAGAATATATCTTCTACTAGATAAAAGTCTTCTTATATTATTCTAAAAATTCATCGATGTAAAGATAATTATGTTGTCCATTTAACATTTGTTTAGAGTTAACTTTAAATATTTTTCAAATAATACTAATTATAAAAATATTTTTTTTAACTTTATTTGAAACATTTTAAATTATGCATTGATTTCAAAATATTTTATTTTATTTTTTATTTTACTTAATGAGATTGAATATTTATATTTGTTATAATATCTGTATTTAAACAAACGTCTTTTAATATGTATAACTTATCTTGATGAGTTTCTAAAATTTTATATTGTTTCTTAAATGTTTTTATGAAGTTTTCGAAACATTTTTTATTTCTAACATTTCAAAACTATATGCGAAAACAAAACTTTAAACCATGAATACAAGCAAGCGATGCAGTAAACTAATGATGAAATGCATCCAAATACAATAAATAAAGTTGAACTCAGTATAATACTAACATGGTGTGTGTTCATATCCTGTAATAGATTTGAAAACCATCATAATGTGTATGATGATGGTGAAAATGGCCTCAAGGACCATTGGCCAAAGAGGATGATGATTCTTGAAATTGAGTATTTAAATATCCTTTCCCACTAATCCTCCAGCCTTGTGAAATCAAAGTTTTATATATATGATGATATTTGGGTAATTAATTCCATCCACAGTGGACATGATGGCTGGGAAATTGGAGACATCTCGCAATTGCAATGTCCCTCTTTTATCACCTCCTCTTATGTGGCCAAGATTACAAATATGTTAGCCTCATGGCAAAATCATTACCTAACATTCTAATTAGTGGTCATAAACCGTGATAGTTTTTTTTAATTTCCACTATTACTATTGGTAAGGATTGATCATGTCCATATCGATATAGTTAATGGTAAAAATATTAATAAATTGGACCCAAAAAATCAAGAATAAGAAAGTTTGTGCTTCTTGTGGACACTAAATGTTGGATACATACATGATATTTAAATCTTAGATCACTACGATTTAATCCTCGCACAAATTATCGGATCGAGGTATATGGGTGCCAAAGATATGCAGCCCCTTTGGATCCAAGATAAGATTGAACCTTACATTTATTTCAATAGAATTTCATGAACCTTAGATGAAATTTCTATAAAAATGCATAACTACCTTTTTTTTATTCAATGTATGATTCTTCTCTCCTTTTCATGTATTTTGCAGTATATAGATTATAGTGGAATTCCTTTTTACCTTTAGTCATCATTCTGCTTTGCAAACATTCCTAAGCATAGATTTTAGTATGTAGGTCTAATTATACATCCACGACCTTATCTACCTACATCTTGTATCCATTCAATTTTTTTTTTTTTTTTCATTTAGAAGAGATCATTTTTACACTCTGTTCACAAGTCACAACCATGCTTAGTGAACATGGCACATGTAATATGGAAATGGAGGTAGAATGTTACTCATTAATGAGTTAAAAGCGGAAATTGTATTTGTATACATTGTTGTTCACAATATGTGCAACTTTTGCACAATACTAAGTACTATATTGCATGTGGTTGGTTTACATTTATGATGATCAAATATTGGTTTTTTTCTCGTTGTAATTTGTAAGAAACGAGAATGTTAAACACATGATCATAGATATTACACACAAGTAGTATAATAAAATCATGACCAATGTATTCAAGTAAAATAGAATCATGTTTTTTAATCTTGCAAATTTGTCTTATAAATTTTGAGTGTACATGTGAGTTTAATTCGAGAAAGATGCATTATATTTCTTGAAAAATTCCTCATGTAAATACTCTATCTTACAGGGGCTCAGAACACAACTAGAATGTCTCATTTAGATTAGCATGAAAGGGGCACAATCATGATAAACATGTAGTCATAATCTCCTGTTAATTTGTCATATTCTTTTGATTATTCAACTAGCCAATGCAATCTTATTATTATTCAAAACATTCTTGTTTAGTCACCATTTTCAAGATTTCCATCGATTTATTCGGACTAAAAAAGCTATCTTTTGGCTCTTGTAGTCTCTTAGATGCCCAAAATTATTGACATATATAGTCACAGGCACTCACAGCCTCTGCTTACATTTGTTATCTGGTGGGGTCTTGGTCAAACATTTGTTCTTTGGTGGGTCTAGGTCAAACAAGTCAAGTATATACCAGATTTCTTCTTCTTCTGGTTATATTGTTTTAGATTTTCCAAATTCATCGGACTAATCATAACCTCTAATATCTTATTCAAAAAAATTTAGAATATATAAATTTGGAGCTATAAGTATACTTATGCATACAAGAATTCTTCATCATATCGATTGATCCACCTCTGAATGATCTATGATTGCCCTACTCAAGATCTTGTTCCTAGTTCGAACTCTCGATCTCTTGAAGGAGGAATTTAAGATGAGATAGCTTGTGGATTCTAAATTAGACTAATTCCATTAACCACCCTCCCACACACACAATTTTTTTAAGGAGTTAAGTAATTTATAGACTATAGTAATTGACATATGATGCATAACACTTTGAGTAATCTCCCAAAGGGCAATATCCTATGAGTATTCTATAAACTATAGGCTCTAGCCAGTCAAAATTCCTGTTTGGGACCATATCAAACTCTTCCAAAGTTGTGAAAATGAAATTGCAAAACCATATGACTATTTGATCTTCAATTTGTTTCTTTATGCTATACCTATCGACAAATATATGTTCTAGGTTTTTTTTTGTTCTTTTGTCCGAATCTATTGGATAGTAAGGAGGAGACAATTTGACTGTTATGAATATTACAACACATATATACATGCAACAAGGTCATTGTCAGCATCGATCAAAAAATCACAATAAGACATAAAAAACCTAAGACAAATTATATTGATGATCTCTTATGTTAGTAATCTGCCCTCATAAAATATCATTTCAAGTATTAAACTTAAGAATGTAAACTATAACAATTGGTTAAAAAAACAATGATCATTTTCCAATAAAAACGAGATAGTAGTTGGATAGTTGGATAATTCGATGAATATGAAGCGAGTGAATATAAATTATGTATTTATTATAGTAATACTAGACAATTGCATAAATACTCAATAACATCTATAACTCCTGCAAGATACCAGCCATTGAAGCTGGGACCGATATCAAGGCTACCTCAAATGAATCGATAATTGCTCGAACTCCATGGACATCAATCTAAGTTACAGAACAAGGTACTTAAAATCGCACTCTGGGCCATCGAGACATATCCCGCACTTACCTCCTCCATATTTAGCAGAGTTTATAAATGATTATGGCCCACCATGAAAAATAATCGTTTTTTTCAACAACATCTATATGTTTAATGAAAAAAGCAACATCTATATGTACCTACGTATGACATACCTCACTTATTGGCTTTATTATTCAAGATTACACACATTGTTTCTTAAAATTTTAACAACATAATGTTCCTTAATAATTATATATATACCTCAATACCTGCCTCTTCACTGGTTATATAAACTACTCCGGTCTCCGTATGTGTTTGTCCCCTTTCCAAAAAGTAACAAAATGTTTTTTGCAGCTTTATATATCATCAACTTTTAAATTGATTTTCAATGACGTTAATTAATTAGGTATTTGCTATACATTTAGCTAAAATAAGGAAAAACATAATTGGACTTTGCAATCTGTTTCTAGCTAGTACCAAAGCTTAATATAAAACATGTTCTAAATTTCATATTTAAAGTGTGATATTATAAGAAATTCCAAGCAAATTGTAAGCTATTGCATGTACTCATGCAAATAGTTGAATGCTAGAATAACAATGGTCTAAGATATGAGTAAAAGTATCCAACTAAAAACCTAGTTCTTAACTCCTACAACTCAATTTAAATGACGATTTTAAAAAATTGGAAATGTCAATTAAAATAAATAACTAATTCGATTTAGTATTGAACTGGCAGAAGAGCATCTTGGGAAATGAGAAAGAGAATCATCAAAGCAAAAAAAAACTTTGAAACCCCAGACTCAAGTGTAATTCCCATCTGTCTCCAAAGCCAAAGTTCAGAATAACAGAAACATCAGTTGCATACTCACATTTCACTACATCAATATGAATCCCCTATAAATATTTGACACAAAAAGCAAGAATTTCTAGTCTTTGCATTGGAGACTGGGAACACAAAGAGCCATCCATCATTCTCTCCCCACTAAACAATTCATTCTTTTTTCAAAAATTATTATTATAATGTTTTGCATGCCTTGATCATTTCACAGTATTTATTTCCCCACCCCACATGGGCTCTTGCAATTACACATAGAACCAAATTGCCCCTTAGTTTATTTGCTCCTGCCTAGGACTTGTACACATTGTGAGCATAGAAAACAAAGGAATAGAAGCTGAGAAGAGAGAGAACATTTCTTCTTCTATTCAAACTAGTTGCATTTTCAACATTTTTGGAGTTTATTGATCTTGGATAATGGTGTAACATTGAAATGGTCACATTGTGTTGAAATGGTCTCATTCTTTTATGGCAGAAGGAAAAACCAACAAGAAGAAAAAACAATTTCAGTAGAAGACACAAGATTTAACAACACTACAAAGATGGACTCTAGCAGTTTCAAGATTTCATCAATTATTGGAGGTTTTGTTTGGTTTTTGTTTCTTGTTTCCTCTGTTTGTCCGGTCCGGTCACTCGATACCGACAACTTTAAACAATCCAATCAATCATTCAAGCCAGGTGAAGAGCTACATAAGCTCAAAATGATTAGAGCTCATCTCATGAAGATCAACAAGCCTGCAATCAAGTCAATTAAGGCATATTTCCAACCTTTTCTTTTATTTTCTCCCCTGTTTTCCCCTGTTTTCCTCTGTTTTTATCTGTTTGTTTTCTTTGTAAGTGAGATTAGTTTGCTTATTTATTTATTCATATTTTTTTATAATTTATTCATATTTTTTTTATAATGCAGAGTCCTGATGGAGATATTATAGATTGTGTTTATGCTCATCACCAACTAGCTTTTGACCATCCAGAATTAAAAGGGAAAAAGCCACTGGTGGGTAGATAAAAGATTCATTCTTTGTTTTCTTCTCAAGTGATTCTCCTTTCTTTTAATTAATTAGTATTAAAAGTGACAATAATTTTGACATTTGTAACCACTGGATTAGCCTGGTGGTCACAGGATATTATTTGTAATGACGAGATTTATCGTTCGATCGAAATATTTTTTTTTTTTTTTTTACATTTGTGATATTACAGGATCCACCTGAAAGACCAAGGGGGCACAATTCAGCTTTCTTATCTGAAGATTTTCAACTGTGGAGTATGTCTGGTGAATCTTGCCCTGAAGGAACTGTTCCAATTAGAAGAACTACAGAACATGATGTCTTGAGAGCAAGCAATGTTGGAAGTTTTGGAAGAAAGATAAAGAGAGTTGAAAGAGACTCTTCAACCAATGGTCATGAGGTAAAAAATGCAAGATTACCATAAGAGAATTATGTAGTTTAAAGAAGAATGCTGAAATCCTAATATTCAATGTGAAAATGAATCAATTTCAACACAATGTCTGAGTAGTTTGTTTGAAATTAAATATTGGGTTGAAATTGGTTCGATTCATATTTAACTTACACTCCCAATAATGCCATTTGATTTACTTTGGGCATGATTTCTAATTTTGTAACAGACATGCTTCATGAAGCTTTTAATTCATGTCAAATATAATGCCTTGCATGCAAGAGTTATTGCATAAGTTGAAGATTCGAAAATTGAATTATTGGAGTGACTCGTCCCAGATTGTATATGTTAAATCATATGTGAAGTAATTAAACGAATCGAATGATTTCTCCTTACCCTATGAATTATTAACATGAACATCTTCATGCATTTCAGCATCTGCATTCAAATGGTTTTTTCTTCAATTTCTATTCACTTGAAATAGACTAAAAGTTTATTATGTTCAACAGCATGCAGTTGGATATGTAAGTGGAGAGCAATATTATGGAGCAAAAGCAAACATAAATGTGTGGGCACCTAGTGTTGAAAACCAATATGAATTCAGCTTATCACAAATTTGGGTTATCTCAGGTTCATTTGGTGATGACCTCAACACCATTGAAGCTGGATGGCAGGCAAGTTTACCAATCAATCTTTTATTTTCAAGAACCTTAAAAAAAATGAACTTGCTATATCATTTTTCCTCAATTCATTTATTTTTTACAATCAATTTCACACTATTTCACTTTTGATCAGTGGTCGTACTTCTACTATTCAAATCCTATACTTTAACAAACTGGTCCGGAACTCATGCGTGACATAATAATAATATTGAGATAACAAGTTTTATATTTTAAAATATAAGGAACTTAACTAGCTAGTTAAGTGGTAACACGATGACAAGTATATTTGAGACATATTGACACGAATTTCGATACAGGTGAGCCCGGAGCTATATGGGGACAGATACCCTAGGTTCTTCACTTACTGGACGGTAAGTCACTATAAAAAAAAACAATAAAACATTAAATTTGTATCTCAATTAGTAAATATATAATTGAATAATTAAATTTGATACACAGAGTGATGCATATCAAGCAACAGGATGTTACAATTTGCTATGCTCAGGCTTTGTTCAGACTAACAACAAGATAGCTATAGGGGCAGCCATATCACCAACGTCGTCGTATAGTGGTGGACAATTTGACATTAGTTTATTAATTTGGAAGGTAAATTACTAAAACCATCTTATGCTTACTTTATATTTTTATTGCATGTTAATAGTAAGATAGTTAAGCTTGGTAGCAATATGGATAAAATTGAGATCTTGATTTTATGACGTCAAATTAACTTTCTTTATCATTTTCATTTACTTCCAAGCTAAGATTGAGTCAAGTAAAATGCAAAGTGAGCCAAGTCTAAATGGACCACTCAATTTTATTATGTTCCCCATGCCTAAAATCTTCAACATAAGTTTGAATGATGTTGTCCTTCCAATGAAAAGGATGTTTGTAACTAAATTATACTCGTACATGAGTATATTGAGAGTAAAATTGTTATGAGGTTAAAAATGAATTTTTCATGAACGGTTTTTGTACCAAAGACGAGATACATGTGTTCCATTAATTGATTATTAGACTCTCATTTCATTTATTTGCTTAATGTAATTAAATATTCAATTACTTTCTGATAAATGAAAATATTAACTTAATTATTCTAAAAATAATTAGTGCAAGCATTGTTACGTTATACACTTGTAGGCGTGGGCTTTTGCTTCTATTGTCGGCTGACTCAATTGCTAATTATTTTGCTCATGCTTTATACATTCTAAGATAAAGATTCTATCGACTCTTGTTTTTCAAGCAAAGGCACTCTGTCCCATTCACTTTGCTTGTTTTTTATCCATTTTATTATTTCCAGCACTACCTTTTCTTACCATATTATTTAAACAGTAATTTTCGTAATTGTTTATATGTAGTAATAAATCTTTAGTTTTGGATCTAGTAAGTACGTAACCAAGTTGATCTAAATTTAAACATGAATAGGACGTAACTAAAGAGCCCTCAAGTTAGTTGACTCTAAGCAGCATGTGTTGCACTCTGAGACAATTATTAGTGAAACATCATGCATGCTAAGCAATAAGTATGTGGAAATTAGTGGCTTTCCATGATAATAATAGCTAGGGATGGAACTGGAGGGTTAAGGACTTAAGGGCATCCAATGTAATAATACCCCACTTAAAGTGAGTGATGATAAAATCTAATAGTGTAATGACTCTGGAATATATTAGGATGGGATGTTATATTTTCATTTTGGTTCTCGAACATTTTAGAAAATTGTATTTATATTTTTGTATTTTTAAACAATATTTTAAACACCGTCACCCTAACCAATCTTTTAAGTTTGCCTTCTAAGATTTATTCATTGTTATATCCCTAACAACAATTAAGTTTTTCAGGATCCGAAACATGGGAATTGGTGGCTTGAGTTTGGATCCGGAATTTTAGTTGGGTATTGGCCATCTTTTTTATTCACACACCTTATGGATCATGCAAGCATGATCCAATTTGGAGGAGAAATTGTTAATGGTAGAACTGGTTCACATACATCAACACAAATGGGAAGTGGACATTTTCCAAGTGAAGGTTTTGGGAAAGCTTCCTATTTCCGGAATATACAAGTGGTTGATTTTGATAATAGTTTAACCCCTCTCCCTAACCTCAAAGTTCTAGCTGATCATCCAAATTGCTATGATATTCAAGGAGGGAATAACAAGGTTTGGGGTAATTATTTTTACTATGGAGGGCCTGGAAAAAATCCTAAATGTCCTTAAAAGAAAATATAGAGAATGGGGTGTTTTTCTTCTTTATTTTTATTTTTTTTGTAGTTTTTAGAATGTGAGTGTCTTGGATTATAATTTATATGTTCTATTCTTACTCAGTGATAAAATTATATAGGAAACGATAAGGGGGACGTGTAAAATAGGAAGCATACTATGGTTTTGAGCATGATATTCAATTTTGTGCCATGGTCTAAGAACTACTTGTATTTCATTGTTGGAAGATGTAGATATCATTAAATTTTAGTGTTTCGAATTCTATTTCGTTAGCATCTTCTGGAGTGATGATGCACATACATTCAATTGAATTGCACAACATACAAATAATTTTCACTTTTCAGTCTTCATATGAAATCAAATAAATTCATCGGTATGATGGTAAAATCTACCCCTTGAGTGGTGGTCTTTCTTTGGCAATTGGAACTACGTCAAATTAGTGTATTGAGATTTGAGGGCATAAAGGAAAACAATAAAAGTCAATAAGAAGATTTGAGTCCTTGAACAGTTCAATTCAAAATGCCAAAAATGGCATAATATTCCGAAGTCCAAATTCCAATTGGCAAACCCATCACAAACGTCTGGGCTTCTGAACTCGTCTGGGGCCAAATTCTCTTTTCCCCACTGCTAGAACTTAGAACTTAGAACCAAGTAGAGTGTGATGTTTTGTCGAAAAAAATGTGACAATAAAATTTACCAAATGATAAGTATTCATTTGATCACAAAAGCAATAAAGCATATAATATAGCACTTCATTCTCTCATTTCGAGAAGAATATTTACAACTCTTCTTCAAGAAAAGATTCGACTACACAATGTATATCATAACTCCGATGCATTATTTTCTACAAGATGATATGCGAATTTTCATGCTCAAAACAATAGAGACTTAAATGTCTCGCCAGCATCGTTAGCACGTAAGAACCGATCGAATAAGAAACGCTTTGACGCTTTTTAATTTGAGCATTACTGTCATTAATATCGCTTAATTCTCGCTTTTTGTAATACTGATCTACATAATAGTCGGGCAGGTTATGAACAATTTTTTTATGAGTATTACAATGACTTATCAAAAAAAATAACTTACAACCAAAGTGAAGAACTAAGCAACCAGTCAAGCCCCATTGTGTTTCCAGTAAGCTATAATTACTCCTCATTTTGGGAGTGTATCATTATTTTTACATACATAATAAAAAAGTGTCAAGATATGTTTAACGATAAGATTAAATTAGGAAAAGTAGGTAAAATTATTGTGCATTGAAAGTGTAGAATAACAATGTAATCATAGGGAAAGATTTTATTATTTATATAGCACCAATACAATAAAACCCCTGGGAAAATCTATCGAGGTACAAAAAATAATTTATCAAACGAGCCGAGATCCATCATCGTGTTTAGTCGCTTCCTAAACGACTTCCGACTTCTGCAGATGCCGGACTTGATTCGATGTAGCTCGACTTGATTGTACTGAAGTCTCTGGATTGGGCGCTTATTCAGGGTCGGATTTCAGGTTTGATTTGTGTCTCGATCATTGTACGATCCCGGTTTTGATTAGATTTATGCTGCACTGCTGTATGATCTTAAGTTGATGTGATTTGTGCCCCCTGCAATTTGGATGCAGACCGATAGAGTCCGGACGTGATTCTAGATCGGATAAGTACTTAGTCTCGAGATCGTCTTTGACTGATATGGTCCGAGCTCTGGTGCCTTTTAGCAACAGAGTACCCGTGGGTCAGTTCGACTTGATCTTTGGTCTCTAGACTGGGTCGTGATACTTAGACTCGATGGATTTCGTGTTCAAAGTAGTGGCCTTAGTAGTTCGATCTCGTATAAATAGACGGGCCTAAGCGCTACAGCCTATTCCCCCAGCCTCAGTGTTATTACACATCAGATGTCTTAGCAATTTTACTCTATATTTTTTCTACGCCTGGGACATCGGAGCTATGTAGCTTATATCCCGTGATATGGTTTATTACAGGCTTTTGAAGCTTTTAATTTATGATCCGAATGAAAGCGATTCTCACTGCTTTTGGGTCTCGATCCTCGAAATTACCGCTTGTTCAATAATTCAACCTTTCCCTAATTCCTGTGACGCCATTTTGGTCCGGGTTAAGATTTTGTGTTCTTCACTTATTCAATTTAGGAACCTATTTAGGTTTATAGGTTGAAAATTACAATGTTTTTGATGATTTTCTCCTAATAGAGTAACAATCTTCAAACGTTTCCTATGAAGAAATACATTCTGAGTTGCTCTTATGCCAGGAGCTTTTTGTTGTATTTTTTGTTGAATTCAGGATCCTTTTGGTCGACTTTCGTAATGGGGGTATTTATAGGCTTTACGGCCTTCTTCTAATCAAGTTAATCCATGATCACTGATTTTGATCTTAACCGCTGATTTTGGAGGCAAAGATTCGGGACTATCGATTTTATGAAAACTTCTTTTGTCTTTACTCCGAGCATAATAGGCGCCCTCTTTGACGTGCTATGTCTTGATTCTTTTTAGTCAAACGATTTTCATATCGCCCCGACTTTCTGGAGCGTTCGCTTAAAACTCGCTCTTTCTGGGATTCTTCACTTCAGTTCTAAGCTCCTGAACTCCCATTTCAAAGCTAAGTAGCCAAAATTGATGTAATAAATTTGGGGATTATCTCTAACTTCAATTGACATTTAATTGCTTAGTTTTCTTAAACCTCATTGAGTTAAAATTTAGGGTTAATTAATGCATAAAACCCTAATTTTGAATTTAATTTAATTTCAGGGGCTTAATTCCAGAACCCTCATTATTTGGTTTTTGTTGTATTCGGTTGAACCCTACCACCACGCCTGTGAGCTCGTGTGGAGCCATTTTCTATTTAACTTCATTTCACCGACAAAATAAATCGAAGTTAATTAAATTTATTTAATAAATTTCGGCCGTTTCATGCATAAAGAATTTGATATAAAAGATTGAAGCAATAGGGAGAGTAACATTTTGATTACGTGAAACTGATTTTCGATGATCATGTGAAGAAAATCAAAGGACTCATATTAATATCATATTAAAAATTCATGAGATTCCATCCTAAAGTTTAATTATTTATAGGGATGACTAAGGATTTGGTAACGTAAGATTCATGAACATATAAACCACTACATATAATTTGAAATATTTAACGCACGAGTCACGACGGGTTCTCCCTAATAACAATCTCAGTTTATTGGCATGTCATCATTAGGGTGAAAATGCTTCGCCACCTATGATTCAAGCCGACTTACATGTTTAAATGTTGAATTGAAGAAAAAGGCAATGTAAGCACACTAATAGATTCTTGGAAACAAACAGAAGAGCAACCTTTCCGGCGTCATTGTTGAAGAGATAGTGGAAATTAATTAAACGCAATTGTTAATTACTCAATTAGTGGTATTGGACATATCTAAGAACAACAAGAGACCAATTATTCTGGATTATATTTGTTTAATTTGCTCTTCTTAAGTCGTAGCTTGCATTGAGGAGACAAGATTAACGATAAATAAAGTGACTACACAATTGTGATAATAAGCACATGAAAAACCATCATTAGTTGCACATGCATGCATCGAAATAGGTTAAAGTAATGAAATCATTAGTGTGTGTAACTGTGGTCTGTGTATGCATAGTCGGATGAAACTTCACAACATAATTTCTTGATAAAAGTAAAACATAAACATTTACGTACAAATTATTCACGAGTGTTAATAATTGTTCATAGATTCCATACGAAATCATATCAATTATTCGTTCAATCTTATCGATTCCTGCCTAAGCGGCTCGGGGCCTGGGTTTTAAAACCAATTTGAGCCATCGACTCGAGCTAAAATCAAGTCTTAAGATTAGATATATCCATTTAATTTCAATGAATCCTTTAGATTAATTATATAATCTCGGCATACATATTCAATACACAACACCATTCTCTTTACATATATTTTTATTCCTATTATTAGTTTTGTGAAAAATTACATTATACCAATAACGAACAAAGTTAAATTTAAATTTTCCTCTGAAATGTGTGTGTACATTATGCAACACTACAAGGTCTTGAAAGGATAATAGATGAAATTGAGAATCTACATAAAATTTAGAATTGCCCGCTTCTAAGAGTTTATTAAAAATGAACCTAAATCGTCACCATTACGCTTAAATCTGCCTGGCCCAATTGTCATGGAAATTTCGCTCAATGGGTCTGCATTTTGGATTTTGTGCATGCCCCTAATTTTACCCCTTTAATACTATAGGTCAATTTCATCTACAAAGTAATGACATGATTTTTTTTTTTTAATTTTAACATAGAATCAAAATGAAAACTAAATTAATCAAATTAATCAATTTTTCTTAGTCTTCTGGAGACATGCATGACTTAGACATGATTAGTCAATATTATTGGTTCGATAATTTAGTTTTCATTTTGATTTTACAAAATTAAATTATTAGGTTAAGCAAAAGAAATCATGATACTAATTGATACATGAGATGAATCAATAATGTTAAAATAGCACAAGGAGGAGCGCGTAGTTGGTGGTAGACGATACTATTAATATGAATTTTTTTAACTTAAATTTGGTATGGAATGATGACTTGCTAAATATAATTCCTTATTTGTTTTCAAATGGTATATTTTATTTTCAAATTACTTTTTTATCATGTTCCGAATAATATGAAAAAAGCCAATTAGGTTACTCAAATGAAAACCGAGGTCACACAAGTTGGATCAGAAGAAACGACTACATATAAGTTAAATCTAGTTTGGTCAATCGAAAGAAATTTGAAATATAACGTAATATGAATAATTCAAATAAAATTTCTCTAAATGGAAAATAATATCATAGTCAAAGTATTATTTTACCGCAACAAAAAATTAATATCATAATCAGTATTATTCTTACCGCAACAAAAAATTGATTGAATTTGACTGATATGGAAATCTATCTTAGGCCGTTACACTTATAATCATATTGCATCAAGATACGTTAACTTTTTATGTGGAGTATATATAGAAAGTCATAATTATTGATCATCAAATGCATTAAAATTTTAATGAGAGGCTATTTTGTTGCACTTGTAACGAATGCCCCATGCCACTCGTCACATATAATCTTATTTTTAATCTAAGTAGTTTATCATTTTTTTAAAACTCAAACAAAATATAGCAGTATAGGTGTCGTAATATTAGCACCACTTAGTCCACACGACTTTATTAAGTTATAAATTAATTTTAAGTCTATCAACAACATATGTGTCACAATATACTCCATAAATTAATAAACTCTCTAAAATAATAAATTTGAGCTCAGTTCCGATTTCTACTAATAAAAGTTACAAAAAACCTATAAAATAATAAGATAATAATTTTTTCAAAAAATCCATTTTTAATATAGGTCCCAAGTAAATCATAAATTAATACCCTTAAATCAAAAATAATTATTACTACTTAATGAAAATATTACTCTATAGTTTTTTTCTTTTAGCGCATGAGAAATTTTTCCTCAAGCCACACTCCAAGTCTTTTTGTGTGCATGCAGGGATGATTACTTCTGTACTCACAAAATTCCTGTTTTAGTTGGTATCACGCCTCAGACTATTGGCTTGAAGGCTTATGCCAGCCTCTATACTATTTTGGGTGGTTTGGGCACCCCCCCGAACTACTTCCCACGCCTCCCAAACTATTTTAAAGGTTTTACAAGACCCCCCGACTCACATATTAACCTAATTTTCATTGTTAAACGATTTGTCACTTTTAAAAAATACACACATCGAAATATAGATTATTTTGTCCCTAACACTAAAGATAAGTGACTAAAGTATATGACTCAAAATATCCAAACACCTTCTTTCGCTTTTAATACACCCCACCCCTTTTACCTACCTCCACCCCTACAATCTCTACTAGTATCTCTTTTAAAAATACAATTACCCAAACTATCTTCTTCCCACCCCACCCCAACCATTAACCCACCCTACCTCCCCACCCCAAATTATCTTCTTCTCCTCATCTCTATTCCTACCCCCAGAATCTACCAAGCAAACAAATACTCCCATCACCACCGACCACCAACAACGCCATCTCATCACCACCACCCAAATAGGCTCCAGATACCACCCCAATCCTGCCCCTGAAATAATCAGCCCACCACCCACAACCTCACCTCCAAATCGGCCGTGGCTTTTGGTCACTAAAGCTTCGAAAATCCCAAAGCTTCAAACTGCTGGGCAACACTGTGTTGGCCTATTTGCTTCGAAAATTCCAAAGCTTCGAAAATTCCGCGTTTTGGATGCTACGGGGATCACCTCGGCCCTCCCTTCTACATCCATGGATCTTATACCACATTTGTGTCGCACTGGCTTCCACTCTATTCCTCAAAGATCATAAAACTATTACCTTCGTGACGATCACGGCGCGCCCAGGATATCATGTATTTATTATTTCACCGGGCCATCAACTGCGGCACTCGGGGCGTGGCGGTAAAAGCCTCGCACTAAAGGGAATGATCAATAAACGGATGATCAGGTACATAAAAATGCATATATTTGGTTTGTCAAAGTGTAACGCTTAAAGGTCGCAAAGGTTCGTTTTTATATTTTTGAACGCCAAACTACGCCAGAGTTACTGTAATTTTATAAGTGATGCCTCGACAAAGCGCGCTGGCAAGGTCATGGGTCAGTGGGAGACAAGGACAAGGCGCGATGGTGTTTGCAGTGGGCAGAGCGTTGGGGCCGTGCGCGATGTGGCGGTCAGTGGGGAGATGGGGAAGATGTGCTGTGGATGTGCGAAAGGTGTGGTGGGTGCTGGCCTTATGTAGTGCAAGCCAGTTGCGTGTGCAGTGTTGCAACACTATACACACACCAAAATAGTAATTTTTAAGAAACGACAATTTTTCCTTTGAATGAAACTTCCTAACTACTACACTTGCAATGTAGTGAGACACACCCAAAACCCAACACTATTCAAGCAGATAACAACCTCAGTGTTAAAGGTTACAATGAAGAAAGAGTTTGATATTTTAAATTCCTATACTTTTTAAATACATGGTAAAATACCATTTTACTACGACTCAACGCGTATTTTAAGGGTAATATACCATTTCACTAATGAAAATTAGGCTTAGCGATTCATGAGCGCTTTTATTAATTAAAAAATAGCTTGTGGGCCGAATTGCAATAGTTCGGTGAGGGTGCCCATACACTCAAAAAATAAGATAGACATTAAACCATAAGACATACCAATACCAATGTCTCTTTTTTATACTGATTTTTGCAACACCTTAGATGAGAAGTTTACTGTATAATATATATATCAGATATTTTTTATAAAATACGTAATATAAATATCAATCAATTAAACTTACAAAATATACAAGGCATCAAATTCCATATTTATCTAAGACGATGTAAAATATTCATGGTATTTAACACTCAGTCCTATTAATATGAAAATAATTAATACTATTTTCTTATTATCTTTTTGTATTTATATTATCTTTCTATATTTTATAGATGCTTCTACATTTTTTAGATCTATCTCAATAAATACATGTCTTTATGTTGTTGAAAATTCTTTAAATTAATAATTTATTAATTTATCGATAAATCAATAACTTTCTAAATTATTAAATTTCATCGGTGGTTATTAATTTATAGAGTTTTTACTGTATTAGCACCACTTAATTCGCATTACTTAATTAAGTTATAAAAAATGTACGTGTCACAATATTAATGTAACATATAATGTTAACTCCACTTAATATAGCAAATAGCATTGGCCGTGCACTATAAGTAGCCTCACGGATACTCGGAGATTTGTCTACGATTGTATGATCATTTCAAGCTAAATTTTACTCTAAAATAGCCTACATATCAGACTCCTAACTCAGTTAGAAAAGGTCACAAATAACAACAACAATAATGTGTGGAACAGATCAAGCCCTTGTTGTTAAACGAACAATTCCTAGAGAAGATGACATCTCAATCCCCTCTGATGCTGTTATCAATCTTGATCAGTAAATTCTTTATTCCAATTTTATCTTTTTTGCATTTTTTAATGTCACAAAACAATACGTTAGTCCATTAATATTTTATCAATGGAGAAACTCGGGAGATGGAGCGGCCACCACAATTTTTGAAAAAATTGGAAGCCTAGTATTCATTTTTTCAAAAATCACATTGTTGGCTCCCATATTTTTTTTTATTTGTTTGGTATTAATTCATTACCTTCTCTATATGAAAATTCTAATTCTGCCATTTTGAGTGATATCGAGTTTTTTTATTTTTCAGTGGCGATCCGACAGGATTTGAGCCCTACTGGAGAATGATGGGAAACAAATGTACAATTACATTTGAAGGGCATCAATCATTGAGCTATTTTTCTGACATGAAAAATATGTGCTGGTTTCTTGAGCCAAAACTAGATGAAGAGATCAGAAGACTACACAACATTGTTGGAAACGCTATGGTTGATGGTTACTACATTGTTGTTGGAACAGGATCAAGTCAGCTTATTCAGGCTGCTATGTATGCTCTCTCTTCTGGTGTTGATGATTCTTCTGCTCCTACCAGTATTGTTTCTGCTGCTCCTTATTATTCTGTAAGTTTTTTTTTCATGACCCTTTTTTTTATTTTAATTAATCGTATATCATGTAACGTGTACATTATAGTAGGTTTAGCTTCGGCATGAAAAATATTTGTCCTGTTTTGTATCCCTTCATAATGGACATGATTTAATTAAATTATACTATATGATAAAAAAAAATTATATATATATATATATATACTATATGGATGTTAATATGTTGATACATAATATGTTTCAATGTCTTTGAAAATATTTTTGTCTAAGCGGGACAAGCGAATTGACAGAATGTGATTATCTGCATACAGAATAGATCATTGACCACTCAAAATTGAAGTGAAAACATTAATTTACCATTTCACAATGAATAAGAATGAAGCCAGATAAATACATTGAAATATTTTCGATATATTCCATTATATCTACGAATTAGAGAATATAAAATTTTTTACTATGATAATGAAAAACTGTTAATTTATGATAGTTACTATAGATTTAAACGAATACACATTGTGTATTTCTTCCAAATTTACAAGTATTTGACTTTAGGTCTTTTTGCTTCTGATTGTATTGAAGTCAACCCTCATGTTAAATTATTAAACTATAAGAATGGGACTTGATTGTGTCTCAAATTGAATGTCACAAAACCTTGAACCTAACTGTAGTTTGCTTCCTTCTTTAAATGCGTTGCATAGATTCCCAGACATGGCAACACATAGTAACATGTTATTTCTGAAGTTGCCCTTCATTAAAGATTTTACAGCTATCACATGTCTTCTTGTACAATATTTGTTATCAATGATTGAAGGACAGAATTGCAATTTTTCTAGTGTTATTTTTAAGTGTACGAATTACATAGTTTGTTTTGAATTAATAATTTAATATTACGTTATTATCAAACTATTGACAATATCAACTGATCCAGTGGTTCAACTAACAATCTCTTATCTTGAGGTATTGGGTCTAATGGTATGAATTTTTTGTTATTTTTTATAGTGCTATCCAGACCTTGCGAACTTTTTGAAGTCAGGGCTGTACAAATGGGCCGGAGATGCCCACATGTTTGATAAAGATGGGCCATACATTGAATTTGTAACATCACCAAGCAACCCAGATGGGACCATAAGAGACTCTGTTGTGAACAAAGCCCAAGGAAAGTTGGTTCATGATCTTGCTTACTATTGGCCTCAATACACTTCCATTACTGCTCCAGTCAATTCTGATATTATGCTATTTACATTTTCCAAATGTACTGGACATGCTGGATCAAGAATTGGGTACGTTCTCTATATAAATTTTGACATGCCAAAATTAATAATCTTGAATTAGTACACATTATTGTCTAAGGAGACTATCACTTATTCACAAACTTCGTGTTTACTTAATGGTTATCATTCATTTTTAATTTACACTTAATTAACGCAAATCTCCTTATAAGTCTCATAACTTATGTTACATATGTTAAGTCATAATTTTGCAGCGATGACACTTGGGAAGGCATAGGTGTACAGTCGGCCTCAAATTTTTTTTTTTTTTTTTTAAAAACATAGGTGTTCAGAAAAATAAAATATTACCATGCATTTTTCGAAAATAAGTTTTGGTCTGCCCCTAAATATTTATATTTTTCTTATTATATTGTATTGTTTTCTTCGTCACTTATACATAAAAATTATGGTTCCATTAGTGAATTAGTAATATCTTACTAGTAGTTCATATACTACATCAATGTATAATGCGTATATATACAATACGTAAGGAGTAACATCTCTTGATTATCTTGTGAAGGTGGGCATTGGTGAAAGACAAGGAGGTAGCTAAAAAGATGGTAAAATTCATTGAGTTGAATAGTATAGGAGTATCAAAGGAGTCTCAACTCAGAGCTGCAAAAATTCTTGGTGTGATTTCAGATGGTTGTGAAAAAACTGATGCATCTTCTGAAATGGTTAACTTCTTTGAGTTTGGTCAAGAACTCATGACTCAACGTTGGGAGAAGCTGAGAAATGTTGTCAAAAGCAATGATAGGTTTATTCTTGCTAAATATCCTATTCAATATTGCAACTTTACCAAAGACTTCACTGAATCCCATCCTGGTAATGTTACTTTTGTCAAATATTGTTTTATTTGTTATGATATCATGAACAAATTGTATGTTTTCGTCGCATCAACACGCTCTAATGATGACACTGGAGACTCTGGATGAGCCCGGTAAGGAGGTATGATAGTACACAGCCTTATGCGTGAGATAACATGGAGGTTTTTTCCAAAATATCATGAACAAATTGTATGTTTTCGTCTCATCAACACCAACATGCTCTAATGACTGTGAGAGACTCCACCTAAACGTTGTAAGGGGGTTTGATAACAGGGAGGTCGTGTCCCAAACATTGTATGGTTTAGTCACGCGCCAATATTTGTAGCATGCAATTCAAAATAATTGACGTGTTCTGTTTTCAATGCGACGTTTTAACTATATATTAATACATTTATATGCTTCGCGGCGCAGGCTTTGCGTGGCTGAAATGTAAGGCAAATGAGGAGGATTGCTCGGCCATATTTAGAGCTCACAAGATTCTTACAAGAACTGGAACTCGCTTTGGGAGTGACCCAAGCTTTGTGAGGATAAGTATGGTGAGCAAGGATGAAGAGTTCAACCTCTTCATAAAGAGGTTTCAGGAGTTGCAAGAATTGCCTTATCAAGTGAAATAAATTATGGACCTAAGAGAGTTCAACCTCTTCATACAAAGGATTCAGGATTTTCAAGAGTTGCCTAATAAGTGAACTAAATGTTTTGAGGTGGGGTTAGCCCATTAGCCATAGTAGGTAATAAATTTCAATGAGATATGAGTTCGAAATCTCACTATTATTGATGGTGTAGGGGAGGGGAGGGTTAAGTGAATTAAATCAAGGGAGTTGGATTTTCTCTTGTTTAATCTATATTTAAAATGTTAGCAATCATATATATTATTGAAACTTCAAATATGTGAGTTATCCTGCATTCATGCTCTTTGTTTTAGTTTTCTTTCATTTTCCAGGTGTGCACCAAACACAAATTGTTCAATGAGCAAATTACCACTTTCGGTACTCCATGTTTTATATGTCCATACCTCATGTTATGTGAACATCACAAGATAAATGCATAACGTACAAACACATAAAACATGAGCATAGAAGGAGACATCGAGAAATGTGGATGATCTGGAGCGATGTTTTTCATAGTGTGTGAATGACCATGGCCTAAAAGTATTAGGCTTCATTCAAGAAGTTCATGTTTAATTTAAATGAGTTTATGGTTTTTGGTTTTACCAAAAAATAACATCAGCTGTTATTTTGGCTTTTGTAATATCACCTATAATTTAGGCAAACTATTGGTTACCAGAGAGCCTAGTGAAGCAATTTGATTATGTCCTTGAATGAACTATATATTCCTAAAACTTTAATTTCAGATTTTTTTTTTAATCAAACTGAAACATTTAAAGGAAATGATTCATGATTCTGTGAATCATCTATACCCTTTTATCCATATTTCTTAATCATTCATTTCTGGAAAGGGGGGGCAGGAAGGAGTCCTCTTCACCATAAAACCGAATACTTTGTAGATTGTTGATAGATAATTCTACATTTTATCCTTGTATTTTTTGCATCTGCAAATATCTATCGTTGAAGAAAGGGGGCAGATCAAATAACCATGGCTAGCTCAAGCTCCGACGGCCCTCCAATCCCTGTGTTTGCTGGGAATAAATATGAGCATTGGAGTGTGAAGATGAAAATTTTCCTTCAATGTCAAGGTTTGTGGGAGTTTGTGGAGTCAGGGTACAAGGTTCCTGATGAAGAAGAAGCTCTCAACGAAAACATGAGGAAAGATGCAACAGCTCTTTCCTACATTCAACAAGGACTTTCAGATGATCAATTTGATAAAATTATTGAGGCCACTACTGCTAAGGAAGCTTGGGACATTCTTAAGAACCAAAACAATAATGTTGCACAAACTCGAACACCGGTTGATAATGATGCAAATGCGAGTCAGATTGTAGTTGCTCATCCTCCTCCTGGTGTTGTTCCAATGCAGCAAATGTCTACAGGTTATCACAACTACCCTGTTGCTGTCCCTTTCCAGAACGGCCACAGCTATCCGCCGCATGCAGGTTATCCCCACTATCCTTCCCAGCCAGCCTTTCTTTATCCCTCGAATAGTATGCAAGCGCCACCAGGTTATCCGGCCTATTCTCCAGTGTATCAACATGGTGGTGGTTATGGTTATCCTGTCCCACCAATGCAGTTTGCTGGTGGTAGTTTGGTGGCAAAACTTGGCAAAGTAGCAAACAAGGTTGAACAGATGAGCGGCGTCAAGGTATGTTGTATGCATATAGTATTTACATCATTAAGAAAGGTAGAAAGATCACATGATAATATGATATGGAGAAGCAAACTGGATAGTTCATAATAATATTGGCATAATAGTTCAACATCAACAAATATCTCGGAGTGACTCCTGCCTAAGCGGTGTAGGGGGGTCGCATAGTAATAGTTAACGTACCTAAAACTTTTTTTCCTTATCTAAGCCAATAATTATCTAGAAAATTTAAGAAATGATTTCATGTTCACTGAATTATAAGGTTCATATTATCCAAATATTCATTTAGGATGAACTGAGTGCACTCTTTGACACATTTTGTATTAGATAACAGGAAATTCAACCGGACAACAGATGGGGCATCCCATGCCGCATCAGATGAGTGGGACGCCACATTCATTGCCACCTCCAGCATTACCATCAACGACATCTTCGGGGGGTACGATGCCACCTTCATTGCCCCGTCTTGAAGGTGATATGTCACTTGCAGTGGTGATCCCTCATACCTCCAGTGGTGAGACCTCGGGACACAAGGGTGCGATAATTGGCCAACAATTTGTTTCTTCACATACTATTAATTTGAGGGTTACTAGGAAGATGTTTGCTCCAGGGGAGGGAAACTTTGACATCACAGACTCTGATGGAAAGCTACTCTTCAGTGTGAAAGGCAAATTATTTTCAATGCATGATAAAAGAACTATGTATGATGCCTATGGCAACCCACTTGTTACATTTTGCTCAAAGGTCTGTTCATCAATTCTTCTCTATGTGTTAATGTTTTTCACCCAGCAAACAATCTTGATTTCACAGCGAAGAAATTAATACATTTCGACAGTTCCCATCATAAAGTTTGATCATGAAATTAATATATTGCTTTGGTTTCAGTCAATGAGCATGCATGATAAATGGTATGCATACAGAGGGGATAGCACAAAATCCACAAAGCTCTTCGATGCAAAGAGGTCCTCCCTCTCAATGATGCAGCTAAAGGCCTCTCTGGATGTGACCCTGACCTGTAATGGAGAAAACAATGCTAAGGGGAAAAAATGTGACTTCAAAGTCAAGGGTGGCTGGTCCGACAAGTCGTTTACTGTCCACTCTACAGACACTAACTCTATTGTTGCTGAGGTATATATATATGAAACTATTGAATCTTATCAAATCTCACCTTCATGTTCTATTTCCAAGATAAGTATTCTTTAACAAAATAGGTTGAATTTCATACAAAGATTTAAACTAACAAAATCATTTCCAAATACCACCGAACTATTCAACCTTTAACAAAAGAGATCCGAACCGCATTTTGCACTGACTTTCTTCAAAATCACGACACCTATATTTTTCAAGCCAAAATCATTTTTAAAAGCAAGAATTTGTTAAACAAATAATCCAAATAACTCAACCACCACTCTAATCTAACTCAACAACTACACATAATTATTAACACACCCACTTAATTGTAATTAATTAAATAAAAACACATCATATCCTGGCTTAAAGCCAATAACACCCGAGATACGATTTGGCTGATATGACCAAATTGTCTAAATTGAGCTGACGTAAGTAAGCACTATGATAACAGCTAATGAGTGTCATTGAAGCTATTCGACGTCGTTTATTAAATCGACTTTTTTAAAATCGATTTTGGCTTCGAAGATATGACACGAGCTGAAAATTCAAGGTCAAAATAAAGAAGATGTTGCCTATTTGAAAGCCGGGCCAATAGCCTGCGCGACTATTCGAATGATTTAAGTAATAAATAAATTTAGCCAAAATATAATAATTAGATAAATGATATGCTATGGGTGTGTCTGCAGATGAGTGTAGAATTGAACCTGCAAAGCATCATCCTGGACAGAGACACATATGTTGTCACCGTGTATCCTAAAATTGACTATGCATTCATAAGTTCATTATTGGTCATCTTCGATGGAATTGTCGAGGATGATAAAGGTGGCACATCAAAGTACAAGATGTTTCTTCGTCGATGATTGCCTTAGGGAAAGCTGATGATGTACTTGATCAATTACTAAGCTTTTCAATGTAATTCTACCTTTGTTATGTAGTCCTATGTAGACCTCTTTGTATGTAGAATACACATTCAATATTCAGATGAATATTTTAAGTAGAAACAACTATGATACTCATCAAATACTAATGACTATGATAAGGCTCTATTGTTTGTTTGACGGTCCACCTCCGAGTGTTCTTGTTTTTATTGACTTTGATCGCAGTAAAGTTGGTTCCATTCACCTTTGTAATCGTGAACTTTGTTCCCCTAATTCTGTTTAATTTCAAGTAATTCTATTTGATAAAAAAAACTCGAACTGATGAGATATTTCTGTATCTATGGTTCACATTGCATCAAGAAATACATGAACTATTTTCTTTTTTAATTGTAGTAAAAAACCAGTCTTAGGATGACCATTTTTTTTGTTAGAACCATTACAAGATTTAAAGAATCAGAATCAATTTCTGGCTTTTGATGAGACAAATTTTTAATAATAATAATAATATTTACATGAAAAATGGAGTAAAACATCAGACATATAACCCACAAAATCAGGAAACTAGAGGACAATGTTTAAAGTTTTAACACAAGATTTTACATCTCCGGAAATCTATACCATCCTTCCATTTGATTCAGACAACCTATAAAGTCTACTATTTTCCTCAGGTGCAAACCACGGATCTCTTGTGTAAAACAAACAAAATATTGAAGCATTGAGATCTAAGAGATGGCTCTGAGGGTGAGGATTGTTGCAGTTATCTTCATTTTATGCACAATTTCTCCCCTTTTGGCATCGGCTTACTCCAATGTTCAAGGCAAAGAACCTACAAGAGATGCAAATGCTCGAGCAGAAGATGATTTTGCTCAAGAAACTGGTGTCAAACATAAAAATGATAAGCCAGCTGAAGAAGCAACCGATGTAGATTTTCCTCGCCAGGGTGGTTATGCTCAGGACGAAAACCAGAAAAATGGACAGGATCATTATGAGGGGATCGAAAATCTAAATCCATTTTACAACGGAGGAGGAGAAGAACAAGGTCAAGAACAACCTGCATTGAAACTGGTAGAAGAGCCCATCCAAGAAGCAGAAACGCCTGTAGGATTAAAGTTTAATTTCTACCAAAAATCTTGCCCTGCAGCAGCTGGTATTATCAAAAAAGTTCTTCAAGACGTCTCAGGCCAAGATGCTGGAATACGTGCTTCTCTTGTTCGCCTATATTCTCATGATTGCTTCGTCCAGGGTTGTGATGCATCAATCCTCTTGGACCAAAACCCGAATGGAGAACCTACAGAGAAGACAGCAGGTGCCAATGGGCAATTCATCAGGGGAACAGAAATCATCGACCAAATGAAAGCCGAGATTGAGAAAGCATGTCCAGGAGTCGTCTCTTGTGCTGATATTCTAACCTTGGCTACCCGAGATGCTCTCGTTGCCTCTGGCATTCCCAACTTCGAAATCCCATTAGGGCGCCGCGATGGTCTTACTTCTATCAAGAATAAGGCTGAGCATGATCTTCCAATCCCTACTGATAACGTCAACAACATGATCGAGTTGTTTAAAAGAAAGGGGTTGAACGAGGAAGACTTGGCCACTCTAATTGGAGCACATTCAATCGGTGAAGCTCATTGCGCTTCCTTCGGATACAGGACACAGAACCCGGAAAAAATAAAGGAGATGAATCCAAAAACCCCTTTGGATATTAACCATATGTGCTGGAACAACATGGCTACATTGCCTATTGATTCTGCTTCACATTTTCAAATGGATAGTTTGTACTATAAGGGGTTGATGGATAAGACTGGAATACTAGAATCTGATCAGATGATAGCTCTTGATCCAAGAACAACAAATTATGTCCAACAATATGCACAAGATCAAAATGGTTGGCATCAAAAGTTCACTGCATCCCTCATCAAGATGTCCAAGATTGAGGTTCTTACAGGAAATGCAGGACAGATCAGGAAACAATGCAGATTTGTCAACTGATTTAGAAATCATGCTCACAATTAATCTTTTTGTGTGTATTTTTATCCTTCTTTAACTTGTTCTAATACATTGTTCAACTCTTTGAGAGATTTATGCAAATGAGAAGACATGAAGAATTTCTCTTCATTAGAATCTTGTTAATTACCATTAGAGTCATCTTTCATTCTAATAAAACAAACCAAATCATAATTTATCGGCTAAAAAGTAATACTTGTTCCCGGACCACTAGCTTACCGGATGAGTAACGGTCTGAATAAAACCGGTTCAATTCTCGGATGGTTTTCAAGTAAACCCGGACCACTAACCGCTCTCGTCATATCTCATCAAGTCATCATATTATTATTAGAATCCACAAGTTGCTAGCCTATTTAGGAGCAATGGAATCCACACTAGTAATTCTACAATTTTTCAAGATGATACCTTATGATCCGTTCGGATTAGGATGAATTTAAGTTAAATTTTACACTCTCTATTAGGATTCTATTTTTTGTATTCATCTAGGTTAAATGATTCACTTCAATTGACCTAGATTCACCCCATTTTCATCAACCTCTAAATTGGGATATAACGGGGTTGATAACTTTTTTAGTTAGATTTTACCTTAGTTTACCTTGACCAATAAAATATTATCCAAACAACATTGTAAAATATTCATCTCGATTCACCTCAACGTACCCTCATCTAGATTAATTTGTAAGTTTTACCAGATCAAACGGACCATAGATGCAGATACAGATTCTTTCCTATCTACTATATGAATGAGATGCTCAAAAACAGATTCTTTCCTATCTACTATATGAATGAGATGCTCAAAAACATTCTTTGCTGCAACTTTTTTTATGGATTCACCCACAACTGTAACACTACATATCTGACTAATAACAAATAGTATAATATGTTACAACACATACACCCCCCAGATGTGAAACACACTTGATAATAATCATCTTTTCAATAATAAATTTCATTTAGACAAACTTCAATTACTCATTTTTGCTATTCTTCTTACTGCTAAACATATTCTTATTGGCACATAGACAATTATATCATAAATAAATATTGAGAGATCATATTCTTATTTCCACATACACAATTATACCATAAATATTGAGAGATCTCATACAAAAGCAATCTACATGGCTTAAATCGAAGGATCAAACCCAAAAGAAAGTATCGCTACCGGTTCTAGTTGTTGCTCGCCAACAACGTAGTCTACAATCGAGGGATGGAGCAAACGTTTCACCAGAAATAGCTGGTCTCGCATTACACTGCAATCGGAACTTGATATCTGAAACTAATAAGGTTGTCTCCGGCTTAGCATCCCACTGTGATATACATTAAGGTGGTATCGCGCTTTGGGTATCAGTTCTTTCAACTCGGGATGTTGGGAAATCAAAGCTCGATCTACTCCCTCAAGAGCGTTCAAAACTCTAGCTTGTTCCAAAGCTTCGTTTTCTCCCACATTGGAAGCAAGATGGCAGAGGAGGATAAATGCATGAAGTTGAGCACGCTCATGGCTCCGTAACATTTTCATAAGAGGTGGCACCCCATTGAAGTCGATTATTGTCTTAGAGTGCTCTACATGCAAATAATTCTCTGAAGCGACAAATTTTCCAAGTGCTTCAGCAGCTTCTGCTGCCACTTCAGGGCTCCTATTACTAAGATGTTCGACAAGAGGACCGATGACCCTTGTCTCTCTTGCTGGAAAAGTTCTGGCCAATGAGCCAATGGCCCGAATAGCTGGAACAAGCAATGTCGAATCACTACACTCTTTCATTATTCTCAACAACTGATCCACAACAGCCTTTGCAGCAGGTGAATTAGCCTTAAAAGCTGCTCTCCTTAGATCGGCATTAGATTCAGCTGCAGTCGTGATCTCCATAATTGTCATCAGGCAATTAACTTGCAACTCCCCATGTTCCTTCTCGACTAGTTTTGCCAAACAAAGCAACCCTTTCGTTTCTGTAATCTTCTTGCTGTTTGATAAACTGTTCCTAGCAAGCATCCATAAAGCCTTTGCACAATTAACCTTCAACTCAAGCTTCACTTCCGGCCTCTCATACTCTCGATCCTTCCTATGATTCCCACCCCTATTACTCCCCTCGGGATAATGCATCGAGAGAGGTGACCCTAACCCCGGTCTGCTACTACTACTAATGCTACTACCAAGAGATTTCCTCTCCAATTCTTTATTTATCTGCACAAGTGTATGAATATTCTGTTTGGCTGCAACCTTCACCTTCATATCTTCAATAAAAATATCAAACGACAACGATGTAACCAACGGCCTAATCACATTCTCCCTAGCAAAATCCTCCTGCGCCAACTGACAATGCTCCGCCATCAGCGCCACCAACTTCGCCACATATATCTGCACCCTCATCGGCGAATCCCCCAAAACCTGAACTATAACCGAAACCCCCGCCTCACCAACAATCACCCTCACCCTCTCCTCCTCATTCGCCAAATAACAAAGCGAAACAGCCGCAGCAACCTGCCCCTCGGGCGACGAATTCTCTTTCAACAACTTCAACAAAGGCACAACCCCACCTTCTTCAACAATAATCTTCTTATTCCTATCATTATCCTTAGCTAAAGAAGCTAACTCATTAGCAGACTCAACCTTATCACTAACCGAACCACTATATATAGAAGCAATATAAGACCAAACCCAACTCAAAATAGGATCATTACTAGCAATAGGAGGCAAAGAAAGCACAATACCACCATCAAAAATCGACAACAACCACTTCATATCAGCACAAGAAGAATCAAGAAAACCAACCACCTTCCTAAAATCAGAAACACTAACAATATTAACAACACGATGCAAAAAACTCCTCTTTTTGCATTTCTTGATGAGGGTAAAAGCCCTTTCAAGATTCTTGGTAACATCAAAAACAATACGACGAATGGGACGTTCATACAAAGTGCTTGGACTGCTTGTACACAAACGTACAACCGCTTTAAGCATGTCGGAAATCTTGTCGGAAAGTTTGACAACATCGGAACAATCTGTAGTAAAATAGTTGGCTTCATCAAGAGCTGTACGAAGACGATCAGATAATAAAATTGGGTAAGAAAGGACTTCTTCTATACGTTTTTCTTCGATTATTAAAGGGGGGTTTGTTCTTGATTTTGTGATGGCCATAGGGTTTACTTGATTCATCATTGCAAACTTTTTTTTCAAGAATTTATTGGGTGGGGAAAGATAATTAGACTAGTGATTCTTGAGTCAAGAGTCAAGAACGGGGTAAGCAAGACACTTGATTACGTCATATTATCCTCAATTTTGGATTGAATTTTGTAATAATAACGCTTATTTTTCTGCAAGATTTGTGTAAACGGCCCTCAAATGAAAAAAAAATTCCGTTTCGAAAGTTATATTTATGGAAGGGTTTCGGAAATTCAATGCAAGCATTATAAATTAAATTTTATTTAAAAATGAATGTACTTTGTATATACAAATGATATCTATACTTTAACTAATTAGATAATTTTTTGTACTGAAACGATTATCTGAATTAATTTTTACATAAATGAGATTTTTTTTAAATTAGTGATGAAAAGTACGATTAGTACTATAAATTGCGAATACAAATATTCATTATTTGTAATATTCATCGCCAATTAAAAAAAATAAAAAAAAATTATTAAATCTTCAAAATTAATGATTACTAAATGGAAGACCTTCTGTGCGATTATAAAAAAAAATGGTTGACATGATTACATGAGAATTTACTCATTACAAATTGAATAAATTAAACAATTGAATAATAGACGAATTTCAATTTAGTTATGCTTCACCATCCCTCGTTTTTCATAGATAAATTAATTATTCAAATAACATTCTAACACCTTTAACTCGATTACTTTGATCAAATTTTTTTTTTTTAAATTTTACATTTACATCGACTTAACTTAATTCGATCGGATTGAGAGTGGGTTGGATTTTAATAGTGGTATTATTATTATATTGTGTTTCTGGCGTGTGACTGTGCCAACATTCCCCAAACTATATATTCTCAATGCATACATATGTTTTATTGTTTTATGAGTACTTTATTGTCGTGCTTATGCACATGGACATGTACCCTTTTGCTCTTCTGACCTATTTTGTATTTTAAAGTATTTTCTGGAGTATACGGATATTTGACTTGTATTTTACTCTTCTTAATTTGAAATATTCACATTGTACTATGTTGAGCACAATTTAAATGAGAGATTAACTTGTCATTAAAAAGAATTGATCATGTATATTTTGTTCAAATAAAATGTTTGTTTTTCAAAATTTTGTCGTACAATTGTTTAGTAAAGAGTCTATAATAATAATATTACTTTTTTTAAGCAAAACTCAAAGTTATATGTACTAATTTTTTTTCAAAATTAACTTAACTTATTTGTTGAAAAACATTTAAAATAAATAGAGAGGGGGAGTAGAAAGTAGTTATAGTATAATAGGGCATTAACTTGTTCCAATACTTATGAAGAGACTCTCATCTAAACGGAATAAGGAATAAGGTTGTACGTAGCCTAATGCCCTAACCATATAATAATATAGGAAATTATTTTCGCAGTGATCTAAGAATGAAGTGCAAATACTATCTATTACTTCATATAATAGTTAGAGAACAATTACAAACTACTCGTATTACAAGTAATAGAAATATGTCTCCACTGGGACTTCAACCCAGGACATCTTGATTGGAGGCCTGGGATGGATGCCACTAAGCTAGAAACCATGTGCTACTTCATACAATCTTATGAGAGTTTCCGCAAAACAAGTTTGAGTTTTCTGTCTTCCATGCATGGGCGGATCTCATATATATTGTGCAAAGCGGTTCAGTCGAACCACTAAAAAACGTATTAGCTTAATTGGTTAGTAATGAAATTGTAACAAATAAAAAGGTAATGGTTCAAATCTTGACAATTTTGTTTTTAAAGATCTCTTTTATTGCTTAAACACTCTCCACTTTTTACTATCTATGAATCTAAATTACTTCATTTGCTTATTGAATTATTCATATTCTATATATTTTTTATTCTACAATTACTAGAATATTTCATTTGCTTATTAAATGTTCATTCAAATCCAATATTCTTCACTGAAAATTCTTGACTTGCTTATCAGCCAAGATAAAAAGCTGGCTTATGATATATTTCAACCATCATTTCTTAAATCCGCTTCCACTTCCATGTAGCATGAATATTCCTTGTTGAGCCTACTATTTTGATGCATTTTCCTCATTTTTTTTGAAGTATGAACTAAACTGGGTGCTAAGGTGCCATGTTTTGAATTTTGGATCTACAAATCTCTATAACACTACTTAACTCCATAATCTAGTTCCCCAACACAGAATTGACAACTTTGATGGGGCTGAGTAGATATTATTTTTTTTCAATCACCAATTCTTGTATTGCTGTGCTTCAAGTTCGAGATCTGGAGTCGAAGACCCTCCGTTTTCTTCGATTTCTCGGATTAATGCATGAGTTGCCCAACCTATTATGATCACAACAGGGTTGAAGCAATATATATGTATGTCAGTAACATAAAAAGAGTTGCACAAACAATTCTGCAGCAGAAAAAATGAAGTTGTTGAGGTTTGGTTTGTAGCGCCTCATTTTCGATATTTTAGCATTCAGATTTGAAGAATATATGCATACTTATCATACTTTCACCAAATTAAGGGAACCAAATATTTGTATATTTGAGGAACAATAGTAAATCCAGTTGATGCATACCCCAGGAACTGTTAGGAAATGGGAAGAACTGCAGGTAGCATACAAATGAAACCACAATTCCTGCATTATTGTTGCATGATATATATAGTTAGCATACTGATGAATATTGGAATATGATTTAGTTTAATGATTTTGAAAAAATCAAACCTATAAAGGACCCTGCAACCACATCTGTCCAGTGATGCCAGTAGTCTTCAACGCGAGAAATTGCAACCATTGCAGCAAAGAGGTATGGAAGAAGGACAATACAAAGTTTTGCGGAGTGCCCCCTCCGATCAAATGCTCTAATCTTTCCACACAAATACCATCCCAGATATCCAAGGCCTGCAAAGGACCCTGCACATTTATCCAAGATACATGTGATCGCGGCATAAATGCCTTCTAAACAAAGAATGATGATTTTCAATGAAGAAGTTAACAGATTGGACGAAATCATGCTACCTCCTAGTCCAAAAGGATACACTTACATGAAGAATGTCCACTGGGAAAGCTTTTGTATCCTTCTCTGACGATTTTCTTGATCCCATGGCACACAACATTTCCTAAATTATCCCCCTGGCTGGGGTCGAAAGACTGCAAATAAGAGCTCAAAAGTAAGCAACATAAGCAAGCTACAGTCATGAGTAATGAGCATGCATCACTTGAGTACCACTACCACTGCAGCTTAGGAAATCGGGGGGTGGCGGCTTACAATACAATGTGATGAACACAGAACACTTACTGCAATTCCATCAGGAAAGCATCTCCAGAAGAAATTTGGGCGAGGCCTACCAACGGCATCCTTTATTGAATCAGTCACCACTGCAGATATCAGAACAGAATATGCAAGACCTGGAATAGTACACTAATATCAGCACCTCATCATAATTTTCCCTCAAAGTTAAAATGCCTCCTTCAAATTGAAACAAAAAGCGTTACTTAAGTTGCATCTACCTAGAATAGCATGGTGCAAGTCATACACATCCCTCCATCGCAAATAGTACACCATAAACACAACGATTGGAAAAATTACAGCATAAACCTGTTCAAAGAAAAAAAAATATTACTAAAACTAGTTGAGAAAGTATTTTCTTGAAATAGTCGTTTTGTGAAAACCAAAACTTTAAAAGATGGTACAAATGTTTACATACTGGGACTGCCCACATTGGCACAGTGTCATGTTTGAAGGGGAACTTCAAATCCCTCAGAATGTCCTCATTAACATAGCGATGGAAGGGTTCGATGAGGTTCAAACCACCATCAATCAACACAAGGAGGAGGAGGAGAAGCCAGTCATATAAATGAACCTTTGCTAGCTTTCCACCATGGGAGGCTACAGTGTGCTTAACCTCTAGCATTTCCTCCTATCAAACTGCACTCAAAATGTCAACCACCATTGATAAAAACACAAGAATGAAATACCAAAATACAAAATTAAGCATACAATGTTCAAAACCTCCAAATTCTAAAGATTGCCATCAAATCCTTGATCACCTAAAAAAATATTTATTTCATAAATGAACCAATATTTATGGTTAAAGAAAGATTCATGAAAATACCATATACTACCAAATGTCCAAATGAACCATTAGAAGAAAACCTTGTTCATGTTTAATTAATGTCTTCATGAAACCAATTAACAAAGAATAAATCCAACTCATAAAATTCCTATAAATATTGAACATAAATTAATACAGATCAACCATAATTATTGATGGGGAAAGTGTTCATCATATATAAGTTTCTTGTATTCAAATCAGATAGGGGATTGACACTGAAACAACCTATGAACCTAATGATGTAAGCATTTTAATGAGAAAAAATAAAAGATAATGTAAATATGTAATCATATACTGATATTTTCCCTATAATATTGTATCATGGCTAAAGTTAAATTATATTCAATTTTTTGCATGCATTGATGAAGTAGTTTTTTTTGAGGGAGTGCATAAAATAAAGTTATATTTTCGAGGAAAATTCCAGAGGAATACAGGGGAAGGGGTGCATTATTATTGCAATACTTCCTCCTCTTCTTTTGTTTTTCTTTGATAATCAGGGGTGCAATTCTTCAATGAAGATGGGTTTAGGATGAAATTTATTTCTATGAAATGCATTCAATAATAAAGCTAGACAATCAAGGAGGTTGAATGTTTAAGTCATTGTAATGAAAAAAAACTGAGAATCCATGTATAACCTAAGTTCAATATGATGGTTGATGATGAGAGTCGATTTTCTAATCGGGGACATAAGTCATAACGTAACATTTGCATGGACTCATACCTTCATGGAAAATATTTTTCCTTTTTCTTTCTTTAGAAAAATAAAGAGCCCCCTATACTTTTTTATAGTTTTATAAATTGATCATATTTTGTTGTTAGACATGATAAAAAAATTGTTAAATCAATAATTAGAGTAACTAGGAGGATGAGTAGTTTCTCATTAAATTTTTTAAAAATGAAATTATTTTATTTATTTATTCAAAATTCAAAAACTATACTCCGTATATTCCGTCGGTCTCTTACCTTTTTTCTACTCATGTATCAATTTTTTTACTGCCCCTATATTAAAATACTTGTTACTTTACTGAAATCGTTAATTTAAAAAAAAACAATTACGAGATAAAAGATCCCTAAAACGCCTTTTCTAGGCATTGAAATATTTAAGTTATTTAACATGTATTCTTTGATTTATCCAAAAGACTCAACAAGGTTCTCAAAGATTTGGCAACTGTGTGACGATTCGTATTTTCTCCGAAAGTACAATGTACGAATACTTTTCAAATTAGAACCATAGAAATAAGTGTTCGGGGGAGTAGATATCCTCTGCTTGAACCTGATTCAACATGGTCAAATACCTGGATTGAATGTTTGACTACTAACAAGGGAACTACTTTCAAATTGACTGTTTTATGTCATGTATCCGGCCGTACTGAAAAGTCATGGTCACGCATGACCACAAACACCCGACGCTGCAGCTAAGAATTTTAAGTTCGTAATATTTATGTGCGGATAAGTACCAAAAAAGCATTACCTCATATGTAGTCATGGGGAAAGACTAATGTAACTTCGTTGTTTATTTGCCTCTGAGTCACTGAAATTGTCCCGAGGTGAGGTATTTAGCTATAGGTGTTCGCCAGTCATCAGGTTCTTCCAGCACAGTAGAAATCATTTTCTCTTCATAACTAGGATGGTCTCGCAACTCACGTATTAATTTTCGGGCAATTCATCGTAATAGGTCAGACGAGTTGACAAATCACTTTCGCCAGGCTCTCGGGACACGAAAATACCACAAAATCCTTTACCACGTCACCGCTTCTCATGATACCTCATCAAGGTCTCATTTTTTACTCCACATTCACCATTTATTTGATCCATAACCAGCTTCGAGTCGCCTCTTACTACTACCCTCTTTATGCCCAAGGATTTTACCAACATTAACCCTGCTATCATCGCCTCATACTCGCTTTATTGTTGTAGCCTTAAATGAAAACCTCAAAGCGTACTCCATCTTCACTTGATCGTGTCCTTGAATCATGATTCCTCGCCTCCAAAGACCTTTGCTATTTCTCACAAGATCAACGCTCTACCACCCATTCAGGTATCCGAGTGGATTTTTGTGGTTCTCTAGGTCCATCAATCTTCAAATGGGCCGACGAAGTTGTACACTCAATGACGTTATCTCAAGTAGACCCTGGCTTTCATGCTTCTTCTGGGTGGATAAGTGATATCAAACTCACTCAACTCCACAGCCCATGTGGTCATCCGTCCAGATAGAGCGGGGTTTGTGAGGATTCGTTTCAACGACCGATCTGTGATTTACTCACTATCGATGCGACTTGAATTATGGTTTCAACTGTGCTATTAAACTACGAGAGCTTAATGAAAACTTATCAATTAACGGGATACTTCATCAAAGCCACGTGAACACGTGGTTAACATAGTATATTGGTCTATACACACCATCCGCCCCTCACACCAACATATTGTTTATGGCCCGCTTAACAACGGCTAAGTACGCTTATAACTTTTCTTAATCTTTGGGCAAAGAGAGTAGTCGCTACATCCCAAATATTGTTTCAAGTCTTCGAAATCCGTATAGAATTCATCGTCCCAATGAAACTTGTTCGTTAACGCCTTCCTTAAGTTCTTGAAGAAAGGAAGGTTTTGCTCTCCATATTTTGAAATAAATCGACTTAAAGAAACTAAACATCCCTGGCTAATTTCTTAATATCTTTTATAACTACTTCTTTCTATGGATTCATCTCTAAAACGCCTATACTTATCTCGATTGGTTCAATTCTCTCACTTACCATGTAACCCAAAATCCTTCCAGACATCACCCAACGACGACTTCGATCGAAGTTTCACCGCTATACCTCAACCGTGCGGTTGGGTTTCTCCCGAGGTTCTCGCAATCGCTCGGGCTTCTTTCGCTTCTGACCAACATATCATCCACATATATTTTCATGTTCCGCCCAATCTGAGGCTCGAAAATGGTGTTGATCATTCACGATACGTGGCTCCTCGTTTTAACCCGAATGGCACGACACTCAAACAAGAGATAAGCCATATCTCATTATAAAAGTTGCCTTTTCCTCATCCTCATGAAGCATCCGTATTTGGTGGCACCCTCTTGAGGCATCCATGAAATCGAAGACTTCATGCCCCGCACTACCATCAACCAGTCGTCCCAAGCATGGTAGCGGGTAGAAGTCTTTTGTAATTCGCCACTTGTTATTTGGCTTCCTGACCAACACGACGTTTGTTATCCAACTCAGAAATTGTAATTGCTAATGGCCCCAAATTTTCACCAAATTGGCGACTTTCTTTACGACTCTTCACTTCGATGAATGTTCTTTTCCGCTGTTTGATTGGATGAAACAAGTGGGTCAAATACGTGAGGCGACGGAGCGCTACATCGGCCACACCGACATGTCTTCGGCTCTCATGCAAAGACATCTTTCAATTCCTCGACTGCCGATCGGGGTTGAGATGTATGTTGTTACTCCAAGTTTGTGCCTACTCGGAAAGTCTTAGCTGGATCATTTTCCGTGAAAGGAACACATTCCACCTCCTCATGTGGAATTACTTTTCCATGCTTTCTTCTTCTTTGGGGGAATTATTCTCCCATTTATCCGCCATCAGACAATTTCACCAAGTATCCCTCCTTTTGCGCCTGGCTCTCGACGGTCGGCCCCTCGGGTTTAGCGGTATCGGATGCCCGATACACACGTTGTTGTTTCTCGATCCCCACTATCTCGCCATGCCCCCTGCCTCCCTCTGTCAGAACTTCGCTGAAAGCACTCTGGGATAATATATTTTGAGAATGCCAAGATAGATCTCCCTAATGGGGCTTCCTTGTATTTAATCAGTTTATCTACCATTGTAAATTGCACTCCGAATGTTGTATTGCCAAGCCTTTTCCTTATCGTTACACATAGCTCATGATTCTCAAAGCGATATACCTTAAAACGCCCAGCTGAATCCGTTACGTGTTCGGTGATAGCTCTATTATGCCCTAGGAAAGTTGAGTTTGGTCGTTACCGAGATAAATAATACCGCTGAGCTTCCCGTATCTACCAACATCCGCCTCCAATCGTAGTGGCTATTGCGCAATCACGCGGGATCGCCATGTAGGCATTCCTCCAATCCGCAATCCGCACTGTGAATGTTATCGGCCTCCGCGCTTAACCTCGCATTTTCACCACTCCATAAACTTTCCTCCTAGCATACTTTCAGATTCTAATCACTCCTCCATGAATTACACCAAAGAATAAATAAGTACATGTCCTGTGACTAGTGAGTTCTCACTCCTTTCCATTTTTTGCTTGTCCGTTCATGGACGGTGATGACTTTTTGTTCGCCTATATGGGTTATGCCGTGAGCCGTTCTTCCGCACACGGGAGGGATAATGGGTAGACTAACCGTGTTCCCTAAGGCTTTTCATGCCCCCTATCCCTTGTAAATTTTCTCAAGTGTCCTCGATATATCAATTTCTCTATCTTCATCCTCAAAATCGTACAATCATTAGTATCGCGCTAATCGTTTCCTCTCGATGCTACCTGCCACAAAAAAAGTTTTGGTCTCGCTTCGGGTTTCCTTATCCGCCAGTATCAGAGTATTCGCTCATCTCGTACTGTCAATACTGGCCATAGAAACTCTTAAAGGGGTATTGCTCAACGGCTCATACGTGACGTCATTGGTCGCACCTACCATTCTCCGCCTCATGAAAGTTCCTTTGTTAGTTTCAGGAAATCAGGCCCTCATCCCGTCAGATCCTCTCCCAAACAGGCGGTTTCTTAGGCGACACATTCTCATCTTTCTTCAACACTGTCTCTCTTAAATATGTGGGTTGATTAGCACCCACCTTTAACTCTTCCAACTCGATGTGGGTTGTAACCGTTGATGTGAGTTCATCCTTCGTCAAAGGCGTTCGCACCAACAGAGCTTTCTTCAACTTCCCATATCGCAAACCTTTGAAGAAGGCCATGTATGCCACCTTGTCGTCCACCATGGGGATATTCAACAAAAGGTTATTGTACAGTAATTTATAGGGCTCTCACAAAGACTCGTTTGCCTCATTAATGTCCACAGTATCTGCTCATCCTGCCGCTTTGAACAAGTTGGCGCTAATTGGGCGACAAACGCACTCTGCCTGGCTGGGTACATATCTATGGTTTTCGAAGGTGTGCCATCTACCACCTTACCTTCCTAGCGAGGTCAGTTGGGAAAGCACTTTGGCGTATATCCGATTGTTTGATGTTATCGCTATACGGGCGATGTAGCCCTCGTAAATGCTTTTATCGATCGCCAGGCTATCATATAACCTGGGCTGAGGCAAATCTTGAAACTCCGGTAGGAGCCGAAAAGCTGCCCAACCTATCTCGAGAATGGCATTTTGTCATTGGGCCAATCAAGATACTACCGGAAACGTAGTCCTGGCTAAACTTTGAAAGTATCAAGTCATTACAGATACCGCAAATACCTGGGTCACTACGCACCACCGCACTGAACTCCGAGTATAATGTGCGAATACTTTTCAAATTAGAACTATTGGAAATAAGTGTTTGGCGAAAATATCCTTCTGCCTTTAACCTGATTCAACTCCTACAAGACCGCTGGACAATGTTTGATCACTAGCTGCGCTGAACCTCTTCGCCGGATTGTCTTATGTCAAGAGCATCTATCGCACTGAAAGCTTGGTCACGGGTGACCACAAACACCGACGCCTAAGCTAGGCGGAAAGGTAATATTTATGCCGGATAAGTAAAAAAAGATTACTCATACGTAATGCATGATGATATATATATAAGATAAAGCGAACGATCAGACTAGAGAGTACCATGCAATGCCACGCTTCAATTCTATCAAGCGTATAACGGACGAAAAGCCTTTTAATCTCCTCGAGCTGACCTCGATTTGTAATGACACGCTACACTCTAGCCATAACCTAGTCACATCACCAGGAATTCAAAATAAAGAGGGATTAGACCAAGTTTGCATTGACTACTTTGAAGAAAAGTAAGAGTTATCGGCCGATTTATTGGCCGATTTATCAAGTTAAGTACTGCAAATTATAAGTAAGGCACAACAACATGTACCAAAGCCCTTAGTACTTGCTGCCGCTTAAATAAAGGATGTCGAGATGTAAAATAATAAAATACTCAAATCTTGACAACTATAACTATCCATAACGATCTTTGCGTAAGTATGTATTGGTGGATTTGAATTAGAATCTACTTTTATTTTAAAAAAATTGTAGAAGTCGAAGATAATTATTGATGTGTTATCAATTAAGATATGATATTTAAAGTAAATATAAGCGACGATTTTCGTTAATTATATTTTCAGCCCATCATGAAAAAAGTTACATACACATGAGAATTGAGATGGCCAATTTATTCATTCAGTGTAGAATGCTATGTTTCCCCTCCCCCAATCTTGGTAATTTTCTTTTGCCCACAAGAAAGTTGACGAGTTCATATGTTATTTACTTAGCGAGATATAAGGACGGGTGCTTAAACATTGGAAATATGTCAGTTCCGACTAAACATTTGACACATATTTGCCACTTAAAAATTTCCACCACATCAAATTTATTTTAAATTATCCATAACTTAAAGTATTCATAGTGTTTGAATTTACTCATATTGTAATGATAAATTGAGTAAAATATCCAACACACTATACTCAGATACTGGTGGAGTAGAATAAAACAAGTTATGTATTGTCTTTTAATTGTCCAACAAATGTATTACTATTATGATCCGCTATATTTTGCCGCGGATTCATTTGATCCGGATTCATGTTGATTGTTTGAAAAATTAAATCTGGATTTGTTATTACTGCTGTTTCTGGGCGAATGCAAATCTTTCTTGGTCAGATCACTCGTTGGGTCTTAGGTTTGAATCGGTTCCAAGAATGGATTTTTCAATGTAGCAATTGATCTCTTGAGTCGCCAAGTAGACTGAAGGAAGCCTTTAATCGAATTTTACACTCCGACGATCAAATTAAGAATTTATTCAAATGAGCGAAAAATACTAAGAGACGGAATTGAGCCGACACTTAAATTGGTTGAATAAGACCATTATTTATACAAGACAAAGACATGTACCGGGTTTAAACCGATTAAAGTAGGCGGACACGCCGCCCCGTTATAGCTTGGTCGGGTACAATCGTAGACCGACTGGCACTGCTTGGATCAATACTCATATCCGGTATTTACTTTCGTTACTTGTATAAATGTATACTAATTCACCCTTTAGGTTATTTATTTTATCCCACATCATATTATATTACTGTTCAATGTTCAAAGTAGAATAAAACTATAAAAGTGATAATGAGCATACTTTATTTAGTGTATCATTTGGCTAGAAGAGTAGAAGTCAGAGAGAAGTCTTGGTAAACGGACATAATTACGCGGAAGTTAACGTCCACCACCACCACGCACGTCTATTCTTCTCAATTTTTCATTAAGAGAACCTTATCATATATGACCAATGAAATTTCTATCATTATTATTGTAATGACATAAACGTAAAATTTCATTATTATAAATAATATTTGATAGTCACAAAATCTATACTAGTGGTTATATAAAATAGTATAATCCTATGGGTTTTAATTAATCTCGAATGGACTTTAAATAATTGGTATTGTCGATGCTAAATTATACTCGTATTTCTTTGTAATATGAGTTGGTCATTATTCAGAATTTTGTTAAACTAGAAAATATTATTTTCCTTGTCATTGGCCTCGTAGTCTAGGGCTCTAGGCAGTGGTGGTATAGTTGAATCAGGATTTTTGTATAATTAGTAAAGTTATATTAATGCTGACGCATTTACGCAATTGATTTCTCAAATATTTGATACATTTTTATGTTTAATTTGAAATCATTCTAAAACTGTGTAAAAAATTATAATATTTTTATTTTTTGAAGGGATACTTTGATCACAAATAATTATTTAAATACTACTTCCATTTCAAATTAATTGACTTTCTCACTTTTCGAGACACAAATTTAATCATCAATTACTTTATGTACATTATAAAAAATTACAAAAAAAATAATATTATGAAAATATTTTTTAAAACAAATTCAATGATATCAATTTTATATTTTTCGAATTAGTGAATAAAAAATAATTTGTGGTCAAAGCCTTAACACGCAATTCCAAAACGTCAATTAATTTCAAATGGAGGGAGTATAATATAAAAGTTACAATTTACGTCCCTGTAGAGATATTATATGAAATCAGACGTCCATAGATATACAACATTACTTTTAACAATTTGATGTCCTCCAACTAAATGTATTGATGAATTTATCAATATTACAGTATCATTGAATTATTTGTTTTTATGTCGGTTAAATTGAGACGATTTTAAAGATAATTTAAATTTTTCCGATCCTTAATATATAAAATTCATATTTGCATGGAATTAAATAATAATATTAATAATAATAATAATAATTCTACTAAAATCATATGGTTATTTAACTAATACCTATTATAATAATTATAACAATAGTTCTACATAATAATAAATAATAATAATAATTTAAAAATATATGATTATTTAACTAATACCTATTATGTTAAATATCTATAATAATAATAATAATAATAATTCTACATAAAAATATTATTATTTAACTTACACAATTTATTAAAGATTGAAATGACATACGACGATAAAACCATATCAATTTAAAGGAGTTATAAATTAATAATATACAAGATAATATAATAGACATATTCGCTAATTGAATCACGAAAGCTTATACACGCAAAACCGAGCAAACAGTTAATCACAAGTATCTATCAGACACGCTTGGAACTAGTTTAAACATGCATCAAGATAAATGTGTTTCAAGCACTAGAAGTTTTGACGCACGCATAATTATAAAATATATATATGTCAAATATATATGATGTATCAGTCCTTTAAACCGCATTTATAAAATAATATTCCTTCCGAATTTAATAATCTACGTATATGTAAAGATACAAGTTTAAAGTACGATGAATACTTAATACTACCTTCATTTTTTTTATTCGACGCCATATACGACGTTAAACTTAACCATTCATTACTAATTACTAATTATTTCAATAAATATAAAATTTATATCATTACATTCGTCTTTGAAAATAGTTTCATAATATTATTTTCATATAATTTTTGAACGTATAGTTTAAGAGTAATTGATAGCCAAAGTTCCATCTCGATATAAAAACGGCCAAATAAAAAAATGGAGGGGAGTAGCACTCCCGGCTAGAATTCCTAAATTTTATATTTTTAGATAGAAGTGTAATTTAGTAATTAATAGTGTGAAAATGGAAGAAACACAACCCTTATTCACATTTTTATATATGTTAGTGATGAAACGGATAACTTAATATCATACAAAGAAAAAAAATATAAAAATTTAGAGGGGACAAACAATATAATTTTTAAAAGAATAAATATAGTTCATTTGAGATAATACTTAATAATACTTAATAGAATTCTATTTATTTTTTAAATTAGGAAGGCGTCTAATTCCTCCACTGGCTCTATCTAGGCATTGATATCTCCTCAAAATTCTTTCTTGACAAGATTTATTTAGAGGTCTATTTCTAGTTCGAATCTATCAATGACAGAATTATGTTTTATGCATATTGCCATCCCACTTGGTGAATTTCATATATTAGGTGCATTTTATGGAATGTAAAGAGTATATGTTATTAGCTTGGAGAACTAGTGGTACGAGTAGTTAGTTTAATGTTATTCTCAAACTATAAATTGCTTGAGCGCTATGGAAGAGAATAAAATAGGGGTAATTTATAAATAAAAACGACGAAGTTCGGCCATCGTAGCTTGGCCCCCCCGAAACCCCCTCGGCCCCAAAAATGTAAAAGACAAACTTGCGATAAATGATGGTAGTAGTAGTAGTCGACCCAAGTCTTGGTCAACTCCACAAACATTAGAGGGTTCACATCATATTAATGGCAATCCATTAATTACTCTGGCTATAACTCAACTCCAGAAATAGCTTCTGGGTAGACTGTTACTTACATTTTTATCCTTGGGACTTCCTTCCTGGTGGATTGGTTCAACTCTTCTGCAGCTAAACTGTAATAGTTTGCTTTCTAGTTAACTATCATTAAGACACAAATATGACATCCCCGATGACACTTCCTACTGTCAAGCCGCCGACATTTAATGTAGCATTCGACGGTTAACTTTTTGGCAATCCATTAATATCTTGTATGTAACAGCTAACACCTCGACGCTCAATGATTGATAATTTTCACCAAAATTCGTCCAAGATATATAAGTGGGTTCGGTGTATCATATTATGCCCCCATAATATTAGGGCCCCAAATTTTAAAATAATATGGATGACTATATAGTTACATACTATGTTTCTCAGCTGTAATGAAATCATACTACACTGGCCGCATGAATCAACCCAGCATTTTAATTAATTTCTAAGATACAAGCCAATCAATTACTCGAAAAATGTGTAACAATTAAATTTTTGAAATTCTCATTTTCATTTCTTCTTATAAAAATATATTTGATAAATATTAAAATTTATTTTTTTTTTAAATTATATGAAAGGGGAATTTAAGTTTTATTTTGCATAGGGTCCCAAAATCTTAGGACCGGCCTTGATTACTACTATTATTATTGGCCGACTAATGACTTTTTTTATGGTACCTATTATTTCATCCAAAAACAAAATTAGAAAAAGACGTATGAAGTAGATGTGAAGGTAACATAGAAAGGAGATAGAAGAGATAAGACCATTAAATTTGGAAAATTGCAGTGAGACATCATCAACTTATTTGTATTATTGTTGGAAAATATGAGATTACCTCACAACTCACGAGTTATTAGAAGACCATCCTTTAATTTTTTGCTCGTTTTATCACCTCATAGACTGTATGTGGACATCAATGATTTTGATTACGTGACTACTCAATACATGATGACAATACATGATGATAATGTATAATTTGGTAAAGACGATGACATGAAGTAAGGTATTATAATATGGAGGGAGGGACATAGGATACTTTTGCTCATCTTGTTTACACATTTACTCAGAAATAATTGCTAAAATGATTCCAGATAATATATGCAATTTGTATTTTAATTACACTAAATGTTTGGTCTACACAAATGGTCAATTATAATCGATACAAAAAAGGCACTTTACCTCTTTCGATTTCGACGAGTTAAATTTTGACGGAAAGAGGGACTAAAGTATACATTTTTATTTCGACTATCATTAGTGACCAAAGTACACCTTTCAGAACACAAGCTCGGTGGGCTCATGTTTTTATTCAAAAGTCATGGCACCGCACTTTCCGCTTTTAAATTTAACTAACGTTAAAATAGTGAATGAAAAGTTCACATACCCAATTATGTAAACCATTTACACATACCAAATATTTATCTAATTAAAGCAACTCTCACATGCCACTTAATTCATTTCTTTTGATAATTTTCTCCAGATACTCAAGAGGTAACTTATTTTTTGCCTTTTTGAGAAGATCACCTTGGGAATTGGAGTTTTAAAGTACCTCCCTTTCGCTATTAAAAGATTGTTTCACTTACCATTTTACTGAATTGATCGCTGAATATTGCTTGTATTTTATGAGTTTTTTGTATAAAAATATATCAATAAAAAATACATTCTAAATTTTTTCTATTGGTATATTTTTCATCAAATATTATACAACACAAATAAAAATATTTATAATCAAAGTTTAACTATTAAAAAGTTCAAAAATAAAAAATGTACAATCTTTTATGAACGGAAGGCGGAGTATCAATTAGCACCCTTTTTTGTTTTCTTAACAAGATTCGTGTAATCGTGTTGATTGGTTTAACAAGTAGAAAATTAGTTGACTGACTTTGAAGCTAATAAGTGAGAAGGTAGATATCTAAAAAATTACATAGTTAGCCAAACCAATAAAATTTCAAGAAAGAAGAAACTGGGACCTTTCCAAAACACTAATGAAGTCATAGCTAGATGCTCGAATCGTATATCTTAAAAGTCAGACATTGACTTGGTTATTGATAGATTATAAGAAATCATTATGCACAATATTCCAACACATTACTTATAGAAATCGAATAGAATAATTATTTTGTACAAAAATAATTTTGGCCAAATGTTACAACCCTAAGAGAACTAGAGAGGCAAGCAAGTTGTGATGGATATATATACTAAACGCCATGAATATGCATGCCATACATTGTTATATATCAATATCAATAATACTCCTACTATTCAATTATGAAGATTAGACGACGACGTTTAATTTAGATGATCAGATCGTTGACTCAAGCCCAAGTTGTTTACTAATTGAGTTGAGTGAGTCTATGTTTCACTAACAATTTTGTCTTGCTTGTGATAGTCAAATCTGTATGATATACTTGCAATTTTTTGGATCAACTAAATAATCATACTTTGTGGAAAACTTTTTAAGCAAAATGCATTTACTGTATGTTCTTGAACTTGTTTCTATCAAGTGCATGTAAAGAATCATGCTGGTATGAAGATTAATATATAGTCATTAATGAGGTGTATTCAACATTTTATTATGAAGACAATATCATTTGTGAACCGTACATGCAATCTCGGAGTTTAAGAAGGATCAGGGTGATAATCTAAATTCTACTCCGTACGAAGTATTATATTATACAATAGAACTATTATATAATTGTTTACATAAAATATAACATAAGGTGATTGACACCCTCAATAATAATGAAAGTGTGTAAGTGCAATAAGTTTAGTGTTTCAATTTTTATCCAATATTTGTTCGAAATCTGTAACAACATTTATATTGGGGTATAAAGAGGGAGCGAGACATGCTCAGAAGCAAGACAGGCATGTTCAATTCACTCCTCTTTTAATAAGTATATATGCATTAGCTAGATGCAATAATAATTTAGCAGGATATGTTGTTTCATAAGTCATCACTCATTAGTAATTAGTGTGAGATTGTGCAATGTGACTTGGTGAAGTTGGATAACACATTAGCTCTTTATTCTGGATAATGCTGAGAAAGCACAAGCTCAAGAACCTAATTGATTGTAGTGTTAAGCAAGAAATAAACTAGAAAATGGGCCGATTATTGAGTTTGATATAATAATTGAGGAATTATCAATGATTAGACCATGTGATGCTTTGATTGAGGCCATTCTTTTCTTTAGTTTCTCCAGCATGTCACTAGAACATGTTCCTACTCGTCCTATCTAGCTATCACTTGACTAGTCTTTGGAGAACCGATTTGTTCGGACGGTTGGGGTTGGCTTACTTTATTAGATAGCATTGAAGCCATAATATCGATCATATAAAACATTAATTTATTATTAGTGGTGGAGTTTTAGTCGAAATTGAAGGGTTCAAAGCATTATTACATCTATTTAGAGGGATTTTTTTTCATTATGTAGGAGAAGAGGAGGGGCAATTATTATATTTTATCTAAAATTACTTATTATATTTAAAGAATAAATTCTAAATTTTTTAAAATTTAAGAGAGCCGTTGCTCTCTTAGTCTCTTTTAAATTCCGTCACTATTTACAATAAGACGTTAAATAATTGTCTCATGCATGTTACATGTAATTAATAGTGGGGTTTAACAGATATCAAATGGGACGAGGACCTCCTCCCAACCTTGAAATTCATATCATACTATATTCAATTATGCGTAGCTATTTTTACAAAATATCATATCATAATAATTGTCTCCTCCATAATATGTCAAATAATAATCCTCATTTAAATTTGATTCAACATTTGCCCCCCTCGACATAAGGCAGACGTAAATAACAAGAATTTCTGATTAACTATAATGAATTGAACATACACCATGAGCTTTTCATTTGGTTCCCGACCAACATTACCTTTAAATCTCCAAACTCTTTAGAACATATATAAAACTGATGACTCTAACCTTCAATCTCCATAGAAATGAATGATGTTTCATTTTATCTCAACCTACATAACATCAAAAGCTCCACTCATAATGTTTCCTTCAAGCTAGTAGGATAGATATACTTAACCATGTACAAGTAACAAGCTGAAACCTGCATGTCAATGGTCAACCACTAAATTATAGACTTTTCTTGCCACTATTGCAATTATTATCGTTGCACCAAAGGGCTAATGGTCCCCTATATAAAATTTGTATAATATCAATTTCTTCACTTCATTTATAAATTTTTTGAATTCATTAGTGCGTGTTCAAAACCATAACTCTATAAGGGGTCGACTTATTAAAGTAAAACTACTTATATACTACCGCTGTCAAAATTCAAATCTCGATTCTTACTTCAATACGATACTATAGCGTACGTACTTGAAATAATTATCCTAGCACTACATGATCAAGTCTGCCAGGGACATCTTGAGCCGGAGTTGATAAAATGGTCACTGAGTTCAATTGTTCAATTATACAACAAATAGTTAGTCCCTAAATATATTTATATACAATTAATTAATCCTCAAATTCTTTTATTATCTTCTTTTTCTTGAGTTTACTTATTCCAAATTAAACAAAAACAAGACTCACACGAAAACACCACAAAAAACTTGGTATTGGGCTTAGTCAATTGACGCGTAAGCGAGAGAGACTCGGCCAAACATCTCAGACAAACAAAACACTCATTAAAGTCAAATTACTAATATACCCATGCTTATGTACTCCCTCCCATCTCTAAACGATCGTCCAGTTTGATTTCTTAATGATCAAAATTAACAAACGTTGATGTATTAATTTATTACTCACACAAATTCGATTTGAAGCAAAATTATAATATTAATAATAAAATATGGCGAAATCATTACTCCCTCCATCCCATGAAAATTGTCTACTTTCGCTCTTTTTTTATTTTTCATAATTTATCCCATTTAAAAAATGTTATATGTCTTTTAAAAAGTAAGTCAACTTTAACCGGTGTGAGAAATATTATCTCTTAAATTTTTGAAAAATTCAAAACTAAATAATCTTTATCGGATTGAGGGAGTATGTTTTTATATATTTTTCATAAAATATTATATGACATATTAAAAAATATTTAAGATTTAAATTTAAAACATCAAATTTAGAAATTGGACGATCTTTTAATTAGAACTAAACAGTTTCTTCAAGCATCAGTTCGTTTCCGATCGTTTCGGGTTCAATTGGTTCCAATCTTATAAGTAGTATTAATCAATGGGTAGTTTCGTCCGAATATAAAATAGCATCTCCATAGATTCCATGATTATATATAGACAACATAATTCACAAAATTCTATAAAACTACACATTGTGATTTGTGAACTGTTGTACTATTTGAGCAAAAGCTTTTCTTGTAATCTTATTACACACATTGTTTCTCTTTCTCTCTCTAAATTGTCCATTTTATCCATTTCTCTTTGCTATTAAGTTGAGCATTTTTAGCTAAATTGTTTGTTATACACCCCCTTTTTTGATATTTGGGTATTGAAATTTTTACTAGGGTAGCTTTGTGACATTATTAAAATTATAAAAAAGAGAGAGCTCTCTCATTTGGGTTTGTGAATTTTGCTTAAAAAAGCATTTGGTTATTGATTTTTTGGAGTAAAGATTGAATCTTTATGCTTAGATTTTGGGATTGGTAATAGGTGATGTTGATTTTATCAAAATTGTGGGAGAAAATTTGTTCAATGGCAGAAGGAGGATCTCGTTATTGTTCCAAGAAATCTGATGATATGTGTGCTGAGGCTTGTAATGAGGTAAAGATTAAAAATTTATGCTAGATTTTATGATTGGTTGAATATTGAATGAATTTTTTATGCCCATTTTTTTTTTGAGATTTCTTTAAAAATATTTATTAGTACTAACCATTTGAAAAAGTATCACACTGTGTTGAAATTGTATGTTGGATCATGGGCGTTCTGAATTGCTTCCTCTATCGGTAAAATATCCACCCTGCTTTTCTACGATATCGACTCACGCAACTTCGATTCAATCGAAATTATAATGTGTTAATAAGAAAGTAGAGTGAAAATACTATAGGATATTTTGACATGCTTTTCACAAATAGTATATCACACTTTAAAAAATATTCGAGGTCAAGTTTAAAAAGTATTAACACATTAGAAAAGTGGACGATTTTTTAGGGATGGAGGGAGTATGTTTATTGTTAATTGTTGTGTTAGTGGTGCTGATTGTAGGATGTCATTTTTTTATTAGTTCAAGAGGTATCAATTTTTTGTGAAGATTCTGGATTAGATTATGTGGTTGGGCCTCACCTCACTATCACTCTCTTATTTTGGGGTAGGGATAGAGCGAAGATGATGGAAATGAATGAAGGATTAAGCTTAGAAGGTGTATATTTTTTGCATGAAATCTATTCTCTTATTATTTCATAAAATATATTTTTTTCTTAATGAATAAATAGTTATTACAAGTAAGGATTGACTTTTGTCTTTTCTATAAAAAAGTTATGTGAAGGAATTGAAGTTCATATTGTTCCCATTACTTTTATCAACATTCCTTGTCTGTAGATTTTATCTCACTAAAGTAGTTGCTTCTCAACTATTCTTTATCCTCTTTGAAGCATATATATGATGGTGACTTGTTTTTCATCTACTGTGATATTGAATGATGATTTGAAGTCATTTAGTTGAATAGGGTAACAAAAGGTTCTCCAGTTATTTCAAAATTTCATCTGCTCACATACCCAATTAAGTGGTTGCTAGTATCCGATTACTGATAATTCTATTGTTTGGACCCATTTCATTGTTTTGTACTGAATGGCTTGTAAATGCCTTAAACTTGGTAAATATGATCACCTTTAAATTGGAATATGCTAAACATGTCTGTTTCACTTTTCAGGAAACTGCAAAATCTTCGAACGTGTCCAGAATTAAATGTATTTTGTGCGGGTTGAATTTGAAGGCATTGATCCTTTTGTTCGTCTTGATCCCAACATGTGTTTGTTTTGTATACGCCCATGGACAAAAGATCACGTACTTTTTGCGGCCTCTGTGGGAAAAGCCACCTAAAAATTTTAATGAAATTCCACACTACTATCATGAGAATGTGTCGATGGATAATCTCTGCAGACTTCATGGTTGGAAAATTCGTGAGTACCCAAGGCGCGTCTATGATGCTGTTGTGTTCAGCAATGAACTAGACATACTTAAGATACGATGGAAAGAGTTATACCCTTATGTCAATGAATTCGTGCTACTAGAGTCGAACTCAACATTTACAGGATTGCCAAAGCCTATGGTTTTTGCTAGCCATCGGGAGGATTTCAAATTCGTTGACTCCAGATTAACTTATGGACAAATTCCTGGGCGATTTAAGAAAGGAGAGAATCCATTTGTTGAGGAGGCATATCAACGTCTTGCTCTGGATTATCTCCTCAAGCAAGCAGGCATTCAAGATGATGATTTGCTCATTATGTCCGATGTTGATGAAATCCCCAGTAGTCACACCATCAATCTCTTAAGGTGGTGTGATGACATACCCTCAATTCTACACCTTCGGTTGAAAAACTATCTCTACTCTTTCGAGTTTCCTGTGGACAACAATAGCTGGAGAGCTTCGGTACATACATATCAATCTGGGAAGACAAGATATGCACATTACAGACAATCCGATGATATCTTGACCGATGCAGGGTGGCATTGCAGCTTTTGCTTCAGACGTATTAGTGATTTCATTTTTAAGATGAAAGCTTATAGTCACTTTGATAGAGTGAGATTCTCTCATTTCCTAAATCCTAAACGAGTGCAACAAGTAATTTGCAAAGGTGCTGATCTGTTTGATATGCTTCCAGAAGAATATACATTCAAAGAAATAATAGGAAAAATGGGAAACATACCCCACTCATACTCAGCAGTTCATCTCCCAGCATATCTTTTGGAGAATGCTGACAAGTTCAAGTTTCTCTTACCCGGTAAATGCTTAAGAGAAAGTGGCTAGCTTTCAACTGCCATCACCTTATTCTCCCATTAAAGGTAAACAGTGGTTCAACGTGCTGCAATACTCTGGTTGAGAGATTCTGAAAACCCGACAATTGCAGTTCGTCTGGCTTGCTAGCCGAGCTAAGTGACATGCATTTCGATGTCATTTTTCGAGACGATTTGGTGAACTTGGGTGATTAGTTCTTGAATTTCTTTAGTTAGATATTGTATATAAATCTTTAGGATGGATTGTGTGTAAAATAGAGTATCAGTTTAGGAGAGTTTTCAGTGATGAAAACAGATTATGTGCTCAGGGTGCTTATGTGTTACATTGACTCAGATTGTTGTGAACCAATTTGCCCCCTAAAGGCATATTATTTTCTGGCTGTTGGAAAATTTTGATGAGAGACTAATTCATTGTTATGTCTCTCCAAAAATTGAGTTGCACCTTTTACTTCTATTGTATTCTGGAGACCTTTACTTTACATTATGTGCATACTGCATAGTCATGGAAATCACTCTACCATAGTACACCAAAGCTTCCGACCGGAAAACGCTCTGCTTTTCTACTGTTTATATAAAGCTTGGTTAATGGAAAGGTACATCAACATGTCACAATTTCTTTGGAAATATCCCCGCCTAAGTAGGGTAAGGGGTGTTCGATTGAATGCAGCCTATCTCTAAGTTGTTTCGAATTGACTAACTGCTATTTTCGAATTGACTAAATAGTTAAAGTGTAAATACTATTTACAACTTGATAAGAAGCTTAGATATGGTAATGAGTATGGTTTTTTTTCCTTGGCAGAAGCTGAATGTTGTCATCAGAAGTGAGCTGTTGCATTAGCTTCTTGTTGATCATGGCAACTTGAAAGTGCTAAAACTTGGCTGTGAAGAAGAGTAAGACAACCTCATTCATTTGGAGTTTCAAATTGTTCATAAGTTCGGTGAGGAAAATGAAAGGAATTAAATGATGAAAGCATCTAATATCTTGATTATTGTATGGATGTTTCTGCTATATGGCTGGCATGTAGTAGTATCCTTGTTACATAATCATTAAATACAATGCGATGAGCAAATAACGTTCTATGACAAGTGTTTACATCTCAGAGCATATGTGCTCCAGCCTCCATTTTCTATCATGTCTGATACATTTAAAGAGTCTCCCGTCCAAGTGAGATATGATAATACACAGACGAAGAAAAATATAATATCGGAAGTTAATGATTCACGTCAAATCAAACGATTGGAAAAACCAATCACCTAGACGAGGTTAACAGCATCACAGAAGCAAACATTTACTCCCGTTCTACTCGAGTACTCGTGTTAGTTAATTTTTACAATTTGCCGTCGCCTTGATCCACCCCCTCCGAAGGACTATAAGTGATGGGTGCCTAAGCAAAATCTACTTAGTTTAGAAGTTCACATCACTAAGAACTGTATAACCAGAAGCATTCATGTCTACCAAGATTCAAGAAGGGTAAAATAAGGCTTCCATTAGTTGAGGATTGTCTATGCATTTGAAGCCTTTTGACTCACCTTACAAGTAAAATGAAAACCACAGCTAGGTTTATAAGGATTTGGATGACTGAAGTCACTGAACTGTGTACCTCTAGGAGTAATTCTCAGTCTCTGCTAAATTGTAGTATATTAATAATGTAATCTGCTAATTAAAACAAAATAACAAAATAAAGGAGACTTTCTCAAATTGAAACATAAAACATAGATCAAAAGCAGTTAATCTGTTACACTTCTATAAGTTTACTCTACTTATTGATGAATGATGATTATATATATGTCAGAGAAAGACTGTCGTAGAACACGATCAATCAATTCCAGCAAAACCAAAAAGAAGGCAAAGGATAGAAATCTAACTAGTTGCGCCTCTTGTCTGAAAGAGTTGAACGTCTGTGACTGCTCAAGGTGTAAGAGAGACTCATTTTCGCCTGCTGAATTGTTGCGCAAGAGTTTGATGATAGTTCTACCTGCTAGTCCGACACTCCAGAGACAGTTCGACATCCCCTCTATTAAGTCTTGAGCAATTATACTGCAACAAAGAAGAATAACTAGGTCCAAAAATGGTTGGAAGCTTCGCTAAGTTCAGATGACAGCAGTTGTGTTTAAAGAATAATGTATAGGAGCTCCACTTTCAATACACAGTGAAAACAGATTCCATTTAGTCTGATTCGACAGCTTATCTTAAGCTTTAACTTCTGTTTGAGAGAATCAAAGAATCAATATTATTCTTGAATCCGACCAAATTGAATCATCCTTCTTGCAGTAGCAATCCTTGTTCCTGCACGAACTGGCACGACTTGTTACTCTCAAAGCTTTACATCCTTTATCAATTTAATCAAGATGCTTAAAGTACACATTCCCCATTATAATAACTGGGAAATCTGATTCTTTGCTAATGGGAGTAAAAGTTGCCACCCATTATATTCCCTTTATATGTCAGATCACATCAGGCCATAAAATGCCTAGAATGAACAGTTTAAGGATAGGAACTAGTTGCCCCACTACCATTTAGAATCATAATTCATGCTATATAAATGGCAGTCGCATTCATACAAAATCAGACTGCTAGTATCAAACACATTGCATAAGAAAATTAACCTTACTTCCCGGTGAAAATGGCTCTCGGAGTCTCAGCTCATGGCCCCAGTGCTGGATACCCTCAGCAGGGCTATGGACACAAGGAGGAATACTCCAAAGAGGACTACTATAAGGATGGTAACATGCACAAGGAGGACTACTACAAGACGGACAACTATGGCAACTCCTCAACCGTGCAGATGATGAGGCCGCATTCAAGCCACTCTCCTTCAGGTCCTAACCATCATGGCAACGGGAATGGATATGGTAACTCTCAGCATGGTCCAGAAGGCAATGGTTATGGTAACTCCAGTTTCACTAGTGGCGTGACTTCTCAGCATGGTCCGGGAAGCAATGGATATGGTAACTCCGGTTACTCTAGTGGCATACACTCTCAGCATGGTTCAGGAAACAATATATATGGGAATAATCACGGTTCACATATGCCGATGGGAACAAGTAGGAGTCAGGACATGAACTATGGCTATCAATCCCAGGGCCAGAGCAGCGACCGCCCTTACTACCAACAACAACCCAATGGCTCCCACAGCTGGATTTCAAAGGATTTGGATGACTAAATCTGCATTCCTAGAACATGATCTCGTCGTGTGTGATGTATGGTAATGCGAAAAGAGGCTTGGCTATAGCTCAAGTACCTCCATAAATAATTCAAGTACGTAGTATTTGAAATTGTATCCTGCTGTTAAAGCAGCATGAAAAATAATAGTTTTATCAATGAGAACAAAGTATAATACATATATCTGAAGTAGTAGATGGTATATGCAGTTCACTTTGACAATTCCGTCAATTCGGAAATAGCTTTCTTGTTTACACAAGAGAAAGGTTACGTACTATTCGATCCCTCCTTATCCCGGTTATGCGGGAACTTCATCAGAGACATTAAAGCATGTTAATATTATCATATGTATCCCTCTTGCCGTCCCTTAAATTCTCCATGCCGTACTATTCATCAAAGCATTGGATTGTCTGCCCAATAAACCAATAATAGTCCTTAGTCTTGTGTAAACTATTAAATTGAGTATAGTTTTTTATACTACCATTGTTTTTAATCAAGAGTCATTTGTAAGAACGGGATTTTGTTGTGTGTAAGCATGGATCGTTTGTTACACTCAATTAAAAATTGAGAATTATAAACATGTATTATGTTTCGAAAAAGGATCGTATGTTATACACTTATACTTCATTAAAATGACAGTTCTTAATTGTATGTTATAGTTTGAGTGATACTCTCTATTATACTTTAATTAAAATGACTACTGACTACATAATTTAAAGAGGATCAACATAAGAAGCACAAAGTTAAATAGGGGTAGGGGCAGGTTGAAACCCATTATATATATTTTGGTTGGTTATTAATACTAAGTTAAAGTATAAACATAAAATTGATATCTATGCTCGAGGTTTATCATTAGAAGGAACAACATCTATGGACTTGTAATAAGCCTCTTCTGCATGTTTCATCCTATCATCAAACATTTTCCATTCTGCTTTACATCTTTCTCTAACCTGAAATCATCAACAAACACACTCAATTTTAGAATCAGACAGATTGATTACTAGATATAGTTGAACTAAACCTGAGAATCAAATGTTAAACATTTTTGTTTTTAGATAGCACATATATATAACATACCCCTTGCCATGGAGCCTTCCCATTATCAGCAACTCCCTATTCGAAAGAAACGGAGAAAACTATGGTTATCGTCTGTTGGAGTGTATAAATGATGCCGTGTGAGACTTTTTGTTTTAACTCACCTGGTTTCCAAGTGAAGGAACAGTTTGATGAACAATCCACTGAGCATCTACAACTCCAATCTTCTCATGAGCCGGCTGCAACAGGTAACACGAATGTGTAACATCTGAGATTATCTCAAATTAATAATCATGTCTCTTCCGTGCAACATGATTATGGGAATATTGAGTCGTACCTCAAGACATCTGCGTAAGGCAAGGTCCAATCCCCATCCGTGAACTAAATCATTCTACGGTTTCAGTGAAAGACTGTTAAATCGAGTAAATAAATGACAATCAGCAAGACAGTAACTTATTTTTGTTACAAACGATTTGGGTACCTGGATCATATGCCAGACACAGCGCCATGCGCTGCTGGAGAAAACGGGAGCCATTACTTCTACAAATCTGTTATCAGAATCAGAAGGGAAGATTTATAATCGAATGGTTGACAGCTATTAAAAGAGAATAGGAAAAGCTGATAAAACGGGTAGTAGAAAGGGTAACTTACGCAGCACAGGGAGGAAGATGAGGATCAGCGCACCAGCCAGGTCTCTCTTCTGTTTGTTTGATAGACGAGAAGGAAAAAACAATTAGTTTCATCAAAGTATTAGCAATGATAGCATAGACTGGGAACCGAAGTCTCTCTCTGTTCTTACTTGTGAACTTCGAGACCATCTCTTTTCTTTGTCATCTGCCAGCTCAACCCTCTTGTTGGATCTATCCCAGGCTGTGAAATTTCCAGACCGTGCTTTTTAACGAGTTTAATATACCTAGAACCCAAAACTCATATCAGCAAAATAAGTAAAATCACAGATTCAAATTGTCATAAAACAGAATGTGAAATCGATGTTTTACTCTTCTGCGTTGAAATGCTCCAGGCCGAGGTCTTCATCCCATATAAAAATGTACTCATATGATGCAACGATGTCAGGATGTAAGAACCGTTTAGCATACCACCTGAAAAGGAGAAATCATTAGATAAAAACTATCTGGAAGATGACGAAACAAAAAATTTCAATAGAGGTAAACAATACACAGTAGCTAAGCCGCTTACCATTTTGTTTGTTTATTTGCGCTCACATGAATAGCACGCTTGGACCACTCAAATTCATCCCATTCGGTTGTCTTCCCATCATAATGAAATAGGATAATGGTAAAATTCTCTGAAAACTGAAGTGAAAACGAACTTATGAGGGACAATAACAAAGAGACTTATAAATCCATATGGAGAAGAGATTAGTGAATTGAAACCTTTTTCACAGCTGCATCAATGTTGTTCTTTTGACCAATCCCAACAGTGAAAGAAACAAGATATTTTGGTGTGATAGTAAGGTCCTGCAAATGACAAATTAATTGTGTTCCGAGGAATACATAAACACCTTTTTGTTCAAAGCTGAAAACTTGAGAGATTTGGATGAGTTTCTGATTTCCCTAAAACAGGCATTACCGACTTTCATATGTTATGAGATATTAACATTAGCCTCCAAAACATTGAAAATCACAATTTAAAGAATGGCTTCCATCGAAAAAAAGTACCCAACGTCATTTAGTTTTTATTAGTTCATCTCTCAGAATCACTCTTGTTTTTTCGACATCTAAACATAAATCCAACAGAAAATAACCTCTCTGTAAACATACATAATTTCATCCAAGAAGTTGGTTTGTATATAATTGAAAGCTCCTCTAGAGTAAACATACATAATATAACCTACAATGTACAGGACCAAATAGTAACGTGTTCTAAGGAAAAGGCCTGCTCCGAGAAACATGCAACATGGATACGAAGGTGAAGCAGAATGTTTACCTCACTAGGTCTACCCCACAAACGTCGTAAATATAAGTCTGACTCCGATGCAATAATGGCAGGAGGTAATCTTTCTGCACCTCTAGGATTTGTCGAAACCCAAATCTGAAACCATGAAACATTTTTTTAATTCCATTTTGAGGTATGCGTACGAGTCTATGACCATGCAAATTTTTGAGCAATTGGCACAACAACCTAAGGATATTATACAATTCAATCATGTTTAATTTAGTTTCTAAAATTGAGGAATGTACTATGGCCAGGAACTGGAAAATGGAGATAAGAAAACATATATAGATTGATTCAATCAAGCTGTTCATGATGTGCCTATGTTACTTCCAAAATACCGGAAAACTTATAAGCCGTTATTCATGCTCAATTTCTTTCCTGCATAACCATCACAAACTTCTGTTTCTATGACTATTAGCGAGAACTCTAGGGAAGGAGTTTCTACGATATATAAAGCTTTAACTATAAAGACATTAAGCAGGATATCTTCTTGATTCAAATCAAACAACAATTACGAATAAGAGGCATACCTTTGTTTTGTCCTTCATAACTTCATTTGATGTTACATTATTAGTACTATCTGATGAAGAAGATAAGGCATTCATAGTTTTTCTCTTCACTGGGACACTATATATGAGGCTCGATGAGAAACTTAGCTGCCAAATTGATTGGTATCATTGTTAGACAAGAAGAGCTCATATGCAAATCTCGGAAGGACTATATAAGGCTAAGGACTATGTGCACAAGTAGGCAACAAAATATATACATGGAAATGTTACGGTACCTTGTTTATGGATGGAATTGGAATTGAAACTCCAATCAGGAAACCAATAGCTACTCCAGCCAAAATTGTGACTACGAGCTTCATATTTTCATTATGATGTTTCACCATTGCACTGAGACAGAACAATTCAGACCGTCAAGACTTTATAGAGAACATATGGAAACCGCATAGAAAGCAGGCAAAATTCCACAAACCTGTCCTACGGAGTACCAATATCATGTACAATTAGAACTGATAAATCTAAGCAGAAACTAGATATTCAAGCAATCTGTGAGACAGGCATACAATTGTCGATAAATAAACTGATGATCAGATATTAGGCTTACATTAGTGGAATACAGAAGATTACTAAGTATGGAATGGAAAATCATTTGATCCAATATGCAATTCAAGACTTAAATATGGTCAGCTTTTTGTTTAGTTCTACAGAATAAACCAATTCTCTTTTTGGCTATGCAATTATAGAACAAAATCAGACCATTGAACGCCACCACAGAATCGAACTAATTACCTTTCACAAACAATGGAATTCAAGCTCAATTAGTAACAACAACTAAGAACCTCGACAGCTCCAAAACAATACAACTCATTGAGCTACTTTAAAGTCCAAATGGTTTCTTATACTAGCTGCCTATGACAACTTGAACCATTGTTTGCGTCCATACTCAACACCCATCCTCTAGAAAACACCATTAGCCATAAAAACAAGCAACCACTCATGTGCAACCTTTTGACAATTGCAGCCTCTAAAATCGAGCTACCAAACAAAGATTACAACTTTTATGCTCCAAAACCAATCCAATCAATTTACATTATTCAGTATTAAATTCCACTACGCTAATCCCTATATGCTACCTAAAACACAACTATGCCCTTAAAATATTTCATTTTATTCAGTCAACAATACAGTTTTTGCTAGAGTAAAGGTTTTACACACCACCATGTATCTTTAGAACACATCAAACTTAGGTCAGCTCTGCAATATATTACAAAGAAATGGTTCTTGTATTAAAAAATACACTACCTGCTCTGCTTAGTTGATACATACAAGTACATAACACACATACAAATATATATATATGTTAGAAACTAGAGTCTTTACTATAATTTTCATCTAGTATTATAACACACATACAAATATATATATATATATATATTTGAGTTCATAAATGAAAAAGTTGATCATCAGTATTCAAAACTAGTCAACTAGACAATCTTTTGAAATGTAGAGAGTAGAATATATAAAAGGGTATTCAAATTATTCAAGAATGATCAATACTTAAATAAAACAACATGGCACGTTACAGAAGTTCATGGACATGCACCAGTTTTCCATAACAAATTTAAATACATTAACATTCACATTAAATATTAACGTGTTTCAATACTTTTGAAGAGTCTCCTGTCTAAATGATATAAGGAAAGTGGAATAGTACACCGTCTTACCGTGTGATAAGAAGGAGGTTGTTTCCAAGATAACAATATTTAAATATAAAGATAAAATTAACAGGAATTGGGGGGTAGAACCTTATGAAAGGTGAGTGTTGAAAGCAGAAAATCAATTGAAAACAGCTTCAGGAAGTTGGAATTTGTTAGAATTGTGTTAGAAGAATGCAAGAAATTTGGTGATCAAAAGAAATTGTGAGGTTTTAAGATAAAAGATTGAGAAAATAAAAATAAAATAAGTTGCAGAGATTTTACAAGAGTTTGTATGAAGACAAAATCAAATACAATTGTACTTGAGAACATCGAATAGCCTAGTGGTTAGGACGACTTTCAGTGACTTAGAGGTTCTGGATTTGATTCTCATTGTAAGGGGACGGTGGATGGGTTTTTTTAAAAATAAAAAAATAAAAAAAATACAATTGTACTTCGTATCCACACAGATTACCGACATTCTATATATATTAAACGGAGTATTACGTAACATATATACTTTATGTTTATTTTATAAATTAATCTATAAGATGTTAACATATACATAGATATACATAGATATAGATGACGCGTGATTGATCGAGTTGATCAGGTCATGTAGGAACAAGAATCAAGTCTACCAGTCACATTCAAATTAATTTTATATTTCAAGAAAATTCTAGATTTTAAAATGTAATATAAATTTCAATAGATGTTCGATCTCATTTGGTATGTTAATTTATTATATATCGATAGGAACATGTTAAGTGTCTATTTTTTAGGGGGGGAAATAATGCTCACTAACTTAAACTTATATTTCATTTTAATAAATATTTCTATATTAAAAATTGAAACATGAATTGATATAGATATGAAGCTAACATAAAACGTAACTTCCACAATTGTTTCCCTTTTTGATCTGTCATATATAGTTGGTCTAAATTAGTTGACGAATTTTGCTACTTCAACCCAACAAAAACGATGTGTTAAAATGGGTGGACTTTGACCTGAATATAAAGACTTTTGGTAAGCAATCAAAGTCGATCACCAAATTTGTGGCTTTGACTTTAATGAATTTGATTGCCTTACCATCAACGGCTTTAATGAAGCTTAGAATAAAATTAAATGCCCCTTCAATTCAATTTAATTTAATTAATTCATTATATTAAATTAATCTAGTCACATTTCATTATTCATTAGGCACAATCATTTAATCAGTTAAAATAATTCAAAAACAAAAAAAGTAAACCTTAAATCATGCTCCCACCGTTTTTTTATTTATCATTATATACATTTGCACATTGATTAGGAATTAAATTTGACATATATGTCATCAAGTAATAATTCATTAGATTCTTATTTTTTGATTATTTAATAATTGCTACTTGATGTAGAAAATGAATTAAAGAAATAGAGAATGGTTGTAAATATATATTTAATCATAACTCGAAAGGAGTCTTCCCAAAGGATGGATAAGGCGTGGTCCGAAGGACCATATCACCGTGGGGAGCTCAGATCCTCTTCCTCCTCAGTTCTTCTTCTGACACTTTGAAGATTACCCGGTTCATCACCTCACGTGTCTGCTAGCCTAGGGTATATACACGGAAGTCATCTCGATGTTCTATACCCAGTTCCCAACATATGTCTTCAATCTTCCCTTCGCCGTAAATTATGTTCCCATTGTTGGTGACCAAAGACTAAAAATTTCGAATCGGGCGAAGATCTCCTTCTTGTGAACTGTACACTCCTCCCCGATCCTCGCTGGTGAGCGGCCATTTCCACCCATTTCGTGAAGTAGTCTACCGCGACGATGGTGTACTTGCCTCGGGTGTCTCGGAAGGTCCGCCACTTATTTCATGTTTGTTTGGTATTTATACCTCCATGTCGCCGGGCTCACCTCCGACCCTCAGTCGTGGGGGGGGATCTCACCGCTTATGGCCGTGGGTCTCAAATTTATTTCATGTATGTTTGGTATTTACACCTCCATGTCGGGCCGGGCTCACTGACCCTCAAAGTCGTGGGAGGATCTCGCCACGGCCAGGGAGTCCCAATTCCAAAGAGTTTTGTGTCCCTCATATTCCATGTCCCGCATCCTCCTCTCGCTTTCAGCGTGATGGGATGTGGACTTTGCGAGCAAAGCGGGCTGCTGTACATGGACAACTCCTTTACCTGTAACCTCCTGCCCAACGAAGTGATTTGGTTCTCTCGATTAGTCGGGAGGTAGGATATACTCAAATATTTAGATAGATTTACATCAATGTGTTACTCATCGGTTCCGCCTTCCGCGCCGGGTACAATTGACACTCTACCCACATAGAACCTCATTCGAACTTTTAAGACAGCTTCTGACTGAACTGCATTTTTATTCGAAAAATAAAAAATGGAGATAAAAGGTGAGCTTATACGTATATTTCCCGAGATGACATGCTCATGATCGAGGCACCTAACGCCCACCTAGGTATTCCACCATACGGATCGGGTTCCACAACCCTCTTGATGAGATATGACCTTCCTGTGTGATCGCAGTTCAGGTTTTACCATGGGTGGATGCTTGTCGTGTCAGGCTGGGACTAGGTCTCCCCATCAGAACCGGCCGGCCTCGGCCTTCTTGTTGTAAAGTGAGCCGGCTACCTTGCCTCGCATCACGCCATTCGCCGACCTGCGGTAGCCCCTTTGCCTCCAGTAGTGTTGGTTGAGCCGCAACCCTTCCTCATTAGCGCCTCATCATAGTACGACAATTGCATTTTTTAGGTGAATCTCCACTGCAATGGCATCGTGAAAATCAATCTAGATACTAATCGAGAGTTTTTACATTGATAATGTAAAAATACAATTGTACAAAAACCAATCAATAATTAACTTGCTAGTTTAATTGACGGTTCAACGAGGGAAGCTCATTAGTAACTTGTTAAGTTACTTACTCATTTAGTAATAAGTTAGTTAACGGCTTAACGAGTTAGCTTATTTATTAAACGAGTTAAGTTATTCGGACGAAACAGGAAGGGGCTATATAAGGAAAGAGATGAAATGAAAACTTTAGTTTCATTTTTCATCTTATCCCTCAAACCCCAAAGCCGCCCTCCCTCTCCCTCTCTCTAGCATTTTGAGTTGCTTTGACTCGCCTTTGTCCAATTGCTCAAGATTCTGTGCAAGCAAATTTAATCGCGAGATTCAACCGCTTCCAAGGGACTAACCGGAGTCATTTCACTTGAGGTGCTAAGGGATTCAAATCTGAGAATTCGTGGTGTTGGAAAGCTCATCATATCCGCTGCGTATTGTAAGTACTCTTGTATTCATAAGTATATGAATTTATATATATGTATGTTTTGTAATTTGATTTTATACATTTATTCGATCTCTAGCTAAAATTTGTTCCATTTTTTATGAACAAGTTGTGTAATTTTTCAACAAAGGGCATCATGAGCATGTTTTAGTTATAGTACTTATCACATTTACTATATAATTTGTTATATAAACACATTTTATATCATTTTTCATATTATATATTCTTGAGCATGAATATATGTTATGAATTTTTTTTATTACATTTAATATATTCTTTACCATGAATACAGTGAAGGCAACAAATGTGTTTTGTTCATTTCTTCCTTCCTCATCATCAGTATCTTCATCAGAATGAGTGGTGTAATAACTCCTGGTCTACTTCTTGATATAATTTGGACATTGAACTTGAATATGCCCAAAACCCTCACATTCTCTACATCGTACTCTCTTTCCTTGATTCCTTGAATTCAAGTGGTCAGCCAGTGGCCCAACTGGCATTGGCCTCCTCCTATAGATTTGTTATTATTCTTCCAGTTGTTAAACCGTCTGTCATTGCCACTTGAACTCTCTCCTGCTGTATACGGTTTCTTATTGAATCTTTTCATAGTTTTGTTAAAGCAGACTCATGTTTTCCTAATGATCTTCTTTATCTCCCTCCTTGCAGCTAACATTGAGGGCAATTCCTCTCTTCTTGATTGGCTCAGTGGAGTCAATCTTCATTTCATAAGTTGTGAGATTTCCATCAGATCGTCAAGCCTCATGTTAAGATCTGCCTCTTCAATAGTTAAAGTTGACTTTGCTTCCGAACCTCGTGGAACGTGTTCCCAGACCTTTCAGATGGCCTCATTCGATATGGGTTCTCCAAGTGCAAAAGCCTCATTTTCATATGTCATTTATCCTCGTGCTATAGGCAAAGAATAGTTTCATCCTTTTCCATCTTAGCAGTTTCCTCATATCCAAGTTGTTAGTTGAAGCCTTAACATTCTAACCTTGGCAGTTCCTTCATAAGCTATTTGTAGTATTTCTCATGCTTCCTTAGCAACAGTGCATTTACTAATCATCTTGCACACATTAGGGTCAACAACCATGAAAATGGCATTCAGGGCCTTGTTATTTCTAAGAGCTAACTCATCCTCTACAGGAGTCCTTTCTGCCTCAGTTTTCACAACTCTTCCTCCTCCCTCTCAGCTGTACTTTCAAGGGAGTGTGTCCACCCATAAATTCATGCAGTTCCATGTTTGGAATCAACTGATTTTAAGAAGGCAGTCATTCTGGCTTTCCAGTATGGATAATTCTTTCCATCCAATTGTGGGGGTCTTGTGATCGATCCTCCTTCCTTATTAGCTTCCATTTTTCTTGTTCACTTAATGTTACCTCAGATGTTTATGTCCGCCTGAGCACAATTGAAAAGTGAAGTCGCTTCTGGCAAGAAATAAGTGTTAGTAGTCACTAACACTTGATCTCACAGTTAAGTAAAACACAACAGATAAATAAACGATCGCAGCAAATAACTCATAGATTGCAATCCAGCCATACGTAGTAATACCTAGGTCCGGAGGCAGCTTACCTGTGGAGAACTTCCATTATAATATGAAGTAATTACAAGTAGGGTCTTACACAAATGTTCCACATTCTATGACGCCCTAACTAACCTTCAATCTAGTTTCTAAGACTATGATCCACCTATCTTCTCTTCTCCCTTGTCGACACTCTCCTAGTGTTCGACGTACAATAACTCCAATGAAAGCTCTCAATGATTATTATAACAAAAGCCGCTATAACAATCGCATATTAGTTAAGATTAGAGACTTCTTCTAACACAACCCGTATAAGTAATTCTATAGGGTTTCGGTCTTCAATATGGTAAGGTGTTTGATTTGAGATCCACCACCTTCCATAAACATACGAGTCCCATCATGACTCCAACACTTGCCTTATCCCAATATCTTGGTCTTCAAAATATCTTTTCGAGATCTTCATTTATCATCAAATCTTCTAAACATATCTTTATACGCGTATCATCGAAAAGGTTCTTTCCAAGTGAGACATCCGAAAACCCTTATTGTTTTGACACTTTACGAGATAACAAATAGCAATATATATCGTATGTCAACCGTTATGATAACACGATTCTAAAACTTAATCTAACAATCTACGCATTAACAAATCACATAATGCATGCATATTTTCTTTTGGATAATAGTATATATTACACTCCAATATAATAACATCTTGATTCATTTCAAATATTTTGTACTTCTTTATTTCACTAGTTTTAATTTTTTTTTCTTCTTGAATAATGATGCATGACTCAGTCTTCATTCCTGCTTGCTTCACGTCAGCAACTAAACCATCATCAAATGAAGCATCTGCAATTACAAGATCAGGGCAGAGCTTAATCCTATCTATTTATGAAGCAAACATCAATGGTCACCATAGTACAATCACCATATCATGGTACAAGACTTTCTTGCTTCATGGCTTCTCTGTGTCCATAGTTGGAGCAGAAGGAGGCAACCAGAACTGCTGTGAGGTTGAGCTAAAACCAGGTTTGTTCAGGAGGAAACAAGGCCAGAAGTACATCACTAAAAATGGCGAAACGATTGGTGTAGCTTGGGATCTTACTGGGGCTAAATTCGATGGCCAAACTGAACCACAATCTGATTTCTATGTAGCCATTGTTTGTGATGCAGAGGTTATTTTGCTCGTTGGCGATCAGAAGAAGCATGCCTATAGAAGAACAGGTTGTAGACCATCTCTTCAAGATCCTGTTTTCATCGCAAAAAGAGAGCATGTATTTGGCAAAAAGAAGTTCGCTACATTGTTTAAGTTTCATCAGGACGGACATTTTCATGAGATCACTATTGAATGTACTAATTCCGTTAGGCACGAATCAAACGATGTCCATGATCAAGAAATGGCGATCAGGATAGACGGGGAGTTATATGTTCTAGTCAAGCATCTGCAATGGAACTTCAGAGGCAATTCACTCATCAATGTTGATAATGCAAGAGTAGAACTATGCTGGGATGTACACAATTGGCTCTTTGGTACCGGTCTAAGGAACGCGGTTTTCGTATTCAAATCTGCTCCATTATGCATCTCAGCATTGCAAGAATGTTCACCTTCACTGTCATTGTCTTCAGAGTACACAAAAGAGGAGGGGTATGATGCAAATGGTGTGTCTGGCCTTTGCTTGTCTGTATATGCTTGGAGAGTTGATTGAACAATATGAGTGAATATGGACACCTTCAAGTTTTGTATTTGTACTTTTGGCCCTCCTTTATAATCCTATTACTGCCATTGTACATGAAGGACTTGAATCGAATAGTCCATTTTCTCCTACAATAAGCTTCTCTACGATTCTATCATACGTATATGTTAACATGTCCCAGTGCATTTGAAGAGTCCTTCTCCATAGCAGGGTAAGGGGGTCGAACAATACGCAACTATACCCCTGTTAGGGAGACTGTTTCTGAATTGATCCAAGAGTGAAGTGTAAATACTTTTTATTATTTTACAATAGATAAGAAACGTAGATAATGTAATGATGAAAAATAATTTTATTTGATACAATGTTGAAACTTGAAACCTCTGTTATTATAGATTGTCATATAAAAATCCTTAAAACTGTTGAAATATTTTGTTGTTGGATGAAAATAGAACTTAAAGAAATAAAAACAAGATACATTGCTAAACATAGTCTTGCACGAGATTATTTATTCATCACAAAGGTATAATCAAAATTCTCCTCAGACAGGAAAACATACCCACTAGTTTGGTTCGGACCCTCCTCACTTTTTCAGAGTTTGGTTGTCCAAACGAAAAAGTGAGGACCTAACTAGCAAAAGAAGCAAGATCAAGCATGAGAAATGTTAGTCACATGAGGCTGCAGACGAGTTTTCGTTTTCAGGCCCCTCATAGACCAGGATTGTCTAAAGTTTTGTAGCAGAATTGTAAAGTGGAGAATGGCATAGATATCTTAGTATTCAAGTAAGGTCATATGACTCATATCCAATCGGCTCGAGCAAGAAATGTTGCAGAACAAACTTTATTAGTATTTCTGCCTTTGACAAGCTAACTTCAATGGAACTGGAGGGTCTGAATATGAACCATTAACAATTTGTTTGAAGACCCATTTGTTGGCTTCCTCAGTGAAATGTGTTCCATCCCAGATGATTCGAACTGATGGATTTTCGCAAGATTTAGCAGGCACGACCTCTTTTCCGTTTACCAGTATCTTAGCACCACATTTGATGAATCTGTTGTAGTTGTATTTTCCTCCAGGACCACAGCAAGCTAGGAATGGATCCTCGAATCCTGCCATATCATACCATATTGTGATATAACATTTATGCTTTTAGCACTATATATGTACATAGAGACACTATCATAATGAACTGAAAGCTGACACATTTTGATTAGAAACTTCAAAAAAGCGATGATGAATGAAAGTCGTTTAATACCCCCTTCCCATAGAAAGGAGTTTCAACTAGTATTTCCTTTCATTATACAATCAACAATAAGTATTCGTACTCATAGAGTCACTTAGAGGCAATCAGCATAATGATTATGCATCAATACTAGATGAATGTTTTACCTAGTTTTTTGGCTTGGCTGATAAGTGAATATTTAATGGAGTAAACGTCTACATAAGTAATTGCAGCTAACGGCAGAGCCTTCCTAAGCTTCAAAACCTCTTCCTTCAACCGAAGATTAAAATACTGAGAAACCTCATTATATGGGATAAAACAACCATGCTTATCTATCTTTGAGGCCGGGACTGGAAAACGAGCCATGATATATGGCAAGCAACCTACTGGTCCAGTGTTGTGTATCAAAAAATACCTTCCACCTTGATCATATATGGTCTGTCAAAAAATTCGAGAGAATTTCACTTCAATTAAGGCATAGTAGAAAAAAATTGGAGAACAAGAAAATAATTGAACTCACCTTGATCACACTGGAAAATTGACTTATGACATCAGGTACATATTCTTTCACTTGTTCTGTGGTCAGATTAAGCTTGTAGCCAGCAGTGAGATCATTTTGACCAATGTCAAATGTGTATAATGCACCAGAAAAAACTTCTTTCTTTGGTAACAAATACTGGAACAGCCCTCCTACAATAAAACATAACACCATACGATATGTCACGAATAAGTTCCCCGCATTCCACTGGTAGATTGATTCTTGACAAACCATGGACTAGAAAAATTAGGTACCTCGATTATGAAGCACCTGAGATCTGTTGTGAAAATCAGAAAACTCATGTGATTGAACATCCAATGAAATAGGACTATATCCACTCTGAGTCATGGTTGTGTTTTGTGGTCTAATTGTGGATCCAGCAGTTGCAAAATTAGCACCATAACTGAAATTTGAACCCACCGAATCTAGGAATGCGCTAAGATAAGGTACTCCCAAGTGTTCAGCTAGGAACAACAAAAACAAATTATAAAAGTAAATGAGATCAAACACAATTAGTTTTCCTATTTTGCTTGTATGAACATTCAACAGATTGAATTTTTTATTACACCACTCATCTATAAGACAATAACAATATTATTTCGAAACAATAGTTGAATGAGACTGCCTCCATTACACCATTCACCAACTTTTTACAGTATTTTTTTAGTCTGTTGTCGTGTTGAATGAAGATTGAATTTCTATTACATGTATGAGACTCCATAACATTTCACCTCCTATGAATCCTTTATTTTTTATTTTCTAGCTCTTGGTATTTAATCGAGTATATCAAATTGTTTGTTACACTACCCAGACTTTTTATCTATTGTGAAGTAGTAGATAACGTTTACGCTTCATTCTTAGATCAATTCGGAAACAAAAAAATCTCCTTGGTATTGTTGCATACTATCCGACCCTTACTCCTCCGCTTAGACGGGACACTACAGAGACTCTTTAAAACACTGGGAGAAACATATAAGGTAAAATCAAGAATAACTCAAACATATTTGCAACAACAATATAAAATGAGTCAGAAGCTAATCATTCAAGAATGCTAAATAAAGAATGAAGTAATCCAAAAGGGTACCTATGAAATCTATGATGAGTCTTCCATCTGAGTATCTACCAGAAGGGGTATGGAAAAAAGTCTCCCCATTAGGAAAAGGGGCTTGTCCAAATGCAGCAGAGAGTCCACCAGTGTCAGAATTTGAGTCACCAAAGTTGAAAATGCCTGCAATTTTGCATTTCTCTAGACCAAGTACATGCCTTGTACTTAGTGTTAATGAAATCAGAATAAACCAAGTTAGATAATTTTGTTTCATGTAACAAATCTCCATCATCTTTGATGTGACATAAAATGAAGAGAAATGATTGAATCTACTAGGAATAAATTAATAAATCACATAGGCTCGATATTGGACTTTATATTATTAGTGTGATGGTTTCACGATTTTATAAATTACATAATATAACTTTCCAGATTTTAATATTTTGATTGACAAAAATAATATAACCAAGTAAACATAAACAAATGCATTAAGTTGACTAAGAGGTCTTAATTTGATTTATCCTCCTGCCCCTATGTAATGTACTGACATTATTCACAAGATATCAAGAGAGTGATTGGCGAAGGGGTATTGAAAAGGAAACATATTTTCGATGATCATCTGTGTAACTTCCGTTGTGACTTTTGCATTAAAAGCACGTATGCCGTGTTTAATTATGATGTAATCAATTTATTGATAATGTGTGGGAAAAAAATATGGAAATATGCGAAGGTGGTATAAAATAGTTTATGTAAATAATTTGGTTTGAATTTCGTTTATGGGTTAACTCTCATTATACCTTTTTAATTTTATTTAATTATTTGCATAAAAAATCATCATGTAACTCCCACGATACCTTCTTAATTAAATTTTATTCTTTACATAAAAATTGAAGAAATGATAAAATTCATGTAACTCCCTTGATAGCTTCTTAATTCTATTTAATTCATCATTATTGCATGCCTTGAAATTAAGTAACTTCATTTGTAGGAGTATTTGATTCACACTTTTAGAAGGTACGTAGATAATATGAAGTATCGGAAAGGATCAGCTACCTCGATAACGTATACCCTTTATATGCCTTCCACTTTAAAATGTTGGATATTGAGAAGATTATGAATAGTTATTATGTAATCAATACATGCATGATATACAAAATTTATAGCAAGCAGGAGGCATAAAGGGATCGGAAGCACATAAAGTAGGTGTAGGATCCAGTCTAACGAGCCATTTTAATAAACTAATTTCAAGAATATATGTATGTGCTTACTTTCCAACGGCTTTATTATCAGCAGCTCCTGTTTTTTGAACGGTGTAACCATCTGGATTAACCCCATTTGCATGCAAGCAAGACAATGTTGCAGCACATATAAGAAATAAAAAATTTAAGAAATTGAATTACGGTTACTAATTGTTGCCATTTTTGAAATGAAGCATCACTAGAAAATTATTATTTTCTTAATTAAGTTTTTACAATTACCCTTTCAAGAACTCTACAAATCATTAGAGTTTTAGTGTTTTACTTGGTTGCATTGTTAAATTAGTACGTCTCTGATGAAATAATAGGGCCCCTTTTAATAACAATAAAAATATAAAATATAAAATGAGGCCCCTTTTAATAACAATAAAAATAAAATAATCATATAAAATATAAAAATCAATTATATAGACTATTCATTCAAAAGTTTTGTTAGCGAAAGTAAAACAATTCATTTGAAAATTGAAATTCTCCTAGCATTCTTTGAAGCAAAATACTTGACAAATATTTTTGGTTGTTCGTATGTTTTGTTGTTTGTATGAATCTCACAAAACTTGACAAATATTTTTGATTGTGTATGCAAATTTTCTATGTTTTGCATAATTTTTTTTAAAAAAAAATATCTTTTTTTAAAAAAGTGTCCCTTTTAAAGTGGGATCATGTGCAATAAACCTAATGAAACTATTCTAAAGCTGTCATTGGATTGGATATATATAAGTAACACTTCAATTTTGCTATATCAAAATTGTCAAATAGTAAAATATTTTAAATAGTGGATAATCGCAGAAAATCTAAGATAGAAATAATTGTGTAATTGGATATATCATATTCCTATCTTAAATCTTCGTAGTTGGGCAGACGAGAATAATCCCACTTATTTGAATTGAACAAACGATTTTCTCAAGTTAACAAACAAATAAATCGAAGTAGTCGAGTGAGATGATTTTTGGATAAGGGTGATTGAATTGAAAGAATAGAACACATATATGTGATTGAAATGTTAAATAATTAAAATCATTAAGTAATGACTTATTTCATTCGCCAATAGATTATACAAGCAAGTAACAACTACTTGTGATTTAACTTGAATGGCTCTAGTCAATCATATTTTCACATACAAAGCGTTTGCAACACTAGTCAATAAAGCAATAGTAGTCTAGAAACAATATTGCCAATGATAGATATTTTGATGTTAGTTATAAAACCCATCTAAGTCTCAAGAAAGCTTAGTTTATTGTTTGTGGCATGCCATGTTCAGTGGAATTGGTGGATCAGAAAAAGCACCATCAACAATTTGATCAAAAACCCACTTGTTAGCAGCTTGAGTGTAATGTATACCATCCCAAATGATAGTAACTGAGGGGTCTTTGCATGCTTTCCCTACAAGAACCTCAGTGCCATTCACAGTCCTTTTGCTTCCACATCCAATGTGCAAGTTGTAATTGTATTTTCCTCCATGCCCACAACATGATTGTAGAGGATGCACAAATCCTATATTTCAATATGATATACATATTAAAAAGTTACAAATTGAAAACCCCATGTATAAATATTGACTATTGAGTATTTAAGTTTTACAAATAGAAATGTAAAAAATAAAAATTATAAACACCTAGACTAGAGGTTGAAATGTTTGTCAATTTGTAATAATGTGTAACAAACGATCCAAAATTCTAGACTTGATAGTCTCATGCACTTACTGTTTTTTTTGTTTTTTTTTTGACATGCACTTACTATTTTTCTTATTCTATGGAATCAGCGATTTTATGTTCTTTGACTTTTGAACATAAAGTAATATAATAAAATAATACACAACCTATAGAAGATAGTATTTGCACTTTCACTCTTCGGTCAACAACCTCCCTATTATAAGAGGATTAAAGTTGGATACTAACCAATCCCCTTACATTGTTTAGGTGGAGCCTCTTCATTCAGAGTATTAAACATGTTAATGGGATATTAATAATGTGAAGATGGGATATTAAAATGTCAATAATTAAGCATGTAATATTGAGTAACAAACAATCCAAAACCCTATACATAATAGGCTAATAATAATGCACTTCCAATCTTTAGAAATGAATTATGCAATAAAGTAGTGAAGAAAACATAAATAAAAGTTGATGTACCATGCTTTTGTGCTTGACTGATGAGGTTATATTTGACTGAGTAGACATCAACATATGTGAAAGTAGCCAAAGGGAATTCTTTTCTGAGCTGGACCACAAGCTGCTTTAGTCCTTTGTTGAAATATTGGGCCACATCGTTTATTGGCGTTACGCATCCTATCTTATCTACTTGTCCAGCAGTCACTAATAAACGGTCCATCACATATGGTAGACACCCAACTGGACCAGTGTTGTGAATCCAAAATGACCTCCCTCCTTGGTAATACACATTCTTCAACAACATTTCAAAATTATTCAAATTAAAATTATGTGTCAATTAAAGCTATAATTTGATCAATAAAAATGAAAATGAATAATCTTTTATGGGATTAAGGTATTTGGTTGGTTGTTGTAATATCCGACTCAAAATATGTGATGTGATAATATTGAAAAGATGTTATCAATACTACTTATAGTCACATCAGATGAATATCTTTTTTTGAAGTCCATCTCATAAGAATTTAAAGGTTAATCATGTTTGATCTAGAGCAAATATGTTATTAAATTTGCTAGGTTGACATCACAAACCACTATGGATTTTAAGAAGGTCCGAGGTTCCAACATAAAACAAATTAAGAAGAATATAGTAAGATCTTATTAACTCACTGGAAGGTATTAATCTACCATGCGGGGCAAGACTCCTCAATGTAATGAAACTGAGTATGTCATGCATAGGCATAAACTTATTTAAGAAAACATATTACCTTAACAACAGTTTTAAATTGATCTAAAATATCAGGCATGGATGCTCTAACTTGATCAGCTGTTAAATTTGCAAAGAAACCAGCAGTAATATCATTTTGGCCAATGTCAAATGTGTACAAAGCCTTTGAAAAATCCTCCTCTTTAGGCAAAAGTCCTTTAAATACTCCACCTAGAAGAACAAAAGTAATTAAGTAAATATGACAATTATTACATACATGTGCCATGTTTTTCTTTGATGTACCAAAAATGAAAAGTCTACCTTTGCTACGAATAATTTGGGATCTTTTGTGGAAGTCATAGAACTCATATTGTTGAACATTCAGAGAAATGGGACTATAGCCAGTTTGCCGCAAAGTAGTATTTTGAGGCCTGATTGTTGAGCCAGCAGTGGCGAAATTGGCTCCGTATGTGAAGTTCGAGCCGAGTGCATCCAGAAATGCACTCAAATATGGCAGTTCCAGCTTCTCCGCTAAATCAAACCAAATCAAGACTTATTAAAATACTGGCTACACTATCATTTGCCCACATTTTGGACTTATCAAATATTTGTAGATAAGGAAACTAGTAGTGACTATACATAGACACCACTCACGAGCCTAACCAATAATTGAGCAATCAGGTTTTCATGGAGTCAGTAATTAGCTATTCAATTCAATATCATTTTTTTGCGACTTCGGGTATTATAATATGTGTTCATATACTCCATCATTGTCAGTCCCAAACTTTAAAAAAGTCATATTTTATCTTTATGTCTTTCAATATCATCATTAAATATATACTGATTCCAACCCCTTTATTAGATCTAAGTACACATATATAACTCCAAATCCAGGACAATTCACAATTTTATTTTATTTTCTAATTAAGAAGCGGTTATCATAGAGGTGAATGGTGCATGTGATTGCATTAATATAAGTTGAGACACTTACAAATAAAATCAATGACCAAACGACCATCACAGTAGCGTCCAGCAGGACCTCCAAAGAATGACTCTCCATGGGGTGGAGGGGCTTGACCAAACGCTGCGGATAACCCACCAGTGTCCGAATTCGAGTCGCCGAAGTTGAAAATAGCTGGAAATTCACATGGAGACAAGCCATACACTAATACTACAATGTTGGTCTTTGATGAAATGGTTAAGAATGCAATAAGGTGAAATATTCTTCTACAATGAAGCTCCATTTAGAAATTGAGTATAAGGAATCTAAAGGGAACCAAAAAGGAACGAAGTTATGAGAAAAAGGAGAGGGTGATTGAGTATCTCAAGAATGAAGATAACATTTTATCAAGTCCCCTTTTGTTTCGTCCTTATATGATTTGTCCTCACATATTACATTCACCCTCCCAGCGAAAAAGGAATAGTATATACAACGGCAGCTTTTGTAGTTAAAATATGATGACTGATACATGGACCAATTGTCTAACTTGGTAAGTGATATTAAGTTATAATTAAATTTTTAATAGTATGACATAATTTATAATATTTGTACTACACTTTTGAGTTAATTTTATAATTTATTGCGTACAGACGCGGATTTTCTATTGTGCAAAGTGCTTAAGTCGAACCATCAAAAATTGCGTTAGCCCAATTGATTAGCAATGAAATTGTGACAATTAAAATTATAGTGATTTAAATTTTGGCAACTTCACTGTTAAAATCCTCTTTTATTGTTTGAAAACTCTCAATATTTTAATATCTTTTAATCTCAATTACTTCATTTGCTTATTGAATTATTCATATTTTATATATTATATCTTTTACAATTACTAGAATATTTCGTTTGCGTATGAAATGATCATCCAAATCCAATATTATTCAAAAGAATTCTTGATTTACTTATCAAATACGATAAAAAAAAATTAATTTATATTTCGAACCACTACTTTGATTCACCTAAATCCGCCCCTGGTTGCGTACTAAACTATTAATGTTCAAATTACAAGTAAAAATACTTCGTATACAGGATGAGTTTTATTTCCCTTCAAATTACCATGTTTTTCTGCTTGATTGATTTTTTTTTTAATTAACAGGGAACCGCAATCCCTATTCTTTAAATGCCTATTGGATAAACTTGATGCTGACGCAATATAACATTTTGTGCTTGATTGATGATGTTATATTTGACTGAGTAGACATCAACGTATGTGAAAGGTAGCCAAAGCCCAAAGGAAATTCTTTTCTCAGCTGGGCTACAACTTTCTTTAGTCCTTTGTTGAAATGTTGGGCCACATGAGCACATCACATCATTGGTATGAGCTATGCAGCCCATTATATCAACTTATCCAGCAGGCAGCAGTGACCAACTGTCGGTCCAGGACATATAGTATAAACACACAATTGGACTACAAATTGTAGCATAAAAATATAATAGAGGATTAGAACCCCATTCGTTATACACATTTTATTATAACAACATTTTAAAAATCAATCAATAAAGTATGTTAAACCCATATAAAATCAATATACTACACACTATATTATTGATTCATCGATGAATTAATAATTTATCTACAATTCGAGAATTCACATAGATGGAATAGATTTTGATTATGTAACCACTAAAGTTCATAACTATATATTGCGATAACGATTTTCGGTATTAAAACCTTGAAACGAAAACCACCGAATTTTTTGGGTGAAAAAAGCTTTTGAATGCAATGAGAAAATTCATGTGCTAAAGGTTGTAAGGTTGTTAGATTTGAATTATACTCGCTTCTAATTGAGTATATCATTTGCTTTAATTGTTTTACTGCCTCAAGAAAATCCATATCCATCCCATTGTGAAACGTTGGATGAACATGATTCCATATATGTATGAACTTGAACATAACCTACAACCATCTAGGTAGAATTGAAATCAGAAAAACAAGATTATCACTTCTTTGAACATTCATCACACAAAAAAAATGTTTGTCATATCCATTCATATCCACAAAGAATACCAAAGAGGATCAAATATGCATGATTAAGGATTGCATGCACATACACCCAGAGTATGGGTCACTCAGTGTGGATCTCCATCGTGTTCATGAAAGACGCTGTTTTCACACCCAGTGTGGATCTCCATTCATAGGTTATATAATTAGATCATGCTATGGACCAAATCAAACATATTTTCACGTAGCAATCAGTTCAAGGTTCTATGAACAAATTCTAGTATGAGTACGACCTTGCTGGTTATTATCTAAAGGATATCGAAAGCCACATGGAAGGTTCAAATATGAATGTCCAGGCACTCGATGAAATATGCACTATTGCACTAATACAGGAATACTCCACAACCAGAAACAATGCAGCATATAACTAAGGCTTCATTTCATCTAGTCACCTGAACTTTTCACGAACCTTTCAAACAAATACCTGAACTTTTCAACATTTCAAGTAAACACCTCGGATGCATTTTTAGCACCTGTACTTTTCAAAATCATGACACCTATACTTTGAAGACAAAATCAAATTTTAGAATGACAATTTAGTCAAATAACATCCAAATAACTCACCTACCTCTAACTAACCCAACCACATATTATTTTTAACTCAATAAAACAAAACCCTTCATTATCTTCAACAAAATTAAAATTATAGTGAAAAGAGCTCAATTTTATTCATCTCCCACAATTTATTTTTTGATGAAATTGAAATTGCAGAGAAAATAGCTCAATCATTTTCATGTCACATTCGATAATGATCTAAGGACCCATAAAAAGGGTGGCCCACTGTCAATTAGACCATGTAAAATTTCTTCCTTTTCCTCTTTCTTTAAATTCATAACTGCCAAATGATGCATACACTAGAGACCCATCCATCCTCTTGTTCATCTAATTAACTGAGGTAGTCTTTATCACATTCGAAAATATCGCAACCATAAGACTTGTTTGAGATGTCTTCACCATCAGAAAAGGTTGATGGTATTAAAGGTCCAACTGGAACAACATTAAAATTTTCATGAATTGTGAATGTTTGTGTCTCCAATGCATCAAATGTATGGATTAATACAAGAGGTTTCTTGTCAAATCCTGAAAATAGAACTGAACTGTTATACACACACCAAAACAGTAAGAAGTTGGGGGTAAAATGACTATTTTGGCCCCCTATTTGTAAGTGTAGTAGTTACAAAAATAATGTTCAGGGGTAAAATAGTCATTTCAGTACTAAAACACTATTTTGGTGTGTGTATATTGGATCCAAATAGAAGAGTGGTTTTAATTTTGTTGAAGATGATGAAGGGTTTTGTTTTATTAAGTTAAGAATGATATATGGTTGGGCTAGTTAGAGGGATGGTGAGTTATTTGAATATTATTTAACTAAATTGTAGTTTTAAAATTTGATTTTGTCTTTAAAGTACAAGTGTCATAGTTTTAAAAAGTTCAGGTACTTGTTTGAAATGTTCAAGTGCCAAAAATACGTCTCAGGTGCCTACTTGAAAAATTTAAAAGTTCAAATATTTGTTTGAAAGATTTGCGAAAGTTTAGTGACTAAATGAAATTAAGCCTATAAGTAAACTAATCACTCAATCTCAGGCTAATAAAGATGTGAGCAACGAAAGAGGCGACGGAGAATAAACAAATCATGCTACATAGTTAATGTAAAGATTATAATTTCCTATCTTAGCAATATCATAATCATAATTGATCTTAGCAATAATTTATCCATTGAAAAGGAAGTAAAAGAAAACAAACTTGTGCTCTGCATCTTCTCCAAATCTAATGGGTCTACAATGTCTTGTACTGTATCAGATTTCCAAATTATATAATGATTTGATGGACTTTTGAAGGATGAGATCATCATTGTAAAGCACACTCATCAAGAACTTTCAGGACCACTACACAACAAGTAACTCAGCACCAGTGGATTATAGTCAACAAAGCTAAATAATCAATATAAAGATACTATTTTTCATCTACCCAATCAGAAAGAAAACCAACTTGCAGGGACAATACTATATAATTTCTTCGTAGGTCTAATCACTAATGCGCATAAAACAAATCAATATCAATATGTCCTAATGCGTTCAGAGAGGTTCCGCCTAAACAAGATACGGAAGTCTGATATTAGGCAACCTTATCCCTATCACACGAAGACTATTATCAAATTGACCAAGAGTAAAATGCAAACATTATCTTATAGTTTACTATAAATAGTGATAAATATGAAGCGTAGGTCTAATCACTAATGTAAAACAAACCAATCTCAATATGTCCTAATGCCTTTAAAGAGGTTTCGCCTAAGCAGGATAAGGAGGTTTGATATTAGACAGCCTTATCCCTATCACACGAAGACTATTATCGAATTGACCAAGAATAAAGTGCAAACATTATCCTCTAATTCACTATAAATAGTGATAAATATGAAGCGTAGGTCGTATAATGAGAAACATTTGATATATTTCATTATTTCCAGAGATATATGAAAGAGCCAGAGAATATCAAATTTTCGACTCTATAAACAAATGGAGTGGGGTTATTTTTCGTGACTACCTAAAGATTCATATTCCATAAATACAGAATTAGGTCCTAATTACAACATACAACATGCTTAAAATAAGAAAATAAACTACTCAATGAAGTGGAAGAACAAGAATCTATTTTACCCTATACTCAAACCTGAGCTTCCTTGCATCTTCCATTGACAGTGATACAATTAGACCTAACAAACAATGAAGAAAAGCTAGTATCCGGAGATCTAATTTGATCCCTCTCTTTAATTACATCATTTGTCCTGGTCTGCATACTAATTAACACATTTTGCCAAGTATTAACTCTTGAGTTACCTCTACTAGGCATCCCAACATTCATATCAAACAAATCATCAATTTTGACACTCAAAATCTCCTCTGGTTCACCACCATCCAATATCCAAATCAAGCAAGAACAGAACCCTTTTGTAATTTCTGAATCACTATCAACTTTGAATCTGATCAATCCATCAATGTCCATTTCCACCTCCAACCACACCTGTTATTATACATATTATTAGATATTCGATATTATTGCATTAAAGATTCGATATTAATTATAGTAAATATATTATTAGTTACTCAAAATAATATCAAAACAATAATATCAATACGATATCTAATAATAGATCTAATACCTGTGCTGTACAACCCTTGACACGATTTTCTTGAAGATTTCTTGGCTTTTTAAAGGGAGGCAAAAGGGTTGCATAATGTAACAATCTTTTTACTCTATCAATAGGCTCAATCAAATTCTTGAATTCTGAAGCCAAACATTTCACCTTATCAGAAACACATAATGCTTGAAGAGGTGCTCCCTCTTGAACCTCAGAACAAGAAAACAAGCATGGCTCTTTCTTCAAAGGCCTCAAAACTGAGTTATTATTTCCAGAGCTTTGAATGCATTTCAAAGATGGAAAAAACAATGGTTTTTCAGGGTTCAACTTTCTTGATGATTGTGCATGGAATCCAAAAGGGTACAAAAAACAACTGCCCTTAAAATTTTCCAAGAATCCAGGAGGATTTGAAGATGGAATTCTTAGGTTTGATGTGTGCATGCTTAATTATATTGAAACAGAACCAATTGCAATACAAATTAATTTTTGTTATTACTAGATAATTATATATAATCTACTACAAATTTTGTAACCACAAGTGAGAGAGAGAGAGAGAGAGAGAGAGAGAGAGATGAGGATGAGATATAGAAGCTCTCTCTTGTGAAAATGGAACCGAACGAAAGAATGCAAATGTGTCAAGAAATCAGAGATGATGGCTGGCAGGCAAAAATATATAGACACGGATTTTTCTGCATGAGTCACAAGGAAACTTTTATGATAGGCCCCCAAAAGTATATCAAATGGCATAAAAAATAGAGATCGAAATGTATTTTATTTTATGTGATATTGTTTATTATACATGTGTGCATGTATTACAATTTTAATTTTTTATTGTTGAATAAATAAAAATGATGTTTTTATCATGATCATAATAATAATCAAATGTAATATAATAATGTGTTATATAAATATAATAAATGATACAAAATCCTAAAAATGAATTATGAGGCCTAGCACCCCTTCACTTTTGTTATTCTATTTGATTTGATTCTATTTTGAGATTAAAAAGGTAAGGGCACTATTGATAAAAAAAAAGACTAAAGATCATATTGGTTGAATCATTCATTCATCCCCTCATTTTATTCACTTTAATGTTGGAGGGAAATATTTTTTCCCCAATAAGAAATAAGTATAGTAAATTTATAATGTCCATAAAGAAGTGCTTATGACGATAAACATTTACTATAGAACGAATTATTTATTTTTTATGTAGGCATTCTTGTTAATTACACTTTATTTTACAATCTTCTTTCAATTTAACTAAGTTATCTTATGATTCATTGTAATTAAACTGAAGCCACAATCTTAGATCATGCTTTCAATTTAACTACTTAATTCTATCCCAAAAGACATGCTTTGAAGAATTTTTTTTTTTTTTGAATTTTTTTATTTAAATAACATATATTTTGGTATTATTGTACACTGTGAGACTTCTCCTTTATTCTCCCAAAAAAATAGCGACTATTAAGACTTTAAGAGTAATTTTTTTTGTCATTCATTAAAGAAAGCTCAAAATTTGTACAGTATTTCTTTTTGGCCCCAATAGTGTTGAGCCGCCACAGATTCTCACGTTTGTATGATGTCAGCTGTCACATTATAAAGGGTACTCTAATAAATAGCAACTTATTATTATATTATTTGAATGAAATTATAAATATAGTTACTGTAGTTTGCCAATCAAAAAGTAGTACGTGTATCCAGTATAGTAGTATATAAGATGGTAACGCGTACTGCCCACAAAAAATTGTCATGGGATTTGTGGCGCATTTTTTTTAATTTTATTATTTTTTAATGACAATTATAAGAAAGACTGATAAATTAATATTCGACATATAATAAACTCTAATAAAGATATTACCTCACTTCAAATTAATCGACACTATCAGACAAGCCAAGACCGCGATCACAAATTACTTTTTATTCACTAATCCGAAAAATATGTAAATCGATATCAAGAAGTATTATAAAACGACTACTGCCCCGCTTCCACGCAAATGGTTGCGGATTCGGTTTTTTAATTTTTTCTTTTCGACATCATTTTTTAACGACACTGCTAATGTAACTCGATAAATTAATATTCGATTATTTAAAACACTATAAAATAATATTTTTGGCCCTTCCCGACTCGTGATAGGGTGCTAAATTAATAATTCGTGCTCTTTTTCATTCATTTTTCATTATTTCTACGCACGCCATATAGATGTTTTTTCAGAGTAGTAGTTCAACCAACTATCAATATGCTGATCGCCTCGCCTGCCATTACGTGCACCCTATGGCCTAGGATCGATGGCACGGATTTTTCCCCTTTTTCATTTTTGGTTTTTTTTCAATTATCATTTTTTTCAATTATCAAATATAGAGAAATTCGATAAATTAATACTGACATTTAATGCAGCCTTCCTGGTGATAATATCATTTTTTGTCCATCACGTAATTTTAATATAAGTGCTAAATTAATAATTCACATTTTTTCACCATTTTTCATTATTTCTACGCATCTGCCATATTTGTGACTATTTTTTTTGTTCCTTTGGACGTGAATATTTTTTTTCCTTTTTTTAACTCAAGTATTTTTTCAATTATCAACTACACAAACTCGAGCAATTAATACTGATTATTTTATCAAACTTTAAGATAATATTTTACTCTCTCTCGAATGTGGATAAAGCAATTAATAATTCGTGGCTCTTTCGCTCATTTTTCATTATTTTATGGACTATCACATACTAAGTTTTGTTTTTTGTAGTATTTCAACCAACTATCAATCAACATCGCCTCTCAGCCATTCGACGTGCACTTATGGTCATGTATCGTAAGCAAGGCCGTGATTGCTTTTGCTTATTTATTTATTTTAAATTTTTGGATTTTGGGTTTTTTTTCAATTATCATTTTTTTTTCAATTATCAACTATAGTAGAAATTCGATAAATTAATACTCAATTATTTAATAAGCTCTCCAAGATAATATTTTGTCCATCTCACTGGACAAATTATAATTTACTTTTCACTACTATTATTTTACGTTAAATACATAAGATCAAGGTTTTTTTGGTTCCTTTATCAGTGATTTTTTTTTCCTTAATCTGGGCTTTTTTTCTATTACTTCAACTCATTAAATCTGGGAGCAAATTAAAACTCAATATTTTAATAAACTCTAAGATAATATTTTATCCTCTTCGACTTGGATGTTAAATTAATAATTACATTTTTCGCTCATTTTTCATTATTTCTATGTACGATCATACGTGAATCGCTTTTTTTTTACAAGAAATACCAATCAATTTAACATCGCCTCGCCCACATTCGCTTTACTAATAACTAGCATTTTATGAAAACGTCTCTTGCCTACTTGGGTCTCTTTCGGCATTTGAATATTAAAATCAGAGTTTTTATACGAAGTTCTATAAATAAAGATTCCTCCTTATTTTGTACTGTTAACATTTTTCTTTTTTTTGAAATAAAAGGTTAGATCGGGACAATTCATGATAATAACCTATATTTACCAAAAACTTAAGAATATATTTTTTTATCCAATTCTATTATTTACTGTTGGATGAAGTTAGTGCAACATTATAGTACCATCCTCTATCCAATTTTGCATACAAAATAATGAATTTTATGTACTCATCAATAGAATGTGAATTAATAAATGAAATTTTAAGGACATATATATTAATACATTAATTTGATTATTTTTACTGAGAGACTTAAAAATAATGACATATATCAGTGCGAACCAAAGATGGTCTCCCATGAGTCTGATAATGATCGGATCCTCTACCTGACCATCCACAAATTGAAGTACCAATAAATAATTCAATACCCAATTTATTAAGGACGAACTTATCAATCAAGATTAATTCAGTTTTCGATTAATTTAAAGTATTTTTAAACATGCTTAAATTCTTAGTTAATGTAGCCTATGGAGACAAATTCAACACTCTAATCTCTCTACCATGAATTTGAAAAATTGAAGCCAACAGATTTGAAGTGCTGGCTGAATTTTATTAAACAAAAACTATCATAGAAACAGAAAATTCGAACGAAATGGCTGAATTATTATTATGCATAAGACGACGCGGAGCGCCGGTAGAATCAAAACAAAGGTATCAATATTATGACCATCAGAGATATCATGCTCGCTTATTTGCTATCGACCCCTTCATTATTATTGGTCCATCTCATCTCATAATTAATGACATAATGAATTGTATTTATATTTTTATAATTTTTTCTAGATTTTCTTCATAAAACTAAAATGGAAACTAACTTAATCAAAATATAAAATAAAACCAACGAACTAATTAATTTCCTAAGGCATCATAAACAAATTTAATATCTTTATTGGTCAGTTTCATCTTCGTTCACAATGTATAATGATTATTATAGATATTGTTTTCCTCACAATGAACTTCATCATCAAATTGGTTCACCATATAGTAGGCAACACATAACAACCCAATATTGGCCTCTTTTATAAAAACCCATTAGTATTCTAGTCCTTCAATCTGTAAATATTTGCCTACAATCTCATTTAAGTTTGTGATGGTTAATTTGATTTTAAAGTACCCCTCTCTGGTAAATGAAAGTGATGTCAATTTCAAATGTAAATTCAGAAATCACTTAAATTTAGCAAAAGAAAATACGTTATTTTACTTGTAAATAAAAGAAATAAAGCTTTCAATCCTCTGAAAGATAATCTTATTGCATGTAAGAACCAAATACTTATTCAACTTCAAAGAACCCGATAAAAATATTTTGTTAATAATGTAATTTAACTTATTTATTTTGGGATTTCAGCCTTATTCTTTGTTGGTTTAATTACATGGAAGACAATCACAATTCATAATCATTAACAATAAGATGAGATGGATCAATAATAATAAAGGGATATAATAGAAGGCGTGTTAATAGTCAATTGCATATGCACATGCTCTATAGTGGTCAAAATTAGGCGACAATATGAGCTACCTCACTGCTGATGTTTATATGGACATATATCAATAGGCAATATAAAAGAGTCAGAAGGCGCGGGCAAACACGTGGCCGTGGTCCATTTTTTTAGTTTGAAAATGTTCGTGATTTTGAGCATTGAAAGTCAACTTTCAAAATTTATCGAAAATATAATTAAATTTTGCTTAATGCCTCTTCTTATCCTTTCTATATCCAATTATTCATTATCTTACAACATCGTCAGCTTTTTCTTTCCTCCTTCACTCCATATCTTCATTATTTAATTTATAATTCATCATCCATTTACGCTGCATTTAATTTTATCATAATGCATTTACAATTTTCCAATAATATTTAAATTTTTTCCTATACGGGCAAGAATCTGGACAGACAAGACATTCTACATTTTCTTATGAGTTTTTTTATTCATTACATTGTTTCCACCTTTAAACGACATTCACAGGCACTAATTACTAGTGTCATTAAATAATTTTTTATTAGACCATTATATTAGGAGTATGTATCAAATCGAATATCTTGCAAGATTCCGTATTGCAATTCTTAACGAAAAAATTGGTTGATGACATGTATGCAACTTAAAGATTATATTATTCCTGAATCTAGGTCCTCAAGCTAAGCTAATAGGAGTAAATAATAAGACAATAATCTTTCTGGAACACAATTGATTAGGTATTGGTTCACCATCAATAAATAGGAACATCACCTGTAACGATCGTGAAAGTAATTACGGTAGAAGAAACGTAGAATATGACTATAGACCTATAATATTACTTTGAGCAATCTATGTCATCAAGTAAGGAAACCATAAAAAGTAAAGAAAGCATAAGTTAATCTATCAATCACCATCTCCACAACCCCTTGCAATTACTCTGGATAAGATGCAAACTCAATTCATGTAAAAGGAACAACATGCTCGAATTTACTAAAACATTTAATTTAACCATAACGTCCACAATCATTATCAAGAATAGTTGACTTCACTAGCAGAAGGGGTGCGGAATCATGATTTTTATATAATATGATGTCCTTTTTATACCAGAGGCATCTCATACTATAGAACTAATAGAAGTATTATTGTGCCTGGTGCCTACTAATCAATAAAAGCTCGATTATCTGGTAAAATTTGTTGTTAGCGATGTAATGATAATTCTAACTTTGAGCCTAAAAAGGCTAATCCAGATAACTCATTGGGCAGCCTATTGTATTTGCCTTTTAACTTCTCCAGTTATGCTTTGTGGCAACAGTGTTGGGCCTTGGGGCCTGGGGGTGCCTTTATTTCCATTTATCAATTATCAGAGATATATTAACAGTCCGATTCGGTAAGTATTTTTGAGGGCAACGGTGCAAATGATGCAAATTTTTTTTCGTTAATTTTCAAAGCTTTTAATTACACATATGGCTAAATGTACTTAAAAAGAAATGCATGAATAAAATTACTTAATAAAGATACCTAAACGGCTGAGAATTCAGATATTTTATGCTCCTGTGACAGACATACTAATTGACATTTACGAATTTTTTACAATCACCTAACGCCGGTCAACGCTGGTCAGCCCCTGGGCCGATGATGTCACCGATCAACCCCACTAACTAACGATCAACCTGGCCGACATTTACGAAAAGCTTGCACTAAATAATCTGTTCAGTTCATCGGTCCGTTACCTTCCGATCCTAACGATTAAGAAGTCAAATTTTCGATGTGGAATGAACTGGATATTGATGAAAACTTAATAATTTTAACACGGGATAACGGGTAAACTATTGCCGTATCCAGTCTAACCTCGAATCGATTCTTTAATGCGGCCCAATCGCATTAATCAGAACTGATTTAATCATTTAATAAGAAATAAAGGATATAGCTCCTGGTCTTATTAAATACAACGAAATTATCTTAATCTATCAACGTGGATTGAATTTCTCAATAACAAAAAACTTTAGAGCATTATAAAATTGAATGTTATATTTATGGCCAAATATTTTCTCCAATATAGGAAAATTGAAGGGTTAGTGACTTGGTGTCCTGTTCTGGCTCAACCAAGATGTTAAAGCCCATTCAAAGCCCGAGACCAAAAGCTCATATACTAAGGGTCTAAGCCTAAATCTTTCACAAATTCCAATCATCCAATGGATGTTATTTATCAATAATTACTAATTAGTGGCGCACTTACTTATCAGAAAAAATTGGAAAAATAATACTAATGTGATCATTTTTTTAAGTTTTAGCATTTAATTAATTTTTTTAGTCTAAATGACACTCGTTCTTATAAAAAAACTAAATTGCCCTCGAGCCATTTTCTTAATTTCTTCTTTTTCTCCTTCTTCCCCATCCTATTTTTTTTTTCAAAAACCACCACCACCCCCACCAACACGCCTCCCATTTTGCGACCTCCATCCTTTCCCTTCCTTTTTTTAGCGATTCCTTCCCCCACCTTCTCATTTTTGGACTTTTTTTCAAAAAAAAGACGTGATCTAAACCTTCATTTTTTGTCCGATTTTTCTTGAAGTCAAAGTTTTATATATATGTTAAAAAAAACAAACGATTCTCTATGATTTTCTTTGAATTTATGGGTTGTATAAAAAAAATTTGAAGTTTCGATTTTTTGGATTTTTTGTTAATATAATTCATAGTTCTTCAATTATCTATTAATTTCTTCAAGTTTTTATTGGGTTTGCTTTATGTTGTAAAGCAAAATTTGTGAATTTTTTATTAAAATGAATAAGGAGACTTGATTGTGTATTTCTTGTAAAAAATCGTTGAATTCATTGCTTTCGGCTAAACCCGCATTTTGGCATGATGGGTCCTGTCATGAGAATATCAGATACGTCAGAAATGCAGACACCATTATACCCCATTATATGTCAATATACGCCAAGATAATATTGTATACCTTGGTGTATAATAATTTATAATGACGTTTTTGGAGTGCAGTATTTGTATTTAACCAGCCGCGATACATTATCATTCAATATAAACTCATTTATCTTAGTTTTTATGTGCGCATATTACTACAAATGGTGTTCAGAATCCGCAGTGTAACATTACATGTAAGACTAAGTAATATTAGAATATACAATGTATAATTGATTCATATAGAAAATTAGATTTTTCTTTTAATATCGTTGTAAATTTTTCAACGATACATTAATCATGTAATATTTGAGCATCAACAAAAGTATTGTTTGGACTCAATTTGAAATATATACTATGAATTACATTCTAAAAAATAAGTTACGATTTCATACATAATTGTTTCGTTCCTAAATGAATCAACTCGTATCAAGGTGGTTTCATTCTTCAAAGATTTCCTTCTTTCTCGATTGTCATTAATTTGATCGACAACGCTTTTTGAATTCGCTAACTTTGTTTCCAAGAATCTGCACATTAAAAGTATGATATTATGTAGTCTTCAATATAAAAAGATAGTATCACTGATTGAAATTCAATATACGCCCAAATACATCATTATACATCAACAGACAACATTATATCGACAAGATAACGCTTATAAAATGTGTGTATACCGAGCTCACGACGCTTAAATTTACAACAATCAGATACCGAGCCTACGACGCTTGAATGTTCTCACAAATGCCATTCATCACACAAACGCAGTCATTAAGAAAAATAAATGGACTCATCGATTTTTACAAAAATACACAATCAAATTACTCATATTCAAGTTTTCATAGAAAAATTGGCCAATTTTTTAACACATCCATAGGCAAACCCAATAATAACTTGAAGAAATTAATAAATAATTGAAGAACTATGGATTATATTTACAAAAAATCCAAAAAAAAAAATTGAAACTTTAACAAACCCACAAAATATTTTTTTACACAAACCATAAATTCAAAGAAAACCATAGAGAATCGTTTGATTTTGGTTCTTACACATATAAATAACATATATACTTTTAATTTCAAAATCTGACAAAGAACGGCGTTTTAGATTCCAATTTATTTTAAAAAATTAAAACGGTATGAGTGAATCGCGAAAAAAGAGGGTATTTAATGGTGTCACGAAAACGAGCAGGGCACAAGTAGAGGTATGGTTTCAAAAAAAGAGTTGAGTAAGAATTTGCAAGGTTTATGATGGTAGTAAGGTTATGAAATTAAAAAACGACTATGACGCTTTTAGCTTTTATAAAGAAAGAAATGTCATTTAAGAAATAAAATTAACTATGCTAAACTTAAAAAATGGTCAAACTAGTATTATTTTTTCCAATTTACTCTTACTTCTATCAAGATTAATGTGATAAAATAAATAATCCAATTTATTAATCTTCAAACAAATTGTTTACGAATTTTTCGAGTCCTAATATCGGACGGATATCACGTATATAATAATCCGACTTATAATTTACCAACAAATTGTTACGAATTTTTCGAGTTGAGTATCGTTGATAGATCCGTCACGTGGCTCATTCAAGATTATTCGTAGCCGGTTATCATGATTAAGCTGATAGAAGAAAACCGCTAATCGCCGATTATTTAAAAACTACTATAGTGCTATAATGTAGTCTTTTAACAAATAATAATACAATTGATGTTTTTTTCAGACCAAAAGTCTCCTAACTGAAGAGGGTTTTGGTGTTGCATGGCCTTGAAGATGGAGAGCTTAAGGCTGCGTTTGGAGTTCAAGAATTCTGACATTTTAACTGATGCTCAAAGATCACTAGGACTAGATAAAAGTTGGGTTCTTGTTAATCAACCCAAAACCAACTTCAGTACAATTGGTGCTCTTTCTGCTCACATTTTGCACAAGTTTCAACTTAACCAAACATGCCCCGATGGCCTCTTACTCTCTGTATGGTTAAATGGAAGTTTTTATTTTTGGTTTTTTATGTGATGGGTATTTAGCAAAAGTGGAATTTGTAATTATTGATTAGTTTCAGCAAAGTGTTTTGTTTTCTGTTATTCACTGTTATTCAGTATGGTTAAATGGAAGTTCCATTTTTGTTTTTTGGTTTTTTGTTTAATGGGTATTCAGCAAAAGTGGAATTTGTAATTATAAATTAGTTTTAAAAATGTGTTCTTGTTTTTCTGTTTCTGTGTATTCTTACTCTCTGTATGGTTAAATGGAATTTTTTATTTTTGGTTTTTTATTTGATGGGTATTTAGCAAAATTGAAGTTTGTGATGATTAATTAGTGTTAAAAGTGTGTTCTTTTTATGTGATTCATTCTTGTTCTATGTTTTTCAATGTGTGTGAAGTTGAGTGTGTGAGCCTTTTGTTTGTTATGTTGTTTATATATATTGCAAAAAGTTTTAATTGGCCTTTACTCTCTGTATGGTTAAAATGGAAGTTTTATTTTTGGTTTTGTTTTATTTGATGGGTATTTAGCAAAGTGGAATTTGTAATTGTTAATTAGTTTAAAATGTGTTTGTTTTGTGTTTTCAATGGCGGTTTCTTTTGTTGATTATGTTGTTGCTTATATTGGCTGCATTAGAAAATTGGTGTTCTTTATATATTGCAAAAGTTTGATCTCAAGTGAACATGCCCACATGGCCTCTCACTATCTGTATGGATGAATGAAAGTTTCCATTTTTGTTTCTTAATTTTTTATTTGATGGGTTTTTTGCAAAAGTGAGATTTGTAATTATTAATTAACTTTAAAAATGTGTTCTTTTTTTATGTTTTTCAATGTGTGTGAAATTGAGTGTGTGAGCCTTTTGTTGATTATGTTGGTTTACTGTTGTTTATGGTGGCTGCATTAGAAAATGGATCGTCTGTATGTATTGTGTGCTTAGAAGGATGGATTGTAGAAGTGTTAATGAAGTTACAGTTGAGTATAATTTGTTAATTGCTTCCTACATAGGTAAGTTGTGCTACTGCTTTAGGTTGATTTATTGCAAGAAACAAGGTAAGTAATCTCGATGCTCATTTGATTTATTGCCATGTTGTTACTCGCCTTCTTGAATGCAGATGGATGGCTTTGCCTTGCCACCGTTTGTATCCATTGGCATCTTGAAGGATAAAGATGTAATCAGGTGCGTTAAGCTATGAATTTGCTCTCATCCTATTACTCGATGCATGTACTAATAAATGCAATATTACTTTAGATAATCCCAATGCCGCGTGTGTTCTAAAATTGTCGTTTTTATTAGCGTTCGATGTGTTATTTAGTGTGCAGAAGATAGATTATCTGACTGTCGAGGGAAGTGATGCAACCGATAAGGACGACGAGGAACAGCAACTTGTGGCAATAAATTGTGTAAGCACCGGAACTTTGCTTTTGTCAAATGAAGAATTTGAGGAGGAGAACGGAGGTCATGAAAGCGAGGAACTGGATGATGAATCTGCAGAAGATGGAAATGACATTTCCAAGAAGAGAAAGGCGTCACAGAAGCTCAAGAGCCCAAAAAAGGTCACGAATCAATTTAGTAAGCTTAAATTTGTGTGCTGGTTATGTCTCTCAGTGATTGCTACAATGGAGAAAACCACTCTTTGTTATTCGTATTTATTTTAGTAAAGTTATGTACACTTCAAAAAAAGAAGAAACAACGATCAGAGCCTTGTGAAACTGTTGCAACTGGAATTCACAATGAATCAGAATACATTGAAACCCCTCACGAGGATGAAGTCCCATCAGGGAAGAAGAGAAAATCAAAGAAGGGAAAATCATCTAAGACTAAGAATCAAACCACTGGTGGAGATAATGCAAGACCTTATGGAAAAACTGAAAAAGATGTTGAATCTGCTTCCAACTTGAAGAAGTAGGTCTATCTTATACTACAGCTTCACTAACAAATTTATATTTCCAGTCATTTGGGTGTTTTATGTGGGTTTGGATCCACCATCTCTGCATTAAAGATTTTAATAATCGTTATTGTCGATATCATTTAACTGTCCTTCATGTTCTCAGAAAGGAACAGTTTCAAGAGAATGATGAAGATGATGGTGCGACCACTGTATCTGGAAGAACTCGAAAGGTTTGAAGCAACATGTCATCAGAATTTGATTTTAGCTTTGTCTAAATATATTGCTCTAGCGTGACAAAATGCTCAACCCTACATGTACTGTCTTCATACAAGAGCATCAAGATTGAACCCTTGGATTAGCAGTGGTACATCATTTTCAGGGAAAGATACAATAATCGGTTCATGTGGAAAAAATCATTATTTTCGTATCTATTCACCTGTATCTATAATCTGTATTAATCTAACTATACATAATGTATTGCTTGCTAAATTCATAATGTGGGAACTTTAACCAATTCTCCTAGGAAGTCTTTTATGGGGTCTCCCAAGTGGCAAACATATTCTGGGTGCTTCAGTTCATCGTGTTTTCATTGAAAAGTGATATATTGGTTTCTTATATTTTCTGTCAGGGTCCTAGCAGAAGTGCCCAACGTCAATATGCAAAGAGGACAATGTTGCGTGAAATGAAGAAAGTTTGGGATAAAAATGGAGATTCCCTGTCGAAGGAAGTTGTGAGTGACACAGTTTCGCATTAGCCATTAATTAGTTACTTTACAGCTATCACCAGTTCTGTTGACGACTTAATAACTAATTTTGCAGAAAAAGAAGAAGAGACGCAACAAAGCTGAAAAAGGGGCAGGCCCTGACCAATTGCAGAACGAAGGCGGTGACCAACCAAAGGGACTAGTGAGTATAAACTTCCTTTTGGGGCTTTCATGTACATTAATTATTCCTATTCCTGTTATATCCTTATATCCTGGAGTTACATTGTTCTTGAATTGAAGTTACACTTGAAACAATTTGGCGGAAGAGATATATCGAAAGTTTGCAGCAAACCTGGAGAAGAGAATCAAAATTCCAAGAGTCATGGGAACTCCAATAAAGACAATGATACATTAAATGATGGCGTTCCAACAGAGATAAGACCAGGACATATTCGAATTGAGGCGGCCCTTGAAGAAGGTTGGCTACTTATTTTTCTGCATAAATGTTGGTGCTTATGTGTTCTTCCAATGTGCTCAGAGTGCTCACTAGAGAAGCAAGATACCGATCACTATATTTTGGCAAAACCTATTTCCAAGGCACTAGTGTACAAGGCACCCTATTGTTTGCCTTGTACATTTAGAATCTTGTACATTTGGTGCCTTGGAAATAGTCTCACACTCTCACCCCTATATTTTCCTGGTGTTTGTCAAGAAATCTAACTACATAAGCTATAATACACATTCCAATATAGTTCCCTACTTCCCTGGTACTTGCCAAGATAGATAATCTACAAAACAAAAAATATGCATTCCAGTTCGAGCAACCGTATCTTTATTTTTGGAAGCCTACGTATCATGGAAAAAAAATTGCCTTGAAAAAACGTTTCTCTAATGTTAGTACTTCATAGTTATACCATTCGATAATAAATATTGACCGGTTTGGAATATACCAGTTAAGTAGTTTTCATATTCTTTGAGAAGTTTCCAAGATAAGAGTTTCTTATTCGTTATTATTCTATTTGTTGATTAAGATCAACAAGTGCAGCAAACTCAAGCATCACTGGTGAGGTTTAATCTTTTGCTGATCATGTGAATAAACTGCTCATTTTTTTTTTTTTAAATTGTTACTTCTATTATATTGTGACTTCTGTTTTGTTGTATCTAAAAAGGTTGACGAAGATTCATCCCTCGTTGATGTTCACAGTGTGAAAAACAATAACTTACATCCGTCAGCTTCAAGAGAAACCAAGCTTGCTGATGGAGGTCATATTTGCAATGAAAATGGTGTAACATCCATGCTGCTTCGCAGTAACGAAAAGTGTACTGATTCCATGGTTAATAGTAATCCTGTCATACATAGCTGATCGACTTAGATGCGAAGCTTGATTTTCATTTGAATTCCGGAATCTGCAGGTAATGACGGTACTAACCAGGGAAACTCTGCCCAAGCAACCAGTACACCAGGTATTTATCATTACCATCTCACTTTTACAGTAGTTAATGAAGCAAATATTTTCTATGATTAATCTATTAATCGAGCAAACATCTTGACTTCTGTTTTGTTTTTTGGCTTGATGGCCTTAACCAAATCCAACTTGCTCTCGAGATTTTGGCTCGACTTAATAACGTACTTCTTATATCAATCTGTCTGATAGACTCGCTCGATTAGCAGCCCCATCTTACCGGTTTCGCTCAATTTATTCTTACTAAGCAGATTAGGTATATATATAGTTAGTATGTGCATTCTAGTTATGTTTCTCCCTGTGGCAGTAGAAAATGGAGTGGACCTATGGGAGCAGCTTACCGAGGCGTTAAATTCGAAGAAGGAAGAACTATCCAAGGAAAGTAGCTGGGGTAAAATAACTCCCTCCAAACACACCTCATCATATGAAGCTTTTGAAAGCGGTGCAGTTCGCCCAACGACGTCTTACCGAGGACGAGGGAGAAACTATCAAACGTCTTTCCGAGGAGGGCGAGGACGAGGGAGAAATTATCCAACAATGTCGTACCGAGGACGAGGGAGAAACCATGGTTGAAAATGAGGGATGCCCTTAACTTAAGCAAATGACTATGCTCATGTCCCTTTTGTATAAAGAAGTGTCACTAATTTCTGGATTTGTTCTTCTTTTGAAGTGTACTAACTTAAATGGTTTGTCCAAGTTGTTTTTCTTGTTTTGATGACTAGCTAATTTCTGGATAATTTTTATGACGGAATCAACTTTTATCTTTTAAATAAGAACCTCAATTTGAGCAATTTGGAAATGTATGTAACAAGACATGTACTCGGCTTCTGTACGTCTAGATTTAGAGGTTTAACGCTTAATTATGTAGTTGGTTAAAAGGGGTTGTACCCTCCCCTGGACGTCAGAAGTTAATTATGATATCATGTTAAAAATATGCAAGCCTCCACCCTATATATTCAATGACCGATAGGGGGAGTAACCCAAAACTTTATTTAACTCGTTACACAGGTTATTTGTTAATGTTTTTCTCATTCTATTATCATTTGAGGTCTTATTGTTGGTTTAAACTATGGGATTGTTAAACTACGTGTTTCATCATGAGAAAGTGGGTTGTTATCAAGTTGTTAGAGTCGATCAGATTATTGAGCTGTGCCAGTGTTTGTATATAACAGCTCTCTACCTTGTATTGGCTATATATATGAGCCTACCTGTAAAGTGTGAAAATCATTTTCAATATAAGCTTCAGTCTGCAATTCATACTCTCTAGTGTTCTGTTGCAGAGTTCATTAGTTTATCAGGGACCAGAATTCAGATTTCAGAAATCAAATAGTAATGTGTTTTTTATTGGACAATCTTTTTGGCAAATCATTTTCTCAGTTCATCTTTAAATTAGCTGAGTATCCAAAAAAGTTGACGCATCATTAAAGATTACTTGCCTTCTATGCTTAAACTACAGTCAGATTCTTCACTTTCTTAAGAAGCAAACATACCAAGAAATTGCATGAAGCTATATTCCTCTTGCCTTTTGCATGCCAAATATAAAAAACTAGCTCCTACATACTTCAAAACACTACCATTTTTTTTTTCTTCCTGTTTTGTTTTAGTTAGTCTATAGAAAACAATGTACAACCAACGTGAAACAAATCCTCATTTCCTTGAACTAGAAAATCCACCCGTTATAGAGCCGAGACCGCGACGGCAACATGGAACCACCCCCCATTTCCCCACTGAACCACAGGCGCAGGCGCCAACAAGGCGGGAACGTGCGTCTCCCTACCCGATTCCCGCTGAATCCCAGCCTGAGGTGCCACCACGACAAGAACGTATGTCTCCCTACCAGGTTCCATCCGAGTCACCACCACGGAGGGGGCGTAGACCTAACCACAAGTTTCCCCAAGAATCCCAGCCACAGCCACAGCCACCAATTCGGCGGGAACGTAGACCTTCTCACCAGTTTCCCCCTGAATCCCAGCCACAGTCACCACCTAGAAGGGAACGTAGATCCCGCTACCATTTCCCTACTGAACCGCAACCTCAGGCCCCAGCACAACAATATGATCAATCACCTACACATCACAGTGGAGCTACACCTATGATAGCACCACATAAAACACCTTCACATACCGATCAAAAACCACAAAAACCATCATCACTGCATACAAATCCACATTTTGCCACAGATAACTCCGATGGACTTCCATATCATCGCGAAACTTCAGCTTTGAGAGTACCATCAAGGAGCAAAACTACTCCATGCGCATGGCTGGTTGCTGCATTTTGTGCACTCTTCTGGATCATAGTCATTGTAGGAGGCTTGATAGTCCTCATAGTTTATCTATCTTACCGCCCCCGGAACCCAAAATTCGACCTAACTGGTGCTTCTCTCAATGCAGCCTATCTAGACATGGGATATCTTCTCAATGGTGATCTAACATTATTAGCCAACTTCACAAATGCAAACAAGAAAATGAAGGTTGATTTCAGCTACATTGTTATGGATCTTTATTTTTCAGGAGTCTTCATAGCAACCACATACGTCGAACCTCTGTCAGTAATGAGCAGGCAATCTAGGTTTGCAAATGCTCACTTTACCCCAAGCCAGGTTAAGCTTTCCTTAGAGCTCAGCCAAGAACTGCAGAGGCAAATGGACAATGGGAGGGTGAAGCTGGAGATCAAAGTGCTCATCAAAACAAAGTCGAAATTAGTTGGTATCTTCAAATATTCATATTGGTTGTACAGCACCTGTAATATTTTAGTTGTCAGTCCTCCTAATGGTGCTCTGCTTGGTCATCGCTGCGTGACGAAGCGCTAAAGAGATCGATGAAGAACATTGATCAACCAAGAAGACGTCATCTCCAGTATGAGATGGTGATTCTTGCTTCTCCCAATCATCTGTTGTGGCTTTTTGTTGAGTATTAATCTTTCGTTACATCTTCGAGACATGGCATGTCGAAGATCATTTTTACATGTGATGACATTGTTGCATCCTAGATATTTTAAAACCAGTTTAATAATATATCCAAACATCAGTTTGAAATTACACTGCCTACGCTTTCTTATCTACTGCAAAATAGTAAACGACGTCTGGACTAAACTCTTGGATCAATTCGAAAACAGTCTATTTCCGATCGCAGGGTTAAGGATGTGCACAATCCGAACTAAGGCATTGGGGCATATTACTACTGTATCAGTTTGCTTCAATAACTGCCAACTGCTATCCAAATAGCACGCTTTTTCTGCAGCGATCTTCGAATAATTAAGAGGGTCTGATTAATTATCATGCAAGATGGATATGTAATCGAGTTCAGAAATAAAGCAAGTCGAAGACGCAGTACTTTTTTTTCAGTGCAAGTAGAATACATTTACTAAAGCTAGAAGAAAACACCATCTTTAATAACTATGGTAACATCAGTTATGAAAAACAACAAATTATTGTGACAATGTTAGGCAATGTGTAATAGCAACTCATACAAGCATCACTTCAATTGATTTTTTCTCTACTGCAAGGTTTTATGTATACTATGACTGACAATGTAATCCACACTCGGAGAGGGTTACTGCCTGTAGGATTCAATGGCAACCCCCTTCTTCTCTCTCTCTCTCTCCAAAAAAAAAGGGAAAAAATGATTGAAAGGCTTTGGGACAAGACAATACAACTTAGCTTTGCCATTTCATATATTTACATGAGCTTAATAGAGGAAGTAAAACTTTGGAGGCAGCTGTCACGTAACTCAGTTAGCAGACCAGACAATGGAGTACCTTAAGCATCTATGAGCATCAGCAGAAACCAATTTTTTTCTCAAGACCTCCTATACTGATCTCTGAAGAAAGGATGGCGAAGGGATTCGTGAGCAGTTGTCCTCGTGGAAGGATCGTATTTAAGAAGACCTTGTAAGAGGTCAATAAGGTCTCCAGCCGAATGATCAACATGCTGCATGACCAAATTCTGCACCAAAAAACAATGAAATAGGTTTAGATGAAGAGTGAATATTAAACATTGACACAGAAATAGAAATGCTTCAAACCTACCTGAAGACGAGGAAGCTTCATTACGGATTTGATACTCTCCCTAGATGTGGCACCCTCAGGCCAGTCCAATCTACCCCTTCTTACATACTTCTCAGCATGTCGGCTAAGTTAAACAAACCACGAAATTGATCAATCAATGAAGGAAAGAAAACGAGTGTAATTTATAAAATAGGAACTTACTCAGCCCTCTTCAACATGGTTTGTGGTAGTGGACCTAGTACTCTCTCCATCATAGCCAGATGTTCCAAATTCTCATGGGTCTGGAATAAAGCTTCACCCTGCAATATATGACAAGAATTTTATAGAAATAGTGGAATGCATGAACGCTCTTAGTGTAATCACTATGATTAAGTGTCCAAGAACATACGGAACATAATTCAACCAGAATGCAGCCAACACTCCACAAATCACATGGATAGCTCCAACCGAGTCCTAAAGGACACCCAAAGCATCACCATTTACTACTGCAACTGCATTGGGAAAAAGAGGAAGTAGAGTAGAAAATGGACAGATCAACGTACCCAGAATAACCTCTGGAGCGCGGTAGTGCCTTGTGGACACAATATAGTTATGATCTTGTCGTTCGTAGGCTGTGCTACCGAAGTCAATAACCTTAATTGCACTTGATTTTGGTAACCTTCGATATCCATCTCTTGACCATGAGGTAACTTGTAGATGCTGGAGTAGGGAAATATGAAAACTCTAAAAATGGAATCAAAGAAAAAGGCAACAACATGCAGAAATGGGTTGTTCATAAAAATAAAAGATGAAAAGATGGCATACCCTGTAATCAGGGACCTTTATGTAATCTGGAGAAACAAACAGTATGTTTTCTGGCTTCAGGTCAGTATGTATAAGACGCATATCATGCATGACTGAAACAAAACAGATAGTGTTAGAAATCATAGAAGCAGAAAGAACATTGACTAAGCCAAAAATAGTCCCTACACAACAAGAACACATAAAAACTTAAAGTTTGATAATTTGCTGGGAAATATAGTTGGAATAAGTAAGCCAAACTACAGCCAAAACATTTTGGAGCTTAAAAGAGGATCGCTCGAGCAGATCTCACTAGAGTGGCAGCCATTGTATAGCAAATTAGCAATGAATGGTAAGAGACAGAGGAAGTATTGCTACACACATGCTACACATTCCAAGAGTTGTCTGCCAATCTCACGGACAAGGTCAACTGGAAATGAGCGATAACTGTTTTTCCGTAGAAAATCGAATAAGCTTGGTCCAAGCTTCTCAAACACCTGTTGAAACCATTTAAATTTATTGACAAGTTTCACTGACCAGCATAATTGCTCAAGTTGGGGAAATCAGGCAATGGGGAATTAATAATGTACTTACTAAACATATATGGTTACGATAGTCAAACCAGTTCCGTAATTGGACACAACTGCAAAGAATAAACTCATTTAACCACTCAGGGAAAGAAAACAACCCTCGTATAGTGTGATGAATATTACAAGGAAAGAGAAAAATAAGAGTAGTCCTTACCGACTGCCATTTCTGTCGTATCTGCCGAGTAACTGAAGCACATCAATTTCAATAACTGCTGCATCACGATACTTCTTTATGCTCCGAACAATTTTTATTGCAACCAGTTCCTTCTGTTCACGGTCCCAACATTCCAAAACTTGGCCAAAAGTACCTGTCAATGAGAATGTGTAGAACCACCAACACAATAAGCAACAATACCAGGCTAGAGGTGATCTGCTTCAATGACTATTATTAAGAATCTATGGCTCACCTTCCCCAATCTTTCTGAGGATCTTGTCTGCAAATACGAAAACCAACAGAGTAAGGAAGACATGTACCGGACAACAGAAAAATAAAAACAAATAGAACTTATTAAACTACTACACTAAGATATGAACCTGTAATTTCAAAACTCAGGGACAAAAGGAGGAGAGAAATATATAATCATAAAACATAGTTGGATGTTTTAATAGCTCGTTTAATGCATCATAAAATATGCATGCGTCTTTAGAGGGAGGGGAGGGATAGTTAAAAGAATAATCACTTAAATAGTTTAAAGTTCTTCTGAATAGCAGGAATAAATAAAATAAAGAAGACAAAGAAGAAGGTTAAGAGGAAATAGGTTAGACTGGAAAAGCACATCACATATCAATAAGAATTATAAAGCTAATATTGCAATCGAAGGTATATCATCCTTGTCTGTGTAAGAAGTCTTTAATATAAATATTGTAATTACAGCGAGTAGTTAAATTCTCCCCAAGCTCAAATACATAATGTCCATCTTTGTCATCCTCTCGCAGTGGTGGGGAGCCTTTTTGAGTCGGACCCTTTCCATAGAGATTATCATGATCTGGAAATACTCTTGAATGCCCATAGCCAGATACATTGCCAACCTCTTGTCCATAATACATTCCTGAGTGGACCTACACATCCATTTCATTCTTATTTTACTGAACAAAAAGTACTCGAAGGAGTTCCTCTCCATATTGATGATAGCAGTCAAAGTTATTAATATTACCATACAAAAGAAGTCCACAAGCTTTCAGAAACATAGGGTACATACAACTCAAACAAACATGGGTTTAAAGACAAGTTGTATGCTAAACAAATAAAAGAAACAGTATAAAAACATTTACTTCTCTTAAACTTTGCATCCTACATAAAGATATTAAAACACTAACACTTATAACACGTCACAAATGGATAAACTGATTTTTCAGAAATCATACACCGTATGTCATATTAACTATAAATCTAAACTATTTGATCACAAGTATCAAATCAAAAGAACTGCAAAGATAAGCACTGTGATTACGTATTTTACTTCAGTTTATGAGGAAAAATAATTTGAGCCGTACAGACCCCATTTCACCTTCAAGCCAAAATTCTAATAAATTTAATCGGGCTTCCAGTTGCCACATCAAAAGTTAAATCTGCCTTATTTCTGTTATCTAGTCATAACTACCTAACCGTCAAAGCCGATGCTCAAGAACTACCCACCTTCAAATAAGCACCAAACGATACTTCCATCATTTTATTCATGAAGTATCATACCCAAATGCCAATTTACACAAACACTAGTTCAATTTCACCAAATTTAATTACAATAATTTCACCACAATCACTTAAACTAACAAATCCACAGAAATTAAACTTCGCCAAGAAATTTATTATTTTAATTGACATAAATTCAATACCTTTGCACCAAAAAACGAGTTCAAAACATAAAAATCTTATATTTGACACGATTTACATAAATACTTATTACTATCTCAAATTCACCAAATTTCATTAAAATCATTTCATCACAACCATTCAATTAAAAATCCACAGAAATTAAACTTCATCCAAAAAGTTTAGATCTTTATCAAGAATCATAAACTTGATTAGAATAAGGTTCACCTTTACACCAAACAAACAAGTTCACTACATAAAATCTCAATTTCAATACATTCATTCAAACTAACAAATCCACATAAATTAAACTTCATCCAATATTTTTTATCTTTATCAAGTACCCATGAGCTCAATTACCATATTTACACTAAACAAACAAATTCATTACACAATTTCAATACAATCTTGATTTGAATTTACTCATAAACAACAGTTTTATCAAGTATCATCAAACTCAATTACCATAAAGTCAGCATTTTTACACCAAACAAACAAAACCCAACACACAAAATCTCATTTCAATTTACTCATAAACAACAATTTTACCACAATCACTCAAACTAAAAAATCCACATAAATTTAACTTCATCCAAATTTTTTTTCTTCATTTTTATGAAGTACCCATCAGCTCAATTACCATAAAGTTGCCATCTTTACACCAAACAAACAAAACCCAATACACAAAATCTCAATTTCAATAAAATCTTGATTTCAATTTTCTCATAAACTACAATTTTATCAAGTACCAACAAGCTCAATTACCATAAAGTTAACATATTTACACCAAACAAACAAAAAACAATACATAAAACATCAATTTCAATTAAATCAACAATAATTTCACCTTAGGAGTATGAGTTAGATCCCAAGCCAATCTGGGCCTTTTATTGGGTCTCCTATCCATCTGAGAATTCTGTGAATAATCATTCAAGAACTGCATCTCCATCTACAAAATCACACAAATATGACAACAATTTTGGGACACAACAAAAAATACACAAAAATTATACAAATGTGACAACAATTTTGGGAAACCCTAACCCTAATAGTGAATTTTTGGGGGTTTGGATTTAGATGTGTTTAACAAAATGCAATAAAGGTTTGGATTTTTTAGAGGAGTTTTGGTGAGTGAATATGGACCGTTGGATTGAAATGGAGTTTGTTTAACTATGGTTGGGGTTTGTTAAATCATGGTTCAATCAATGTTTCGAATTATCAGTGAAAAGTAAGGTATTTTGTTCGGAATCGAATTTATTTGTCGAAAAAAATAATTCGATCATATATTATTTACAAAGATCATACAAATACGACAACAATTATGTGAAATTACTAAAATACACAAAATTATACAAATGTGAGAATAATTTTGGGAAATCCTAACCCTAACAGTGATTTTTGGGGTTTGGATTGTTTAATTGAAATGGAGTGATTATTAGTTGTTGGATTAGATTTGTGTATTGTGGAGTTTTGATGGAATGGGGTTGGGTTAAACTATGGTTGGGTTTGTCGAGTCATGGTTCGGTCTTGTTTCGAATTATTAGTAAAATCGAGGTGTTTCGTTAGTATATATTTGAATTTATTCGTTGAAAAAATAATTGAATGATATTCTCTACAAAAGTCACATAAGTATAAAAACAATTTTGGGACACTAAAAATACACAAATTTGACAATATTTTTGGAAAATTTAATTCTAATAGTGATTTTTTGGGGTTTGCATTTAGATGAGTTTAACAAAATGGAATAAAGATTTTGATTTTTAGAGGAGTTTTGGTGAGTGAATATGCACCGCGTAAATGAAGTGATTATTAGTTGTTGGATTAGATGGTGTATATTATATAGTTTTGGTGGTAGTTTAACTATGGTTGGTTTGTTGAACCATGGTTAGGCTTGATGGGGTGTAATTTATCCAATAGGAATTTGACATATTCTGTTACCTAATGAAGATCTTGAATTTAAGTGTTGTTATTAGATCGGAAGATTTGAAAACAATCCGATATCCTGTCTTATATTTGAATGGGATTGGATTTAAAATGGGTATAATTTTTTGTTCGATATCCGAATGAAATCTGACCCTAAATTGGGGTATGTATAGGAAATATCAAAACTTCGGATAGACATATCCAAAAAAATTAATACTCTTATTCCCACCAGCCTTATCGAAAAAGAGAATCGAATGTTCACAATGAAAGCTATAAATGCCCAGGATTGCGTTACAAATTTTTCGTCCGATACCCGGACCGGACCGATAATAGCACTAATCTTAATAGATTTCAATTGAATTCTCTTAAAAGAGTCAATATTGAAAATTACTATTAAAAGTTAAGGCGTTTTACTTGTATAAAACCGAATTTATTTAATGAAAAAAGATTGAATAAACTCTTTCCAAAAAATCCTTAAATTACTAAAACTTCGAATGTTTGTCGAGCGTCTTTAATCGGGATGCCTAAATCGGTGATTTGCTTGGGCAGCGTCCTATTTAAGCGATATGCCGCCCAGCGGGTGGGCTGAAATATATTCTCCATGTCGGCTTGAAGATAATTGCATTTGGTTTTCGTTAAACAAAATCTCCGTTAGGCGTTAATACAGCGAGGACCGGGCAACGGGACCGTCCGTCTTCGACCCATCAATTCGTTTGGATTCGCGGCCAGCTAGGCCTGAGCAGTTGAAGTGGGGCGGATGGAGGCCAAATGGGTGGACCGGCCTGACCGGATTGAGCCAGCAATATTCGGTGGGTATTCGGTTCGGATAGGTTTGAGGCCCACTTAGGCCCGTATTAGTGGTAGGATTTCATATAAGCGATGCGTTAATGCGCTTGGTGCAGCACCGATATAAAAGGCGTGGTACCGTTCCAGCTAAAGTAGTGCCACGTTTATGGTAAAGAAAAACTCAAAAATACAACTCGGTAACATGTGTTTTCCTAGCAACATTCGCTCTGTCCCGGCAATACTGAACCTGACTTAAGCCCAACACTAAAACTTGCTTAAAAACATTATGATATAACAAAGCTAACGGCGATATCATATATATTAAAATATACGGAAGCATGGTTAAAACATAATACAGTAAAATAAGCATTGTTGAGCGTACTCTGATCACAAGCTTAAAACCCGACAAGTTCAAACGTAACATGAAATGTAAATTGTTCAAACGTCAAAATGCGTAAATAAAAGCGTTGTTCAATAACCATAACAACGTACATGAGAAAACATAAACATATTCATTCATGTGTTTCTTGGCGTTAACTTCTTGATAGGGCATCGTCGAGAGGCGGTGGAGGAGGTGGAGGCGTTATCCCAGGAAGTCTTAATAAGGAACAGCTTTAGCGGTGGTGGAGGTGGAGCTAAATGTGGAAGCGATCCTCTGTATCTGCATGGTGCATCCCTTTGTGGATCCTATTAGATATCGTCTCGTTCGACATCATACTCCCTCAGCGTGTTTAAATGGCGATACATTATTACTTGACCGGTTATCCCGTCTTGATCACGTTCACTTTCATTCTTGATATGCTTATGTTCTCCTCAAACAACCTTTAGAAAGTATCAACTAGGAACTCCATGGGATTTGTGTCGGGCCCCTACCGGTTGTTGCGAGGTGGATGTCTCGATTTGAGGAAATAGAGTGAATCTCACTCATGGTGCTTGGTACCCGCCTATTGGCGCCGGGGCTACGTCCGTTGTGCTTCAAACTTAGTTCTCTACCTCATGTGCTCATAAATCTCCGCCCAGAGCCTTGACATATATCCCATAATCCTTCAAATTTAGCGATTGAGGTTTGATATCATCGAGTGCTGCTAACTTCAAACTTACGACATTAAAGCAGGGGATCGTTTGACATTCACCAACAAATGCAATAAGATCATGCCGTGTGGTGCACTTTACTTCTATGATAAAAATGTGTTATAGGATTATATGAGAATAGTTAACCTTCTCACCAAGCTCAGAGAGCTGGTAAAGGGAACATTTGTATTAAGCTAAGTTAAATGGCTTGAATAGTTGTAGGAAATAAAATTCCTTGAACCACTTTTGACACAAACTTTCCTGCCCCATTTAAGTTGTACTTATAAACTAACTTGGGATTAACGGCTCTACTGTTATTATTAAGAACCTTGCTTGGCATTTTCTTGTCCGATAGTGACGCCGCCCTTGTTTGATAATCCTCGACCGCGATTCGTCACATTTTTAATTAAATTTCAAATAATATTTGTCAAATCTTCCTCGGATTTATAAATCACTTACACACCGTGTGATAAAACTAAGTCTATCATAAGGTCACCGTGCTCATATTTTCCTTACGATCATTCCACGTGACTTATAAATTGCAAAACATATTCGGATACCGTTAAACAATGCGTTCAAAATTTACTAAGTTTAGCCTACCGTCTAGATATTGGGCAAAGAGATTACGGTGAATTATTTGATGTCGGCTTCATCGATAGCAAATGCCTTGTCTTGCGTTGTGCCGCCTTTACAACCTTCGTTTTTGACCTCTTCCACTTAACGTTGTTGTTAGCGTTTCGGTTAGCTGTAACCACCCGGCATGCGCCTTGCGTCTAGGCCTCTTTGTGCGTCCCGTTGACTTTGTGCCTCTGCTTGACCTTTGTGTTGATGATTTTCCTTTTGTGATTTTTGGGTGCCGTTTGATAATAGATGTTTAAATCGACAATAGGTTAGTAAATAAAGGTAACATAATTTGTGAGATAGAAGTTGAATTTGAGGATTTGGAAGTTGAAAAGTTGAATTTTTAGAATAAGATGTGTATTTGGAAGATTAATATATTAAATGATCTTCAAACCCTTATTTGATATAAACGTGGTACCGTTTGAATCCCAGCGGTACCACGTCTCACTTGCAGAGAGTTTAAGTTTTTTTTAGATCTTCAACGTGGTACCGTTTCTAATCAACGGTACCCCGTTATTGTAACAAACGGTAGGACATTGTATATTAACGGTGGGCCGTTTAACTTTCAAAGAGCAAAAGTTAAAATGTTAAATTTAATAGGCTCATGCGTGGTACCGTTTTATAATAACGGTACCACGTTTTCATCAAACGTGTGGACGTTAAGGATGTAGTGGTAGGACGTTTTGAGGTATTAAAAATGTATACACTTTTAATTGAAACAAATTAGATATTTTATTATTAAGCGTTCCACGGTTTATACTGGAATGCGGGCTAGGGGTTTTACATGGGTTCACCCGAGATGCTTCTCCTTGAAATACAAACTATACAAATCTAATAAATCATAAACTAATTCATCTTCGGACTCTTCTTTGGCGGAGTCGATTTAAATAAATCCCAATGTGTTGCTCTGCTTCTTAACAATTTCTTCCTCGATATCGTTAAGATCGTCGAACATATCTTTTTGTTTTGTTCTATGAGTGAGTCTTGATCTTTACATCATGCTCGTGACGTCCGTCCTTGACCTGTGCCACGTACTTGATTGCCGAGGCCTTAAGTCTTGAACATCTTTGAGTGTATTGTAATTTTGCCGTCTTAAATCTTGGTCCTTTAGGTATTGTAGGCAATATCATGAAAATATTTATTTTGCCATGTAGACAATACCGGAAAAACAACACCATATTAGCCTACCATTTAATATATCGAAGGATTACTATCATTATATTGACTCAATTCAAAGTTAGTAGTTAAATATTAAGTTAACTCATGTCTTGTGGAGGGAGTGGATTATTTTCACCTAATAATTGTAAAGCATTTCTAAGGTCATTATGTTAACCGTATTTAACTTTATTGAGTACAATTAAACTTTGTCACGATTATATATGGTAGCGACACCTTCTGCGTATCTTGATTGATATTTGTTATCACGTATTTATACAAATAAGTTTCAATTTCATCTTTATATTTCTTCTTATCAAAATTCTTTAGTTCGGGATGCAAAAATTATTAAAGAAGTATCATATACGCATTTACATAGAAATGAAAACTCTTAATCTAAAGTTAGGATCCATTATTGCACAAATTGCATATGGCTAAGTATATGATAGAAAATATTTTAAAAACTTTTTTCCATGTGAGAACCATATCTCTAACAACATACTCATGTCTATGTTTACTCGTATGAATGTCAAGATTAACAGCCGTCTAAGAAAGATGAATGTTTGAATTATATTGAGTTGAAAAACTTTAGTATAATCTTTAATTGGCTCTAGAAACTTAATTAATTCATAATAATATTTTCAATTATTATATGTGAGTAGAACATAATATCTATCAACCGAAGCATGCATCTCATAAAATTTTGTGATTTCTTCCTTATACATATATGCACGAACTAGTAGATCTTAAGTCGAGTTCCGTCTAGTTTCCTGATCCAAAATTATTTTTAAACTTAACGAAAGCCTCGTCAATTTTTTATATTCATGTTTTCTTACCCAGCCATTAACAACTAAATTAACGGCCTTACGAATTGGTAAAATAAACTCATCCGAAACAACTTTGATTGCATCTTTAGCAACTAATTGAATGACGTGACATAAACATCTAACATGAAAAAGTTCCTTTAAAAATCGGTTTAATTGACATCTTTAGTCCTCCATTGAAACATTATTAGCGGACGCGTTATGAAATGAAAGTGAAGCAATCTTATTCAAACATTGTAATCTTGGCACATACGAGTATACCTTTCGAAATTTGAAAATTGTTATGTTTAGCAATTGATCTAAAATATGCAATTCTCCTTTGTAAGATCCATTCTTTATCAATCCAATGACATGTTACACATATTATATCAAAATGCATAAAGATATCAATATCACTAGTCAAACACATTTTATAAGGCAACGTCGAAAGAGTTGCACCTAGAAAAACTCTTTCATCTTTAAAATATTTAAAAGAATCGGTTCGTAAAGTAGTTCGAGGATCGTTTAACTCGGAAATTAGCGACTTTTTGAATCCAATTAGTGAAAAGCGCTATTCGCCATAATGATTAAAGGCAAGAACTCACCGATTACAAATTTCATAGTTTCCGTCCTATAAGCCAATATATTAAAAAAGTTTCGCCGGTTTGGGTATTAATTGTTCCTTGTGTATCATGCAATCATAGTAATCTTAAGACTTAATAAGTGTCTAGCAAGATGACCGGTTCCTCCTTTACCCCCACCCGTTTTCCATAATAGAGATTTCCTACAATCTAAACAAGTTGCTTTTTCATTTGCACGGTCGGCCTCAAAATGTTGCCAAATCCATGACATTTTTTTCCTTTCATTAGAAGTATCGGTAGCACTAGATTAGAGTTAATAATGGGTAGTTCATCCATACGATTATCATCCTCTAAATTAACATACTAGCACTACAAAAATTACTTTGACATTTTACGAATTACGTTTTGATGCCATTAATTTAAAAGAAGATGATAGATAATACCGAACCGAAGATGGAGCAAAGTAAGCTTGTAGATTGCAACGAACAAGCCCACGACTTAAAAAAGAATCCTTAGAGTTCAATTGAATCCTTAAACTTCAATAGAATTCTTAGACTTCAAAAAACACACAAGTAATGAGTATTGTAATTGCTTAAAAAATGATTGTTGTTGATTTGAGATTGCTTAGGAATGATTGTGAGTTGAGAAATGAAGAAGTGTTGCTCACATAGAGATCTTAAATGATGTGGTACCATTTGAATTGAAGGAAGAAATGAAGTAAGATTTCTTAGAATCAAATTTGAGGATCAAGCGATGGTCTTGTTTGGATGAAATGATACCACGTTCGGTACAAATATGGCCGATAACTTAGCAGTTATATTAAGCAGGATACTATTTCATCTGAAGGTACCACGTGTGATCATAAAAGTTAAATTGTGTTATCGTGTAAATCAAGCGGTACTACGTGTAAGACATAGTAGCCGTTAATAGCCCAGATTATGAATTCTTGTGGTACCGTTTCATTAAAGCGTGTACCGTTTATAATAAAAATGTGTAAGCTTTTTTTCTTGATCTATAAATAGACAATTTCGTGTTTAATAATCCGCAAAGATTTACAGAGTATTAACTTAACATATTGTTCATATGCCTCCAAGAGAAGAATTAGGAGAATGGTGTAAAGAGGTTTTAAGAGATTATCGTGAATCCATCCATAGAAGGCTGTTTACCTCCGCCTTTGTTCGAGCGATGTCAACTTTTTGGCCAACCCGGTGAGTGTCGGCTAAGTATGGATGATGAGCTTCGTGATGTCGAGATTGAAAATGGAAGGCTCGAGGATGGTGACGGACTTCATTATGTTCTTCGCGGATGGGTAGCATGGTTGTGGAGCGTCCATGACATAGCATGGTGACTTTGTAACTTCGGGTTTCGCGAGGAAATGGTATGTGTCGTTGTATCTGTTGTTGTCCATTTTATGCGGTATTAATTATTGTGAGAAAAGAGCGCATTATCTTAATACATATTTGAACTATTAATAAAAAGTTATTTAAATTAGAAATGTTATTTGTTGATTGGTCGTCATTGCTCAAGTACAATAGCAAGCGATAAATGAAATTAAATCTATACGTGGGGGCGTTAAAATCTTATAAATGTGGTACACCGTTAATTCCAAGCGGTACCATCGCTCCCGACCATGAGCGCAGACGAATAAGGACTCGATAATCCGCAGGGGGCCGACCAGCGGTTCGTTAGAGGTTTAGGCCCGTCGAACATGTTATACGAGCCGGCCCGGTTCGATCCTTAAGGGGCCGGCCCGGTTCGTTAGACACGACTAATCTCCATATTGATTCAATTCTATTAAAAAGGTTGCGTGTGAAAGATTTGATTTGATATAACTTTAACCAAACTTAAAACTTAATTTTAGGTTCGATCCAGCTAGTATGAATGAAGCAATAATTTTATTACGGTTTATTCGAATCTTGAAATGAATTTTAAGAGTTGGATTATTTGAATCAAATCGAACTATGTAAATTTTTTCTTCAAAAAACCAGCTCATTTATAGGTAGGGAATAGCTCTTTTGACTCTTAATTTTTGTTAAATTTAAATACGAACACATGACTACTGTGTCATTCCGATTAAATGGCTGTAATCACGAGCATTCGAATAAGCGAAGCTTGAAGGTGTTTTTGTGCTGAAATTTGATTTTCAGATTTTTGACTTAATTTGAGATGTTGACTTCATGTCAGAGACAATTAAGCATATTGAAAAATTAATTTTTTTTTGAGAAAATCTACAGAAAGTTTAGATGCCAATACAACAAAAATTAATTTTTTATAAACAATATCTATAAAAATTCAAGTACACTACAAAAAACATTTTTTATTTATTGATATTATTAATTACATCATTAATTAAAATAAAATTAAATACAAATAAACACCCCCACCCTCAACGACCACCAACATTTCGCCAGCAACTTCAATTGTGGAGAACATTGGAGCAAGCTAGAGAGAATACCAAATTGCTTAGTCTGCCATGAATGAATAAACTATTAGCTTATATACATAATGAAGATATCAACCAAAGGGAAAAAATTAAGCACCGAATTCAACTACCACTAAACCGGAAAAGATGCAGATTCCGGCAAGTACCTCCATTTCCGCCCAAAGAACCATTATTTATTCGATTCAACAAACCCCAAGATGCAAAAAAATGGATGTATAATTCAAAAATAAAAAATAAATTATTGTTGAATAATATTTTTAGTTTTAGTGGGAGGTGAGTTAGAAATGAAGGTATGATTAGGTTAGATGAAGGTGGATTAAAATTTAGGTATAAAATGACGAATTTGTCCTTGCTAAAATTAATTTAGTCATCAACATTTTTATAAAAGGTAATTTCGAAAATTCATGTGTCAAAAAATATTTTCGGATGTTATTTGAAATATTTAGAATTAGAAGTATCTATTTGAATGATTTTATTATTTTAGGTAGATATATAAAATTTAGCCTTAATTTTTTGCTCTTGACCAAACTTTTTTGGCCTCTCCCTTGTGATGCTAGCAGGATAAAGCTTTATTTCCCATGTTTAGGATAAGTTGTAAACTTTATCCACACTAGAATCCTTTTTAATTTTCACAAGAAAGAGCTGACTCCCACTATTTTAAACCATTAGGGGGCTTACTTTGCAAACTATTCCTTTCTCAAAATACAACTTGCATTTATTTATCATCTAAAGCCATTAACATGGCTATTAAGTTACAGTCGACATCAAATCAAATCTTTATATATTTAATCAAATTTTCTCGTTAAATCGACATAAATATAATTAATATTGTATACAAAACAACATGCCAATATGCCATAATATGACACCATAAATATAGCATCCTTATTTATGATACACGATTTGTAAATATCCCATTTTCAGCCAAAAATCACTCATTAATCATTATCAATTGCTTTCCATAATTCATATCCTTATCAATTTAGCAACAAAAATAATCACACCCCCCTCCCCACCCACAATACTCCAACGTTCCTCCCCATCCCCCACCATAATCCCCTAAAATCTTGACGTGCTATATAAACACCCAAAGTCCCAAATAATGTTTTTCAGGAGTCAAAATACTATTTTACCCCTCATACCCCCTTACAATTTATAAATAAATAGGAGTATAGTGTTTGAAAAAAGTTTCAACTAGGGGTAAAATAATAATTTCCTCCCTTATTTTTCTATACTTTGGACCCCCTAAAATCTCACACCCTCCCCAGCAATTACATACGTAAAACCAAAATCCTATACTTATTTACATTACAACAATCATCTTATCACACCATCAACTTCTCCAAAGCTCAACCTTAGCCATTGTCTCAACCCACCCCCACCCCACCACCACCCTATGGAAAACTACACCAACTACGCCCCCTCCTACCCTGAATCCGGGGACTCCTCCCCCCGTTCCCGCGAAGTCGACTTCGAAAACCCCCCACCATGGGAGGATCAAAACCAACCTCAATCCTACAAAGTGAAGTTCATGTGTAGCTATGGAGGAAAAATTCATCCTAGGCCTCATGATAACCAATTGTCTTATGTTGGTGGTGAAACCAAGATTCTTGCAGTTGATAGAAATATCAAGTTTGGTGCCTTGGTTTCCAAGCTTTCAGGGCTATGTGATTATGATGGCATCATGTTCAAGTATCAGTTGCCTGGTGAAGATCTTGATGCTTTGATCTCTGTTTCCAATGATGATGACTTGGAACATATGATGCATGAATATGATAGGCTTTATAGAGCTTCACCTAAGCCTGCTAGGCTTAGGTTGTTCATGTTTCCGACAAATCCAGACCCAATTTCTCGTTCCACCTCTGCAGTGTCGCAGAGGAGTTTTGGTTCGGAGGAGGGGAGATCGGAGAAGGAACGTTTCGTGGAGGCTCTTAATTCAGGTCCGGTTCTTGATTCTCCGGTGGCTCCACCCCGGCAGAACAACAATGTTGACTTGTTGTTTGGGGGGTTGGATAAAGGGGTGGCACAGACGTCTGCGCCACCTCAGGTCCAGCAAACCAATCATCATCAGATACGGGATCCAAGGGATCCCCTGTTGGAGGCTGAAGTTTTTCAGTCCCCATCTGGTGATGATCGGGGTATGCCTCTGGATCCAATCCAGAAGCATATTCAAGATCTGCAGAGGCTGAGGCTCGAGGAGCAACAAGGGTTGTATGAAAGGAATAGTGATGAGAATCTCACCGGAATGTATCCAGGTGGGGACTATTACGTTCAGAAGTTGCAGGAAAAAGTTTCTCAGGTTCCGGGTTCTGGTCAGATACAACAAGGCTATTGGCCCGATAAGCAAATCTCCGGTGGTGGTGTTTATCAAGCTCCGCCTCTGGCCGGAGATCAGCAGTTTTACATGATGCCACCACCACAGGGTGGACCATATCACCCCCACCCTCACCACCACCCCCAGATGGTGAGACCAATGAACCCACCAGTTGGTCAAGGATACTACACAGTTTCAAGAATGCAACCACCAGAGGTATACAGAGACCAACAACAAATTTACAACAGTACTATGCCACCACCAGTTGTGGCGGCGCCGCCAGCACAGCCACCACAGGCGCAAGGACCACCAAGAATGCCTACTATGGGAAGGCCCGTGGCGACGAGTGCCGGGATAGGAGTTGGAATGGTTGATGCAACACAGTATTCACAAATGGTGTATGATGGTGGAGTTGGTAGACAAGTTTACTACAATACAGCTGGTGGTCAAGTGATGTCCGGGCCACCGCCACCTGGTAGTTCAGCGCCACCATATCAGGCAGTTCCGGCTGATATGAGACAAGGTGGTGGTGTTAATCATGATGGTAGTAAGGTTGTTCCTAAAGCTACCCAATCTTTAGTGTGATTAAGGTCATCAAAATATATTTACTATAGTAGTGATCATCATAATAAGATAATCTTTCATGTTATGTGTATTTCTTTTAAACAGAATGTTATTAGTGGTTTCTTTTACATTTATCTGGGATTTGGTTGTTCTTGTGTTGAGTTTTTAATCGATTTGTTTAATGGTTATGATTTAGCCAAAAATTCTCCAAATAATATTTTCATGTGATTGAACTATGTTTATTGACTCATCTCTAATGACCATCTATTAGTGTGAAAAAAACTTCAATTGAAAGGTATTATTTGGTTTACAAGTTTATGTTAATAGATAAGCAAGCTACCAAGATTGTAAATTAATTATAACTTCAACTGAAAGTTAATTGGCCGTAGATGCTATCATATGTTATTGATTCTTGATACCAAGAAACAAATGTATGTGTTGCCTTGCCAATCTTCAAAGATGGGTAGCACGATCAGGCTATTTGATGGGGGTAGGTAGCCGCATTTTATACATACTATGATTGCTTCAAATACATTTGAGGTTGTTATGATTTTGTATCAATAGTTTACATTATGACAAATAATTATCGTAAGGAATCATGAGAGTATAGGAAAAAGGGTCAAAAGAAACACTGATTCTTAGGAGGTCTAAGTTCTAAATTCTAGATCATTGAAAGCTAAATATTCGAGTTTGTCGAGCTACTGATAACACTCTTGCACAAATTTTTAACAATTGGGAACAATTTTTTTCACTCCTCCACTGTGACCATAATAATCAAGTAGTAATAATGCTATTTGTAGTCTTGATATTGAGCACTATAATACTAGTTGTTGCTTTATTTGTTTTGACTGCTTCCGTCTGAACGGAACAAGAAAGAGAGATGACTTTTTGGTTCTTGACTTTTCGTGTTGATACAAACTTCCCTCGGATCTATCCACCACCTCATGGGGAGTGACTCATAACATGCTGAAAACTACTCATCATGGCCCAATGCAAGTTCTTACTATAGTTCTTATATTTCTTATATATACATTATCGACTTCGTCGGAATAATCTTGACCTCTAAAACTCCATAATAAGTCTGAAACTCAATGTTCCCCCTTGTTCTTACTTGATTTGTACATTTGCATCACAAGGAGTCCTCACACTCTTAACAATAATATTAATAATTAATCCGTCTCTTATTGATCGACGATTGCCTGGCCTCAACGATGGTATGTTAACAATTGATATGACTATGTAGCATGCTATAAGGCTAGAGGATCATCAATGGGAAATAAATACCACTTCACCATCACTCGAACTCAAAACTTTTTAAAAAATAAACTTAACTGAGAAAATTGATCCATTCAGTTACCTCATCTAATCACTATATTTATATATTGAAATTATGCTACCATCGTAGATAATATATTATATAAGTGTATTGTTGAAATTGAAAAAATTTTGCCACTGTCGTGAACTCGTCGTGAGTGTAAATTCACGATGGGGGGTCACGATAAACTAAAGGGTTCGGTGGTGAACGATGTCGTGACCTCCATCATGAGTATAGGTCACGATGGCGGGTCACGATGATGAGTGCGGTTGAATAAGTTTGAGGCGGTTTGGGGGCTGTTGTTCTAATTTGGCCGAAGTTAGGTTAAGTTTTCACTAATATATATAGAACTTTACATGGGTTATCTATCACAAAATAATCATCCTAAACAATTTTTTGAAAGAATATTATTGAATCATCATCAATAATTTTGTGAGGCTTTGTGATTGAGAATACTGTGCTATAAAGTATTACTCAATTGAGTGTTTTAGCTTGATAGGTGATTGTAACGATCTTCCGGATTTGGTTTTTAGTGGATTTCTGCAGCAGCAACAGGACGTACCTTTCACATTGAGGGGGAACCTGTATAAAATCGTGTGTTATTTATTTTTTCATTTACTTTTGTCGTTATCATTGTTTGCTTAGATTTGGTGATTAAATTAGGCCTTAAATCACAACAATTGGTATCAGAGCTAGTGTTCTTGATTCAAATATGAGATTCAATGTTGAAGAACGAATGAGTGATGACACATGCTGTAAAGAAATTTGATGGGATAGATTTCTCGCATTGGAAGATGAATATGGAGGATTAACTATATGACAAGAAGCTGAACAAACCATTAGGCGATAAGCCTGAGAAGATGGATGAGGAAGAATGGAAGGAGTTAGACAGGTAGGTCTTGGGAGTGATCCGACCATACTTGTCGAGAAGCGTAGTCGGCCAATGTTCTTGGAGACTTCTGACAAAGAGGCTTGATGAGGCGTTGTCAAATTTGTATGAGAAGTCGTCGGCTACTTATTGAGTCGTTTAATGAAGCCAGTTGTTTCACTTTGAGGATGTCACGTAATACTCCTTAACTAGGCACCTTAATGAGCGATAGTTTGATAAATCAATTATCTCTTGTTTGGTGAATTTGATAATAGATTCTGGCTCTTGATATTGCGGTATCTTTGCCCGAATAAATTTGGGAAGCCAGATAAGGGTGCCGATTAGTAACTTGGTAGGTAATGATAGTACGTAAAGCGTATGAAATGGTTACGTATTGAATGTAGAAATAGGTAGGAGCTGGGATAGAAGTGACAAAAATAAATGGAGGTCAAAGTCGAGAGAGGTAGGAGTAAGTCAAAATTTGGAGACGTACTGCAGGTGCTTGGGGTTGTGTGAAAGCGGGCATGCGAGGAAGCTGAGGCTTACGGAGGTCGGAGACGGTAACATAAGTGATGCCGATGTTGATAACTTCTGGCGAGATGCGCTACTCTTGTCGGTTGATTGCTACAGTAGAGCTTGGATCCTCGATTAAATTAAATGCGTTTAAATACTTCGCTGTCGGGATATAATGTTGGATATATAGCCGGAAGTATGAGATGGTTAAATGCTGGCGATGGTGAACCATTGAATATTAATAGTATGGGAGATGTAAACACGAAGTTGTCAAATGGTTACATTTGAAAATTGACAAAGTGACATGTACGAAAGCTAGTGAAGAGCTTGATTTCTATTAGTCGATTGGATGGAGATGGCTATCGAGCGGCGTTCGGTGATAACAGCAGAAAGCGACGCGTGGAGCAATAACGATAGCTTCGAGGTGGGAAGATGGGTACTCATGCGCTGCTGGGTTCTTAGAGGATAGGCATTTGTTGGAGGTTTGAGGGAGGAAGGTTGTGGCGCGATCATTTGGGTCAAATGAGCGAGAGAGAAAAGATATGAAATTACTTATTTCAAATATTTGATACCTGAGTTAAAATCTGTTGATCATCATATCTGTGAGAGTTGTGTTCTGGGTAAGCAGAAGAAAGTTAGTTTTGTTAACGCGGGGTTAAGCCTAAGTTTGATAGGCTAGAGTTAGTTCCTGAGATGTTTGGGACTGCGCGGTTGGTTACGTGAAGAGTTTATTATATTATGTAACCTTTATTGATGATGCAACTAGAAGGTGTGGGCTTTATTCATGAAGCATAAATCTGAAGTGTATAATTGTCTTTAGGCTTGGAAAGCTATGGTTGAGAATGAGGAGGCGGGGAATTTGAAAGTGAAGTATTTGGGAGATCGATAATGGGGTAAAGATATATTGATGGTGATTTCAAACAATATTGTGTTGAGAATGAGATCAGAATGCGAGAGAAAATATTCGGGGAACACCGACAAATTGAGTAGGCTGAAAGGATGAACAAAATGCTAAATGAACGTGCTCGGAGTATGAGGTTACATTACGGTTTCTCAGGTTAGGCGTGCAATGTCTTGCAGGATTCTTGATAAGCGAGAGGACCTGGGTCCCTCACGGATTTCAAAATTCCTGAAGAAATGTGGAGTTCGAAGAAGGTAAACTTATCTTTCCTGAAAGTATTTGGTTGTTTAGCTTATGTTCATGTAGATGCAAATGCTAGAAGTAAACTTGATGCAAAATCTAACATTTGCTATTTTATTGGTTATGGCGATGCTGAGATGGGATATCGGTTCTATGATTTGAAGAACCGGAAGATCATACGTAGTAAGGATGTGGTCTTTAATGAAGAGGTGTTATATAAAGATAGACAGAAGGTGTTGGAGGAGAAAGAAGTGGAAGAAGAAGTCACAACTGCAAAATCGAGGAAGTCAAAGGTACATGACAAGGCACATGACTCGGTTTAGCTGGCGGCATATCTTAGATCGTGCCTTGAGAAAGTAAACACGAAAATCCTTTTCTTTGTGTACCACTGCGGAGAGGCTGATGTGATGAAGAGGGAGACATCCGTGGTTGAGAAAACACGATGCTAATCAAGAGGAAGCGGCTTACCGAGGTCCCGGAGAAGATCGGGAAGAGCAAGCGAGACCCGACTCGGTATTCTCCGTCTGTAGCTTTTTGTTGTTAGCGACAAAGTGACCATTGATGGCAATGTGTTGATCACGATTAATGGTAGATAAATGAAATTGATTCCCTTTGCGTGCCCGTTCACACGATGGTATTATCGATTCATTTACGGGTTGGTTAAATGTGATTCTTGGAACTTAGTGTTCACTTAGTAATGGTATATTACTAGTGTGAGTTCTCCATGATAATTTAAGGGTTATGACGGTGCTAGATGCTTTTCGTTAATCGTTATAATAATAATAATTAGTCAGTGTATTATTATACAACTACTATCGAGCTGAAAGGTCAGCTATGGCGTACAATGATATTCGAATATTTCATGAATGAAATTAAGCGAGACTTGTATATTGAAAATGTTTCACCGATATTTATATATTGTCAAATATATGTGTTGATGATGAACATCAATTGGTTAAACTTGCAAGTTTAATCAGTAAGCAATTGAATGATGAATAACTTGATAAGCTATTCGATAGTGACTCGTTAGTATTTTAATTGACTTGTTAAGTTGAGTAAAATAGAAACGACTTCAACTAGTAACTCATTATTTAATTAAGTTCATAGCGGTCTAATTAAGTTAGAGTTAAATGATTTCTTCTTGAAGGTTATGAGTGGAATTTTGGGACTTGGTATTTAAAGAGGGAGTTAGGTTTCATGACACTTAAGAATCACAAAACACCAGCCCCTCGAAAAGAATAACCACTCCATACAGAGAGGTGGAAGATTTCATCTTCAATTCACGACTAAATCATAGCTTCCCCAACAAGTTCAAGCTCTCGGTTGATTCCCTCTTGGTGTGTGCGATCTAAGAGGGCCATGCAAATCGGTGTTGAACAAATATTGGAGAAGGATCTTGAGAACTCACGCGAAACATTCTGCGATGGGGAATTGGGTTGATCGACACCGTTGAAATGTAAGAATTCTTGTATTCATACATTTGTAATTTCATGTTTAGATTAATTTACATTATTTTGAGAATCCGGGATGTATGAATTGGTGTTTATCACGATTAAATTCATACTAGATTCTAACAATTAAGTGGGAGTTAGCTATGAAAGAGGAGATGGAGTCGTTGATGGAAAGGAAAATATGACGTGGGGAGTTGGATTCAAACGTCGGGGTAGCCATAAGAGAATAACGAGAGCGAAATGGAATTACAAGATCAGTAAGAACAAGATGGAAGTTAGTAGTGCAAGGCTCGATTGGTTGTCGAGGATTTGAGCGAGAAGGAAGTATTGGCTTATTTGAAATAATACCGCCCCGTGTAGTCAGCGAGTGACAATGGCAGGCTGTTCTTGGATTGGTATAGGGATTATCTGCTGCGCGATAGATGGATGTGGCGCATTTTTACGTGGTGATGCGGATGAAGAGATATTCATGAAGCAAACTTTTGAAGAACATATGGCTTGAAGAAATCTCTGAGAAGCTGATGGAATATTACCTTTGATAATTTTATGAAAGAGGTTGAAGTTTGTGGTATGAGACTAATCCTTTCTTTGTTACATGAGGAGGTTAGAAAAAGAGTATGTTATTACTTGCCTTTATGTGGATGATATGTTGGTAGTGATTCTGAAGATAAACATGTTGAAGAAAGAGTTGTCAGTGGAATTTACAATGACAAACCTAGGTGAAGCTAAGAAAATTTTGGGGAAGAGAATAATCAGAGATTGGGATTCTCTAAGATTGAAACAAGAAGAATACCTGAAGAAGGTGATCAAATGGTTCAACATGTTGGATACAAAACCGGTTAGTACTGCAGTGGCTGCATTTCAAGCCCATGTGGAAACGATCACTAAGATTGAGGATGAATTAGTGTTTATGGATAGGTGCCTTATGCTTCTACAATAGGTATCTTTATGTATCTTGATGGTGTGCTTAGGCACGATATTGCTTTGAAGAAAAATTACTATGGATATATGGTATAAATACAAATCCATAGTTAGGGATCTTTAAGATGCATCTACGTGTGTCTGGCAATATAATTAAATATATGATCGGAGGACTTACAGTGCGGCGGGTAAATTCACCAAAAATCCGCGCGAGCGAATTCTAGCGTGAATTTGACTTCCACTCGACTCGCTTTGTTGTAATATGTCGATCGTATGATATCTCTAGTTAGTCAGCGCGGGAGGGTTGAATCCAAGAACTAATCTATGCTAGTAAACAAGGATGAACAAAAACCCGAGAGAAAACCCCAAAATTCTTGGGAGAATTCGACCAAAGGCTGGTACTAAGTTTTTGGTGAAAACGTTTACAAAAACTTTTTGATGAAAAAACACAGGATTTGCTTATATAGGGCTAGGTTAAGCAATAGATAAGCGGCGTTAAGTATTAGACGACTCGTTAACTACATTAGTTCGTTAAAGGCCAATTTAATGAGTTCTTCAATGAAGTTGAACTATTTAATTAAGCTAATTAAATAGTAATGAGTCGATATCAATAATCTTTCAAGTTATCGATAAATACTAAAAATTACTCGAACCAATTAAATAACTATTTAATTGATTATTTGTTCAATCGATATTCTACCTGAAATGTAGAACCACTTGTAATTGAAAATACATTTCTCGATTATATGTCTAACTTTAATTCATCATGAAATATGGCTTCAGCGTCATTGTATGTGTGTGGCCTTACGAGCTCGGATAATAGTAAGTTGTATAATAATAATAATTGACGATTCTTATTATTATAACGATTAATAGTAGATCTAGCAATGTTCATTAACCCACTTAATTATCGTGAGAACCACGCCTTAGTAATATAAAATTACTAAGTTGAACACTAAGTTGATAATCACATTTAACGGTAGTAGAATTGCTACATAATTGTCCTTGACGGGCATAATAAATGGAGGCAAATTGATTTGCGACAATTGCATATGCGATGCGAGTTGTTGAAGTAGATATATGTCGCTTGAGGGAAGAGAATATTGGGAAGGCTGTGAAGTGGATTTTTTTAAGATACTGAATGATAGTCTTTGAAAAGGCTTTGTATTTCTGAAGGTGGTAAGCAAGGAAAACTTAAGTTGTGTTCAACTTGATTAACCTTGAACGACTTTGGATTAACATGAGCTAATAATGCAGAAGGGAATTTTGCTATAGAATAGTGTTTGAAAACGGTGATACGAAAAATAATGCTTCAAAGAAATTGAATTTTTTTGCCCTTGTCGACCTGTGTGAGTCTCGATTAGCGATAAGGCTCATGATAGTGATAGGGTTCGGAGGTGATCGGTACATTGTGACACCAAAATCGTGAGTATATGTCGCGATGGCGGGTTACAGCCAGTCTTGGTAGCGAGATAAGTTTGAGGCGGTTTGGGCTCTATTCGTTACCTAATTTGACCCAAGTTAGGTTAGAAGTTTTCCTATATATAGAGGCTTTTTCTATGAGTTATCTATCATAAAATAATCATCCTAAATAATTTCTTGAGAGAATGTTATTGAATCATCATCAATAATATTGTAAGGCTTTGTGATTGAGAATATTGTGCTATAAAGTATTACTCAATTGAGTGTTTAGCTTGATAGGTGATTGTAACGATCTTCCGGTTGGTTTAGTGGTTACGCGCGGGAACAAGGCGTCGCTTTGGCGTTGAGGGAACCTTTATAAAATCGTGTATTTATTTTTTCATATTTGCTTACGTCTTTATCGTTGTTCTTGGAATTTGGTGATTAAATTATGCCTTAAATCACAACATGTATTATGTATATGAGTGTACTTATAACTTTTGTCACAAAAAGTATCAAGGTGCCCAAATTTTTGTATTGAAATTGTAAAATATCGGAAATATTAAAAAGCGATGGAATATTGTAGTAGTTGTCATCGTCTATCAATTTATCGGTATATTTGCGAACAAAACAAAAAGCGTTTTTGGGTAAAAGTTACAAACATATATATATATATATATATATATATATATATATATTGTAACTTTTGTAACTTTTATAAAAATACTGTCAGCATGTAGGCGTATCCCATTTTGTGAAGGTCGCATAAGAGAACTTCGAGAATGTCTGACTCATGAAACATAAGCAGAGAAAATATAAAACAACAATAGGGTTATCCTCGAAGTAATGTCAACTCCCATGGCAGAAACGGTAACAAGCTAGAGGTAGTGGGGATCAACGAAACCTGACGATTAAAACTCGAGAACCGAGAAGAAGCACCCCCGAGGTAAATGAGCAAGCTGCTCGGTATAAATTACATAGTGCTGATACCAACTCCCTTAGGATTTTCTCCTCCCCCATGTAGCGAGCTTTAGGTTGGTAGATCCTAGACCATGAAGGCCTTAGGTACAGTGGCAATTACCCAAAACTTGTCGCTGATGATCTGAGACTCCTGGCGTAGAGACCCGACCTCAGGAAAGAAGAACAGAACTTCCCGAACTCTCGTACAACACTAAAGCACAAAGGTCAGCCATCGGCATTCTTGGATTTTCTCTCCCCGTATAGCGAGCTTTGGGTCGGTAGATCCTAGACGAAGGCATGGGTACCCGGAGACAACAATTACCCACAAGTTGTCGCCTTAGGATATAGGAGTCTGCGGGTGTGAAACCAAAGAAGGTCTTTAAAGAACCACCCAGGTTCTAAATCCCCCATGTACTTGAGCTTTGGGCCGAGGTAGATCCCGAACCATAAAAGGCACTTGAGTACCCGAGGTAGCAGTACCCGCCGAGGCTGTCACTTAGGGATCTGAAGTCACGAATACCTACTTGCAGTAACCCTTTGAAACCTGCGAGTCGGTGAAAAAATAGCAAAAAACAAAAAAGCAACCGAGGGAGACGCCTAGAAAACACCAACCAATAAACCACTACCAAGTAGTACCCGACCCAAAACCACTAGAACTGACAGAGAGAATACGCCCAATGATGAAATCCGACAAATGACACCAAAGACCCAATGAAAGCCGCATCTGAGGACTAGAGGGCATACTGATAACGGAGAGGTAAAGTAGCAGCAATGAACTCATAAATCGAGCCTATAGTGAGGAATGAACACGATAGCATACAGTAGGTAGCAGTTTCGCACTTAGTGATGATAGAGAGTCGAATTGAAACCTCCTCCTGATGGAAGTGGGTCCCATGCATTCTGACCAACGGATGGTAATGCATGGCTGTCAGAGAGAAAGAAAGCCTGATAAGCCTGAAAGCAGGCGACCTCTGTCTCCTTTAGTATACTTAGTCGAGTTGTCGATAGTGGACATGTCTTCCAAATACCGAGCCAATCTCGTGCCTTCCAGGCTACAGTAAATGGACGTCCCAAGAAGAGGTGTTGTATGCGGACTCCGGGAGGACACCAAAAAGCTTAATTAGTATCCTCGAGGTCAGTAGACACAGTGTTCACCAGCCAACTTTGTCCTACTGATGACCAAACAACAAAAGATATTTAAGATGGTTGACAACTTCCAAATAGGCGACATCAGGCACCAACGAGGGCCGTCCGAGACTCTCATAAAACGGTTTAGAAACCAATTTGCCCATGACCACTCCAAACATGATAGCCCCGATCGACCACCAAGCGAAGCAAGCGGTGTATCGGAGAATCGCCTGAGCTCCGTATCAAGAGGGAGTCTTTCCGGCCATGACATAATCCCAAATAAGGCGCTAAATAATTCCCATGTACTTATTTGAACTGGGGATTCGAGTCTGGCTTCTATGAGCACTAGCTAGAAAATTCAAGTACGTTTTATCCTTAAAGGCAAGGCCCCGCCGTCCATTTGGAGCCTGAAATATCCTCAAATTTCACTTCGACAACTTCTCCCGCTGAAAGGAAGTACAAAGTGGTGATTTTGGAGAGAAAATGGCGGAGCATTCTAAGGATAAGCACGGCAATCTGACCCCACGAATAACGGAACTAATCGGCTCGAGCCGGCTGCGTAAGAGAGTAGAAGTGCCCAGCTTCTGAATATAGCGAGAGAAGCGTCGATCGAGAGCAAGAAGTTGAGCAACGAGATAAATTAGAGTTCGAGAGGAATCTAGATGCCGAACCGGAAGGGCCTCCCAAAACCAACGAGCCAAAATAGCATCCGCCTGGGTCTCTACTTGACTAAATAAACCTTGACTTGGTATTGCGGAGGAATCGAACATCGCTCCCGAATGAGATGGCGGTCCGACAGAAATACCGATTGAAGAGATATCCCCCACGGAGAAAAGCGTAGGATCATCGACAAAGCGATGTGAGTGATCGCTCATGGCGTCGGATGAAGGCAAAACAGGGAGGCGGCCGGACGGCATAGTCTGAGAAGTACTCAAGGCGGAGAAGAAACAAAAGCGGACAACGTAGGATCCCGCATGCCGAACCCGGCGACCGGGAAAGTGCGGATAAATCTCCCGTTAATGGGGAAGCCGAGTATGAAGCAGGTGGTAACACACTCTACATCACCCGTCCGACAAACCTGCAGAGAGTGAGCCCTTGGTATAGCCTCGAAAACTCCCAAGAGCGATGTCATGCTGCCTTCCGGAGGTCCATCCGTAAGCATACGCGGCAGTCCTAGCGGCAATGCCCCGAGCAGTCTCACGGGCCAAAAATACATCATCAACCAAACTTCGTCCACGAACGAAAGCACCCTGACTCCTATCAATGAGGCTAGGAAGGAGCGCCTCCATGCGCTTCGCCAAAATTTTAGTGATGATCTTATACACAACGTTTACTGCGCCCAGTAGGCGGAAGTCTCCTTGGGATCTCGATGCAATGCTTGGGATAAGAAGCGATGATGGTATGGATTCCATTTACCTAAGTAATCTCTCCCATGGTATAGAACTCTCGGACCCATTTTGACGCGTCCTCTCGACGATATCAGTTAGCGCCAAAAAGTACCGATAAACCCATCGGACTAAAGACCCTCTCGTCCCCGATGTCCAAGCAGGGCCCATCAGATCTCTTCGTCAAAGTGAGAATCCGTTCAGCTAAGGGTCGACTATAAGACATCAACCGTCGGGCTTGATGGGTAGCGATCCCATCCGACCTAGTGAAGAAATCATTTAACAGGTAGCTACTCACTCCTTGGAAGTGGTCCTAATTAAATCCCCGCTGCAGGATAGCGATAGAATTCTTCTCTTTTGTTCTTATTAATGGCATGAAAATACTTGAGTGCTTACGATCACCGACGGATAGTACATCTAAGCTTTACGCGAAAGATATCCGTTAAACTGTAAGAAATTCCGCTCTCTCTCGAAGCGCCACCAACCTCCTCATGGCTTGAATCAATCGGGTAGTCATCGAAGGATAATAAGCGACAGAAAGCCTCCTTGGCCCTCGATGTTTTGTCGGAAATACCCCAAAACTCATCTATTACGACTCGAAGAGGCTTCTTGACAACGAGGTTTCCAGCCCAACACATCTTGGGCCGTCCACGGATGCCGATCTCTGAAGCAGAATCGAACCTCGAGGAAAAAAAGGGATCATTGAGCAACATGTTATAAAATTTGAAAGAAGCGGGAACCCTAGAAATTTGTGACACCGTTGTGGCAGAAGCCTAGGGCAATGATTAGAATTAGGCTCGTGGCCGAAATCTGCAGTGCCGCATCGACTGAAGTCGCTCCATGGCAGGATTAGTCGATGCCGATCAAGCTTGGAGCTGAGGAGCCATTGGTCCAAGTATAAAAAGAACCCGAAGAAGGAGCATCCACCAAACTCGTGGCCATCACAAACTCCTTCAGATCATGAAGGAGATAAGCTATCGGTATGTGTCCTACTCGTTTGTCTTGGGGGAGAGAAACAATTGAAATCCCCCAAGACAATCCAAGGTGATGTTATCAGGCCTTGATTGAGTAGGTACTCCCATAAATCTTTCTATGAAGAACACTATAAGCAAGGATATACGAAGATAACCATAAACACTTGTTGGGTCACTGCGCAACGAACTTAAAGATGCATGTGTTGCTCACGCTCTTCAAGAACATTACATGTGACCCGATTAAAATTCCAGGATAAACCTATCCTGTGATTCTCAATAAGATGAAAATTAGTAGAAAATTTCACGAGGAAATCTGTTACCAACAAAAAAACAGAACAAATACGTGAATGGATGGATGCTAGCTACCTCAATTGCTATGAAATGTTCAAGAGATAAAGCAAGAAGTACACTTATTATAGCACAAATTATTTGGCCATTTCTCTAGAGACAAATTATTAATCCGTACTACTATAAAATAAGCTAAATATTTGGTTTCCTTCCAACCTTCTCAATTATTGGCATATATTATCTACTGTTGATGGTTGACGGATATTTTGGAGGTTGGTTACATGTTTCTATCAATTTGATTGAGATTCAATAATTCAACAAAAAAGATGGCGTTGTGAAAAAGATTGGTGACAATAGTTTAGTCTAGCAGCTGGAATAAATATAGACAGGTGTTTACTATTCTCAACGGTGAAATATCTATCAATGGACCACCCTCTTCCTATATGCATCTTTTCGTTCAATATTCAACTTCTTATTTTATTATATTTATATTTATGTACCATCTCTTACCCATATAAAAATACAGGTCAAGGAGTCAAATTTTATCGTTAGATTTTTTAAAATATATAAACTTCATTTTTAATATTTGGATATAATCGTGTCAGTGATTGGATGACGGAAATTAAGAAGGATCAATCTTTTAACTTTAAAAAATTATTATACACAGTAAACTATATACAGTATATGTCTATATATAGTGGATTAGTTTCACAACAATTTAATACTAGCCCCTCTCATTAATAATGAGAACTAATTCATTGAAATGGTTTAATGATTTTCACACCAATAATATTATAATAGTATTTGTTTAAGATTTGTCTTTAGAGAATTAAATTATTGGTTCTAAATTGGATGTGTACAAAATATCATAACGATGACTCATTAATACGATTATCAATTTATCAAAATATCAAACCATCCTACGTACTACAAAAACAAATTGGAGTAAGTTAAAATTTAGTCATAGTTTCCACAAATTAAAATATAGTCCAAGGAAATGAGAGCTTAGAAGACTATGTCAAAAGACATCATATCTAATAAATAAATTATTTAATGAAAATAAGTTGAAAAGGACGACTAGTTGATCAAGTGATCTAATGAGAGCAAATAAACAGATGGATATACATATTCTCCATCCATCATTATCATATTGCATGCCTAGAAATGACTGAGATACGTTGTGTTCAATGGCTAAGATTGTGTCACCACTCAGTTTGTGCATCCAAATCTTCAGATGCTTGATTCTCACATAATCGTCTTATCGGAATTTTAAAATTTACACTCACATAATCTCCTTATCGAAACTCTAAAATTTACCCTCACATCGATTCATTCCAATCCACCAAAAAAAATTGTTTGTGCATGAACTTCAAATAAATAAACTGTAAGTAGACATGCACGACTTTTTTGTAACGAAAGATCATGATATTATTAAATCATTTGTCTTATTTGAATAGACATCGTGCTGACGTTAAGCATGCACGACTCCTATTTTGTGAACAGGCCTACATATATGTAGACATCAAAATTGTAGATTTTATTTGAAAAATAACATTAAAATTGCAAAGTAGTCAAGTTCCAAAGGAAGAAATAAAAGGTACTAATTAAATTGCTTAGAAGCCCCCAAATAGCTAACACATTAATGAAATAAGAGGAGACAAATATAACTACTGAAACTATTGTTCAGAGCTGTTTCAAATCACAACCTACAACTATTCTTCTATATTGTTTCGAATTTGTTTCCACCCCAACCGAAAGAAAAGCTAAGCCCTCTTTTCTTGAAGTTTAAGAATGAGATTTTAAAAAGCTAATGGAGTCCTTGAGTGCATGGATGAAGTCGTGAATGTCCTCTTTGGTATTATAGAAGTATAAGCTTGCGAGAGCACTACCCTTGAACTCGACCCCCAAATGCTCATGGAGGAGCTGCGCACAGAGATTACCTGATCTAATCGCCACACCATGCCAAGAATAATGAGCCACTAGATTGATAGCTTCACTAGCTTCTGATGGATTTATGAAGTTGGCCACCTTCTGTCATGAGATATTCATATGCCAAACATGGCATTAAAGTTAATACAAGCATCATTACACAATATTACTTCTTAATTCTGAAAAGCTCACCTTAAGTAATTGAATAATGCCAAGGTGGATCATATGAAATAGCGAATGGCCGGTTAAATGACAATGAAGCTTATAAAGTAAATCATGACCTTAACCTTGGCCAGTGGAAAACATGAATACTTTTTCAGTTATTATTTTAATAATAATAATAGTTTATGAAAATTGTAAAGTATTTAATTAGTATCATCCAGCATTCTCTTATCTTGTGAGTTGTGTTTGCTTACTTTTCTGATAATAATTATTAAATTAGCCATGTATAGAAAATGACACTAATAATAAAATTAATATATATATATATATATTATGAAAAGATACTAATTTCTTATATACAAAAACAATCAAAAATATAGTCTCGCAACAAATGAAATCTCTAAAATATAAAATAAAATATAATTATATAATAGCATCCGAGAATCATTGTTAAGTCTTGACTTGTAATGATAGTATCATAATTACATCTGAGAATCGAGTCAAAACTTCAGACATAGTGAACAATTGTCTTGATCTACCGACAAGTATACATATATTAATTATCGTACTATCATTATTGTTATTTCAAATAAATACAATTAATTTCTAAATACTAAATTTTTTGTATGATAATTATTCAGTATAATTGAAACATAATTTTTCAATCAAAAATTACTAATAAAAATATATTTAAATTATTATATGATATTTTGTATTACATTCTTCTATAATTCAACAATTGAAATTAAAAAAGTGTCAAGATACATATCTAATACTTCCTCTATCCCCAATAGATAGTGAAAGTTTAAATTTGGATTTTGACAAATTAAATGTTAAATTCAAATATTTTATTTTTGTTGTATCATATTTTGTAAAAATTCTCAAATAATAATATTTTCAATGTATTTTAATATTGACATTAAATTTTATTTAAATAAATTAGGTTTATCGATGAAGGGGTAAAAGTTTGTCAATTTTGAGCACTTAAATCAAGTATGACAATCATTTAGTATGGAGGGAGTAAGAGATTTGGATATTTTTAGTTCAATGCTCGATATTTTTTATTATATTATACATAACATGTTAGTTTTATGCTTAAATAAAATATCTTTGTTATAAACTAAATGATAATTATAGAGTTGAATTTAATATGAAAGGAAATTAAAAAAATCAATGTTGCATTTATTTGATTAGTAAACTAAATAAGAGTATATTGTCATAATAATACTTACATTGAATTTCTTCTATGTAAAATAACATTTACTCGATATTATGGTCTTAAAATACATGCATGAATATGTATATATTATAGGTATATAATTCATTTCATTGGCCGAGCGTTCGATGTTCGGTCGGTACATTCAACTTATTTGAATGACTTAGTGACCGTTTATATTAAAGTTGTTATTTATGTCAAAATTTTAAAAGTTTTCATATCAAGTAATATTAATTACATATACACTATTGTGGTTTAATTTTTTATTAAAAAATTCATTGCATGAGATATACTTTTTAAAAGAGGTATGTCATCCTTATTCCCTTGATTTTTAATATAATTCATTTGGAATATTTCACATTCAAACAAGGACATCTAATGTGTGGAATTTTTGGTTATTTTACGTGGCTAAAATTGAGAGAATTTCATAATAAATCTTGATATTATTTAATTTTGTGAAAATATTATTTAGACAATCATCAATTAAAATATGTTTAAATGAATACATAAAATAAAATTGAATAGTAGAATTATGAATAATTTAAATTATTAATCAATTGAGAAGTGATGTTTTCTAACAATAAATAAAATAACATAAGATATTTTTTTTTATTGAAAGAGAAAAGTGATGTTTTCTAATAATAAACAAAATAACTAAAGGGGCATTATTTTATTAAACTTTAAAAATGAAGAGTAGTATGATAACAAAACTTTTAAATCTATTATTAGAAAATTATAAGGGATCATATAACTATGAACAAAATGAATTATAATATAAATCAAAAGTATAATTTATAAATTTACATAAATAGTTAATTATTTTATTTATTATCTCAGTTTAAATGTTTGAAGCATAAATACTTACGTGCGACACATGTACATTTTAAGCTAGTGAATAGTTATAACAAGATTAACCAAATTAATGAAGCTAATGAACTATTCCAATTGACTTAAAAAATTCACATAATTATTATAATCAATTTTAGCTATGATGATATAAATTGACAATAAGTAAATAGTGTAGGGATAGAAGATACAATGATATAACGAGCCAGCGAACTAGTGCTACGACCACTTGGGTTTCCTTGCAGGATTTGAAAAAGTAACCTCGTGTATATCGAGGTTCGCCTCGTAGGCGTCTGAAAGCAACTCATAATACACTACAGCGATCGCTGAATTTTAACTTCGCCTCACAGGCAACCACTCGAAAACTCACCAGCGACGCGGACGCGGCCGGCGTTCGAGTGCGACCTAGAGCGACGCCCACAGTAAGCACAAAACAGCTAGTTTACAACTAGTCAATCCTTTCTCAAAGAAAGAACTCTTTGTATGTTGAATCCCTAAATGAATGAATAAAGAGTAATACTACTTAAGCTCTAATAGAATCCCTCACAAACTAATTGAACAAGTATGATTAAGAGAGATTGACTTTTTGCTTTGGAACAATTGAGATTTCACTGAGAAAATTGATTGCAAAAAGTTGGATTTTGATTAATAATGAAATGCTTTTATAGTAACAAAACCTACACATAAATCTACCACAATCAGTTCCTATAGAGGCCGATTGGTTTTAAAACGGTTATAAAATGTAAGACAATCGGCCTCTGGAAGGAGCCGATTGTTCCTTGAATTTCTCACGGAAAAGCGATCGGCTTGTTTATCGGCTCATGTAGGGCCCAATCTGAAGGCGATTCTCGATCAATTGAACCCCTCTGGAGAGCAATCGGCTTCTGTATCGGCTCCTGCAGGGGCCGATTTTCCTAGTTAGTAGTATAACATTTTCTAGCAGTCTACAACTTTGATCTTGTGTGTCGATCTGAATGGCGCAAATTCATTTCTTCGATTTCGTAGAAGTTCAAATGCGGATCAATCAAGAACAAGTTTATACAAACGATTCAAGAGAAAAATCGAACTCACAATTTAAAAGCTTAACCATTTTAAACAATATCTCAAATCAAACTTAGCAATTCAATAAGTGAGAAATTCCTTACAAATGCCTTATTGAACACATAAAGACATAAACAATTCTTGGCGTTGACTTGATTTGAATCTTACGTCAAAACCAATTTAACGACGTCTTGTAGAAATCAACATGGTGTTAATGACTTAATTTTAATTTGTTATTATCAAAATAAGGATTAGTGACTCGCTTAAGTCGACATTTAAATAATTAAACTAGCAAGTTAATTGAATTCGAGGTTCATCAGTGTCTACCGTGCGGTGTAAACAACCATATTAGAGAATTATTGATTCTGATCAATTTCTCAATTTACAAATATAGTTTAATTTCATACATAAGAAATATAATTCAACATCACCCGTATGTATGTGACTTTACGGACTCGGATAATAGCGACCGTATAATAATATAATTGACCGTGTGTATTATAACTATAAATAAGATGCAGCAATACGGCGTAACGCATTGTCGTGAGAACCCGGTAATAATTTCAATTACTATGGTTGAATGTTACGTTTATGTAATCATATTCACTAAACTAGTAAATGATTATTCTGACAATTATACTTAATGACATAATAAATGAAACCAATAACTATTGATTTCTAACATGATTAACATAATTATGGATGAATATAATAATTTAGTAAACAAACAATAATTGAACAAATAAATTAACTAAAATTGATTAACCTAATAATAAACTAAATAAACATCACAAAACAGTAATTTACTAAGCCTGAATCCTAGAGAAAATAGAAGGAAGAAAAGAGAAAGAAAAAAAGGGAGAAAAGAGATGGTTGCCAATACCCTCAAAGTGAATTGGGTTTTAAATTAGTTTTAGATTTTCTTTAAAAATTTTGAAAAAAAAAAAATTTGTTCTAAAAAAGCTCTGACATCATGTGCCTTTCGTCATGACAAAAGGTACCCGTAGCGCCCTTGGCAGCCAGCCAATCATGACTTACATTGCACTTGTAGCTATAGGACTCGTAATAGTCTCCTAATGACTATTTTGTCCCTCAATGTAATTTTTTTATTGAATATTCATAACAAATATAGTGGATAATAAACTTATAATAAAATATATTAATGTTACTCAAAGTTAATATATTAAAATATTTCAAAATAATATTATATTAATTATCTTAAAATATATAATTTTAATATATCTTAGAGATATTTTTCAAATATTACAAATTAATTAATATTAAGGTGTTAGGGACCAAATAGGAAACAACGTGTCTGTGCTTGAGGGCCAATTTATCTGTCTTACTGACTTACGATTGCAAAACTTTTTTAAAATTATATTTTGATCCAAAAAATCAACAATCATGCAAAGCGTGGTGGTAATGAATTAAGTATTTAAATTAGGGTAAATGAGAACGTGTACTAAAAGGGACCGTTTCTCTGTGTACCAACACAGGGGCGAAAGTGAAACTTACAAACATACTTGCTAGGACTATTCTTTTAATTAAGTCTTGACACTTGCCAAATTTTGAGCTTGTGACATACGCTGAAAGAGACAACAATTAATTACACTTACAAATTCAATAAAAACGTTATTTTAAATTAAAACTAATAGCTTTCCTTAAAATACTACTCATGGGCTTACATTAAACAAAAAAATACTCAGTTTAGTATGTGAAAGGCATTACTAATGATAAAAATATATTGCTCTGAGAATTAGATTGTGTATGAGTTTCTACGTAAAAGATCGAGGATGGGCTGGAATGCAGGAATCGCGAGAGATCTGACTAAATGAATTTCGATAAGTTAAGTTATGCTTCTTGATAAGCCATTTAACCGGGATCCAGATGAATACAGCAAAGAAAAGTCTTTCAAGCAGTGCAACTTTTCCCACGTTATAAAGTTGTATAAGAGGAAAAGAAAGAAGCGATGAAAATGGAAAGGAGTTATATTTGTATCGAGTTACTTAAACTAACTTGAGAGGCGATCGTCGATCTGGGTTAGACCAAAGTAAAGCCATTAAGTAGAAACAATGAGCATCTTTATTAAAAGTAACAAGTATAACGCAACAAATGACTACGAACCACAGAAGCGAGAGTCTGGTCATGACTAAGAAGTTTTGAATAAGAAGCAAGTCGCATTATAACACCAATGAGTGATCTTGAAAGTTGCCTAATCATATGTCGAGATAAAAGATGGTTTATCCCTAGCACTCAAGCTGGAAAATCAAGATCTCATTGTTGGTCGAACATGTATTAGAATGATACTCCGTTCGATAGTTAAATCTTGTGTCTACATGCTCATGGAGCTTGAAGTGGAGGAACGACATTTGACTAGACACCCAGTCAATCAACCACACTATTATAAGCATATTAAGAAGAAGTAATGTTCTTCTCTCGATGCCTAAGTGGTGCTAATTGAGTGGGGAGCTAGCCGTTAAATCCCAAATGTCATATCTGACGTTGTATGACAATGTTTTGAATCTGAGCTTCAATATTCGAGTCCACATCATTAGTATGGATAATGATAAGTATATGTAAAATATACATACTTCGTTACTATAAGTAACGAACCTTTATTTTGACATTCTATATTTTCGGGAGGTCTTTAGATATGTGATCCAAGCAGAAAACCTCTGACAAGCCAAGGAAAACAATGAGATTTCTTTGTCCCCTAGTTAGGTGTTCCTTGATTGAGATCAGACACCAAACTGACGCTAGTATATGTGCTTGATTGTGGTAATCATTTCCTTGGATCAAGGGATGATGGATACCAATGATCAGCGTGGGTTTACGAGTTGAGCATTTCAAGTCGTGATACTAGACCATGACCGTCGTGAGAACTTGAAAAATAGAATATTTGTGTCCCCGAGAGGATTCTCCTGGCTTATGTTGAATGTCGATTCTTGGACTGGTGACAGATTTACGTCCAATCTTTGGAGTAGTGTACTTTAACATGTCGGCCGTCCCTGCATGGGGGAGGATGCCGGCATGTGTTGAGTATACTTCTGAGTATAAATGGAAACACAGGTACAATAAATGATTCGTATAACCCGGATGCCGGTGATTTTACGGAATGCTTGGAAAGTTAAGGAGTGATTTGATACGCGCGGTATGAGTTGGATATCCTGAAGGCTGCGGGTGCAAGGTTTTGGTGACACATATCTTACCAAAGCTTAGGTACGCTAGAAATGGCGTATGGAAGATGGATTGATCTTAGATCATAAAATAGATCGAGGGCAAGTGGGAGTGTTGGAACTAAGAGATATTAGATCTTATGAAAATGCTCGTTGAACAATTTAGATTGTACAATCGATTTATACATTCAAGATTATGAGTTCAATATATATTAATTGTTGGAGGGTAATATTTAGGAATTGGACAATTAATATTTAGGATTGACCGGTATGGAGCATTAGAGTTATGATGGAGCATTAGAGATTACATTTGCGTAATACATATATTAAGATAATGAACCGTTAATATTGTCTAATATAATTGCTATTGTCGATCCGTCCTAAGAGGTCACCATAAGCGATAAGCGAACTAATAATAATATGTATTATAAATTTTCGAGTCTAAAGTGAAATATGAGGAAACATTCGGGGCGAAAAATCGAATTGAGGGGCTTAAAGGGGGCGGCTAGGTTGTAGAAGGGATGAGGTTTGAAGAGTTTTTTTTCTCCTCGAAACTCTCATGTATTATGCCTATATATAGTGCATCAACCCCTCTCATTCACTTGCTCAAATTCGTGACTTAAGAAGTTGATAATTCTCTCCTCTCCCTCCACTACTAGTTCGACCGACCCCCCTCCCCCTTAGGAAGAAAATAGTTTATTTTCTTTATTGTTTCTTTTCACTTTAATCGTTCTAGTAAAACACACATAGGAGTTCGGGTAATTTGCTGGTGTGATTATGGAGATACCACCTTTGGATATTCGACTCATCTATTCAAGAAAGAAAGTGCAGCGCTCTAGTAATTCATATTTATTGCTTTTGTTTAATCCGTAGTGTCCTGAAATTTGTATTCGATTAGTTTAGAACTTTTAGACAAGATGTAGAATTCAATAAGAAGAACAACTTAATTTTTAAATAAATAAATAGTCAAATTGTGTTTTTTAAATTTTAAATTTTAATTTTTAAAATTTTAGAGACAAACGCTCCAATTCCCTAATTTTTCTACCGCGTAACCCAACACTTGCATGCAATGGAATATCTCCATTCTTTGTTTCCCCACAATCACTTCCATCATTTCCCATGTTTGGTAAACCAAGTGCATCATCTGAAGGTTCAAGAAGATGTATCATAAAATTGTCACACTCTTCTTTTTCATTAGAGTTAGAGAAATGTTAAGAGTCAATCAAATTCATACTAAAACCAATAATTTATCTCAATAATTTTATATTTGTATTATCTCAATAATTTTATATTTGTGTTGTTCTAAATTTAGCCTCATGTTAAATAAGTCTATCAACTTTAATAGAATGTTTAGACAGTCATGAGTATTTGAAAGGTTAAAGCTATTTTGTGGATGGTTACAAAAAAGTGTAAGCATGTTATTTTGATTGATTATTAAATTTCATATTTTAAATAGATTTCTCCTTATCTAAACTTTAGAACAATGTTTGTAAATAATATGTTGATACTACGGAGTATCTACCTTTTTAAGGTGAAAGTGTTCAAAAAAATTTGTTTAGGTTGATATGATTCAAGGTGAACAACAATATTAAATTATTCACCTCTCTTTATACCAATCCAAACAGATCATAAATTGACACGAATTTTAACATGGATACCTAAAATATCCCTACTTGCAGGAACAGGTTATGCATATGCAAAGAAATGACTACTAGTGCAAGTTTGCAACCACTATAACTAGGTCACTGATCAAATTCTGCCTACAACTCTACAAGCAGATCAATAAAGGAAGCCTGCAAAGCTTGGAATCAATTGCACACTCGAATTTGAAATGCGAAGCAATATCAAATTCGAAGATGAGTCTCGTCTAGTCTCGCCTAAGCATGTTTTTATAAACGGAAGATTTGTTCCAGAACAGCAAATCCAATAACCCATTTATCTCTTAAATTGTAATTACATCATAAGAAAAAACAATCTTACAATAAATCTCAAGGTCCAAAAGTGCCAGATCTAGACACCCAAGCCGAACATCACAACATCGAGAATTTTCAGATTCGATTGGGAGCAAAGCAACTTCAAACGTTGGACAGTCCAACAAAAAGCAACTGAAGAGACTACAGTCCTCATTCTTCCATCGCATCACCTCCTTCAATAATCTCTATTTTCTCCACTAATGGTGTAATCTTTGTTAGCAGAATTTCTGCAAACCGAAGAAAGAACAAATGAATGAGTCAACCAGACACATGATAATAAGAAGAAATGATTAAAGGATACTTGTTTAAGGTATTGTATTGAAAAGCTGAACTAGCATTATAATACGTCTAAAATTCCTGATGGGATCTCTTTGACCATTGAGAGAAAAAAAAAATTACCTGTCTTCTTGGAAAATGAATATCCCTTTTCAGTGACATATGTACGAGGATTGGGTGTCTCGTGATTTCTAAGGTACTCCTTGTGCCCCTGCAAGCAATTAGTAAGAGAGTGCGGTCAATTACAATTTTCAAAATAATGCAAGGCCTAATCCTATTAATGTTGAGTCGTAGTTGAATAGGTAACAAACCTTGGTTAGGACGCAAATATCTACATTGCTTCCACTACCCAAGTCATTGAATATACCCGAGCGAATGGCTTCAGCTACTAATTCTACTCCTTCGTCCCTCTGTAGATGAGTACAGTACTTGAACATGAAACTATGGATTTGTCACAATCAAGATAAACCTTATTAACATAAAGACTTACAGTCAACCCTTCACGATACTTCGACTCAAATATGGCCATTGCAGCAAGTGAACCAGAACCCATTGTAGCATATGGCAATGTGTCAGTTGATCCATGGGGATAAATCTAAGGGGGTCAACATAGTAAGTTAATATTTAAATATGTGGCACACATAACAACATCATGATAACATCTCATGCTACATAAGTAACTTACAGTATGCAAATGTGGACCTGTAATATCAACTCCACCCAGCACTAGTGCAGCTGAAACATGCCCTTGGTAGCTAATATAAAGACACCACCACAGAATAGTGTCAAATTATTTTTAAAAAGTTTAAACCAAGGATACAAGAGAGTTACATAACACATTTACTTGAAAAGATGAGACTTCAATAGCGAAAGCGCTGTAACAACTCTAGACTCCCGACCAGTATGGTAGCGGTGAAGTGTCAGTTGGGAGCTAATCATGTCTACAAAGCAGAAAAGTATAAAAGAACAGTTTAAAGAATAGATTATTAGAACTTTATAGGGAAATCAGGTGAAACAAAACCACCTTGGAACACCATTCCAAAAGGGAAGTATTAGGGTACCTGTAACTGCCTCTGTATCAGCAGCAGTCCCTGCACCACAGCAATAGATGTTGGGAGCAATGTAGTGGATTTTCTCACAATTTTTATCAGCAACAATAGGTCCTTCTGTTGCTCGCGTGTCTGCTCCAAGAATAACGCCATCCTGAAGATATAATATTTATATTTAGAATACTCGAAACAACCATGTGCCTTTTTGTAGTGTCCAGTATACTTTTACTTCACCAACTTAATACAGTAGAGTACATTTTCCCAAAAAATAAAACGTTCATTGTCCAAAAAAAAAAGTAGTCAAATGGTTTTATATATGCAACTCTAGCGATAAATCCTACATTAGATTCACCCATTTTTATCTCCTCCACATTTTATTCCCATCAAGTGAAAATTAAGTGAAGGTAATAGCAGAAAAGAGCATCCTACAAAAGCAAACAATCAATTTGAAACAATAGATACAGCCTGATTCCAACATGAAAGATGAAAGTTGTGTCCACTCCATTGTATGATAAGCCAAAAAGATCGATTTTTTTAAAAAAAGTTTCACTATCAACAAAGTTATCATACAAAGTGATTGCACTCTTCTCACAACCTTATCCTGAATTTTACAAGCCAATTAATAATAAGAAGAAGGATGTCGACATAATATATCAGAGCTAGCATTCAGAAGAACAATCTTATCCAATAATGCCTAAAGCATAACATTTACAATAAGACATATATTGAAGCATATTTGGGACACTATGCGTAACTATTCACATCCAGGTGCACTCAAAATTCCAACATGTTATAGTGGATTCTAACCACCCAACCTTCCTCTTTAAGCCATAGCTCAATAAGTTAGCTCATACATTTATTCTAAGTAAATGCCACTCAGGTCTGCCAAACAAGTTTAATCGATAAAATAACACACACAACTAACTAAGAATTATCATGTTTCACTAAGTATCGAGTTCACGTTGCATCATCACAAACCTGACCAAAGTATATCTACTCTATCATTCAAAGTTCAGATCAAGCAAACCAAACCAACTAAGTGGGGTTGACTAAATGAATATGACGTCTCCAATCAACTTATCACCTCTATGTTCGGGCATCTCTTCCGTTAAGCCCATAAACTCTACATATCAAAATAATCACCTCCTCACATCTTACATTATTATGATAAACTTATTTCGGCTCCACACTCTTACAATAAAATTGTACTATAATCACCTGGAAAATGAGACCAACAATAGTGGTACCAGTCTTGAGAAAAGATGGCATCTTTAGACCATTCTTCACAAGCATATCATTCCTCTTGCACAAATCAAAGCTAAACCCACCTTTTGGAGGCATATCAATTGCTACCTTAGACATTTTGTTTCTGATTTGATTTATTTAGTTATTTAACCTGCAAAGATTGAAACTTCATCAAAAAATAATCATACCCATTTCATAATCATACTTAAATTACACAAAAAAATAGTTCAATTGACAAAATATAGCAGATAATAAAAAAGCCCTAATCTCACATTTTCACTTATTTAGACACTTTTCTAATTTCACTTATTTAGTGATTTAACCTACACAGATTGAAACTTTATCAAAAAAAATAATCATACCCAGTTCTTAATCATACTTGAATTTCACAAAAAAAAAAATAGTTCAATTGACAAAATATTGCAAATCAAAAAACCCTAATTAGGTTAATTAGGGTTAGGATTAAGAAAAATGTGATAAATATTTAATTAGTATAAATTGATTTGAGAACTTACAAAAATTGAATATTACAAATTTGGATGCTGATTTGGCTTTGAGCTTAATTAAGAGTAATTTGTGAGAACATTGAATGGTCTAGTTGTTAGGAGTCATTCCAGTGATTTAGATGTCGATTAAATTATGAGGGAGGCGGTGGGTGGGGTTTTTAAAAAAAAAAAATAAGAGTAATTTGTGAAATTTTTGAGTTTGCTTGATTTGGTTAAGGCTTGGAAGAAAAGAAAGGAGATTGAAAGGGGGTTTATCTACAATAAATTTAGTTAATGGTGCTGGTATACAAATTTACCACGGCAGTTAAAGTCACACTTAAGAAAAAGATCAAATTATTATTTTATCCCTTATTTGTTAATTGCAATGTTTGAGGAAATTTTATTTAGAGGAGTAAAATTTGATAGATTCTTTAACACTATTAGTGTGGATTTTAGTCTACTCACGGAAGCCATGATACAGCGCCCAAATAGTGTTTTTTGAAATAAAATAATAATTTTCTTTTTCAAATATAATTTCTCGACACTGGAAATGGAGGAAATGAAATAATGAATTCCTTTAATCTAACAGGTTGGGTGTGTGTATAAGAACAAATTTGACAAATTTACCCTCAAACTAATGCGTGTCGTCGTCGTTTTCGGTGTGAGATCATTAAATGCGAGATCTGACACGGATACATGTGTTAGTTTGTGATAATTAGTTGATCTGTGATAATTTACTTTTATGAATTGTATATTAAGAAGACAAACAAACGTTACCGCGTCCCAATATGCTAGACTTTGTGATGCAGGCTGGGCTGATGCAGAGAGGATGGAAAAGCCTTGAATCTTATGTCTATGAATGACACATCAATTGGCTCGTGATAATTATATATTTAATTTACAATCAATAAACAATTATTGCTCTGATAAGTATGCGTGTATCGAATAAAGTCTTCGTTTGAAATAACCGTCAATTTGTCACGCTATTAAGCAATGACAGAAGTTACTTCTGATAAAGAAAATTGGAGATGAAATTCAAGGTAAAATTGATTTCAACAAAAAAAAAAGACAATGGAGTTATTTATCAAGAAACCTTCATAAATCATTCATGTAATATGTACTATATAAGTAATTAGTAATTTATATTTTATATGGGGTCTATAAAAATTATCAAAAATGTATTAACTTATAATTTTAGCGAATTATTAATTTGTGATATCGTGAGTCGGGTCTAAGATCAAAATGGAGCGAAAAAAGCACGATTGGTATGAAGAAAAAAAACATGAATTATTAATTTATTAGCACCCTATCCCCAAGTCGAGACCTGCCAAAAATATTATCTAAAATATTTTATTAAATAATGAAGTTTCTACAATAGTTGATAATTGAAAAAAAAAAAATTGAAAAAAGAACGAAAAAACACGAGAGATATTAATTGCTGTCGATTGAGACATACCAAAATAAAATATTAGTTTAAGGGGTTTATTAATGTCAGTATACGTAGTTGATAATTTAAACGAAAATTACAAAATTTGTTTTAAAGAGTTTGATAAATAATCAATTTACAGGTAGTTAATAATTGTAAACAAAATGAAAAAAGAAAGACGAAAAAATACGAATTATTAATTTAATGGCTGTATCACAGAGTTGAGACGGACAATAAAATATTATCTTAGAGAGTTTACTAAATAATCGAGTATTAATTTATCGAGTTTATACTCGAGTTGATAATTACAAAAAAACAAAAAAAAACCATAAAATGAACTAAGAAAAACTCGGAGGTTATTAAATAATCGAGGTTTACGTAGTTGATAATTACAAAAGAAATAAAATTGAAAAGAAAGCGAAAAAAAACCGAATTATTAATTTAACTGCAATATCGAGTTGGATGACCGTAAATAAAGTATTATCTTAGGAAATTTACTAAATAGTGAGTATTAATTTATCGAGTTTCTACGGTAGTTGATGATAATTGCAAAGATTTTTTTTAATTTTTTTTATTAAATAATCGAGTTTAGAGTAGTTAATTGTAAAAAAATAAAAAAGGTAAAAGCAGGAATTATTAATTTAGCACCCTATCCGAGATCGGGACCCATTGAAAATAAAATATTATCTTAAAGAGAGTTTACTTAATGTCAGTATTAATTTATGATTTATACTCGATTGATAATTGAAAAAAAAACCATAAAATGAACTAAGAAAAAACCTCAGAGGTTAGCACCCTATCCTCAAGTCGGGACCGACAAAAAATATTATCTTAAAGTGTTTATTAAATAATCGAGTATTAATTTATACAGCAGTTTTCTCACGATGATTGTTGATAATTGCAAAAAAAAATTAAAGTTTATTAAATAATCGAGTTTTCTACGGTAGCATAAATAAAATATTAAAAGGAACTAAAAAGAAGCACGATGACATATGACCGTGCATAAAAAAATGAAGAAAGAACGAAAAAACAAGAATTATTAATTTATTAGCACCATATCCGAGAGCCGGGACCGGCTAAAAATATTATCTTAGAATGTTTATTAAATAATCGAAGATTTATTAAATAATCGAATTTTTACTGTGGTTGATTGATTAAAAAAAAATAGGAGCCGCGCATATGACCGCGCGTGAGGGGCACATCATGCACTCTTTATATAATACCACAGATTAAGTGACATTAATTATATGAATATGATGCTTCAATCATACCTATGTCGGGCCATTATGTTAATCCCATAAACCAGAAATGTGAAAATATAAAATTCCATTAATGGAGTGTTGTAAGTTATAACTAATGTCAATGAGTATCAATATAGTCCAAGTATATATCATGAAGTTGCACTGTTGCAGTTAGATTTTGAGGCATGATGTTTGTGTTGTTAAGTAGTAAGTACCTCATGCACTTTGAAAGATGAACAAAATATTGAAAAAAACATAGTACTAGTTGACATTATATGCATTGACAATTTCTGTACAAACTATATACATTGCCTGAATAAATTTCCTATTGCCTAAATTATTGCAATGGAACTGTACATCTTCAATACACCTAGGACCATACTTATGCCCCTGATAACTATATCATTTTCAATATAAATCTCCCTCTTTTACTGTTCTTTCCAACTTCCATTAACAAGGCTTTTATACAATAATAACAAATATTAGTAATTGGATATTACATGTACAATCTTATTTTTTGATAATTTCTCTATAAGGGCAGAGGCAATTTAGAAGCTTTGAAGAATTGGTTGCTGAGATCTTTGAGTTCCATATTAAACCTAAGCAACGTAGTTTGCCGAGGTCTCATAAATTTCATCAACACGGGCTACAGGCACGTAAACTGCATCCCTCAACGAGCTATGGGTGCGACCATAACAAAGGTAAACAAACGTTCCCACCAATAGCCATACGGAGACACGTGCCCAGGTTGGACCCCTGACATCAAAATAGTCATGTTAGAAGAGGCTGGTAAGGCTGGAAGATGGCAACCAAAGGGGAACAATGCGAAAGATGTCCTGCTTTTGGAAATACACAAATATAGAGATGACGCATATGTTACTATTTTACCTCTAACGACAAAATGCACAAAAAGATTGCCGAGTTATGAATGCAAAAGGCTTACCCAAGGTTGAATAGCAAGTACACGTTGATGAGTATGCTAGCAATAGGTAGCAGCGGAACAAAAGGGCAGATGAAACCTGAAAAGAGCAAAAACAGAATGTTTAAGGATTTTTCCATATCTAAATTAGATGCTGTATGTTGTTAGTGGCATATCAATCATCAGTCTAACCATATAATGAAAGCTCACTTAATATAAACAACCTCTAACGTTTGCTTAGCAAACTTATATAAAAATCATCAGCACCCAAACAAGAAAGCTCACCTCCAGTGTGCCCAAAGTTATGCCTTGCATTATCTTGATCTAAACAAGTGAGTATTGCTAGGCCAGATAAGAGAATTGCTAAACCGAAGGCACTCAAGGTATATCTGATCATACTGCAACATGCAAAAATTAAGATATGAAGCTCACTAAAGTATATACAGAGTATTAATTAGATAGAAACACTAAATTTGAGTAGTAAAGATTAATGAGTAGCTATATCACACACCTCTGGAGTTGCACAGTTGAAGCAGCCCCAGTAAGCAAGAGAATACCAAGACATGTAGCCACTATGGTCCAACCAGCAACTTTTCGCCGTTTCTCCTCATTTACCACAACTAGCACAAGCATACAGGCATGTAAGTTGCAAATATCATTGGCACATGAAGATAGTTAGCATATCTTCTGGAGAAGCCACTTTTTACACATTATTTATTAGGCACTTGCAAGAAGATCGTCTTCTTAGGACTTTATACATACTTACGGCGGCTTTGATCAGAAACCTTCTCCAGAAGTTTATCATGTACTGTCCCCTTAATGACTGCAGAAGGAGACTTTCCACCTGAGGCTGCAACTTGAACTTTATTGTCTGTGCTGCTACTTTCATTGCTGTATCGTAAAGTTATAATGTCTATGGCCCCTTGGAGAGAAGATGGAAGTGGTACCACATCTGGAGGAACATATCTGAGTATCAGCACTGAAACTGCAACAATTGTAAAAGCAAGAAGTGTGCCAACACTGACCTGCAATATATAATTGACCATCAGGAATATTTAGCATCCATTGTTAGACTTCGCATCTCCCACGAAGAAATTTTGTCTCAATTTTAAAAAAAAAATATTTAGCAAACAAAATCATACCATTCCTGCCAATTGATCAACCTCCATGAAGAATGCCAACATTCCTGATAAGAAGCCTGTCACTATAGTGCTTTTTATAGGGACTTGGGTACGGTTGTTGACATCAGAAAAGAGTGATGGCAACAGCCCATCTCTAGCCATTGCCATAAGTATTCTAGGCTGAGAGATAACAGAAAACAAAACTAGAATCAGAATTGATGAGTGCTCATTTAAAAAAATCAAAAGAGATATTAAAAGGATACAAATTCTACAAGCGATTAATTGAACAGTTGATCATCTTTTTGTTACATAAAACATATCTAGATAAACGACATAGACTGCGCTCCTACAAGTAATAAATAGTACATGCATCTTTCAGTAACGACACTTGAATCTCGAAAGGTAAACAAACACTCACATATGAAGCATCCCCACTGGGTTACCTGAGGCAGTAGAGAACCCATTAATGTTGAGCAGAGAGCAGTACAAGCTCCGAGATTTATTATGTAACTGCATGAACATAACATGAAAGATAGATATGTCCTTGATCGAACACAAAAGATCTGAAACTATTTTCTGGAATTAAAGAAAGTCATTCATAAATAAATGAAACATCAAGATCAACTTACGCTGCCCACTTGAAGCCAAGGCTAGAAAATGCGGAGGAGATTGGAGTATCGGGGTCCATGTCATAGTAGGGCACTAAACCAACAATAACCGCAGAGACCAACATATACAACGTGCAACATATAGAGAGGGAAAAACCAATACCCATTGGCAAATCACGTTGGGGATTTTTCACCTGTTTTACGTAGGCAAAAGGTCAGCAAATGAAAAGGAAAATTGTACCTCTTTGTTATTCAGTTTTTTTTTTTTGAAGGTCAATATGAGAAAATTTAATGTGGGCACTTCAAGCATTTGCTCAGAAGTCATGTCTATAACAGAACTCAGACATGTGTGACTATCGGCGGGATATGGATTATTCATTCTTTGAATGATCCATGTAACATGGTTTCTATTTAGCAGTTCATTGCTACTTCAGATCAATATCTAACAACAATAACTTTACCATAGGGATAATTGATCCTGTACCTCCTCTGCTGTGCTAGCAACTGAATCAAAACCGATATATGCAAAGAAGACTGTTGACGCGCCAGCAAGCACACCATCGGCACCGAATGGAAAATACCTTTAAAATGGCAATAGATATTGATAGGTCGCTGGAAAGAGCGATTCATAAGGGCTTCACATAACTTATAAAATTACCCAGAAGGAAGCTCATAACCAGGCCATCCAGTTTTGCAACCTATATATCCACCAGCTATAATGACAAAAATCATTGCACATATGTTGATGCATGTCACAACTCCTTGTACCATGGTACTCTAGAACCAGAAAAAGGGAAATGAAGTATATTAAGTGACATTAATAGAATTTTGAGGCACAAAGATCAATTTTGAATAAAGGTCACAAAAAATATGGTACTAGAATGTAGAGTTCACCTCCTTGATTCCCACACATAAAAGCCCCATGACCACAAAAACTAAGACTGCAGCACAAGGGTCAACTACGATATCAAGACCAGGGATGTTGTGACGGGAAAGAAAACCTGGGAGACTATCTGGACCTCCAAAAAGCATTGCCTGCGGGGATAGAGATCATATAGCATTATCAGAAAGTGGACAAGATTGAATATTACAGTGTGAAAACATAACAAGTTTAAGGAATTAAAAGTGCGGAAGATATTGATCCAAACAAACCAGATCTCCAACAAGAACTTATTGTGAAAAATATCATGAGCAAGGAGCTAAAATTTCATTAATTTCTAGATTTAGTTCCAGCATTTACTGCTTCCCTTCCACACTTCTTTTCTTCCAAAATATTGCCGAAGAGGAAATGGGGGAAAAGTAGATATTACTCTTAAAATTCAATTCCAAAAGTTCATAGAGGGACTATACTAACATTTAAAGCTTAAAAACACAAATCAACTAATTGAGCATCATAGAGGATAAGTACCAGGTTAGGGGATACACCACGAGCAACAGCTGAGCCTCCTATAGTGTATTCCAATATTAAGCCCCAACCAATGAGCCAAGCCACCCTGCAACATCGTATAAACCCCAAGAGATGGCTCGAGGAATATGAGAACAACAAGAGATGACAAATCAAGAATTACATAGTTCGTAAAACGAGCGATTACCCTTCTCCAACACAAATGTAAGCATAGTGATAGGCACTACCAGCAGATGGACAACGACTAGCTAGCTCGGCATAGCAAAGGGCAGAAAGTGCAGCAGCTATCCCAGCTATCAGGAACGAAAATGTGAGGGCAGGACCAGAATGTTCTCTAGCGACTGTCCCGACAAGAATATAAACACCAGCACCAATTGTTGAACCAATTCCTACATTATTCAATAGGTGAACCATGATTAATCAAGATATCCATTTGTAATAGAAAACAATTATAGCTTCTAAAGCTTCAAAATCTTTAATTCATAAGTATCACCATACTAACTCATCCCTACTAGACAACGTGCACAGCTCCACATGATTCATGCTAAACACATCGCTAAGAATCATAACTTCTGGTAAGTAGGCATCACGACGAAATCACTATAGTTGTTCTCTTGGATATCCAGGTACAATCATATATGTCATATGGTTATATTTCTGGCAAAATATATAATGTGTTTAGAACAACTCTTGTAGAATTTTGTTAACATGATAAAGTTGGATATACAGACCACTACCCCTAAAAATGAAACGAAGTACACGACAGCAAAGATACTGGTGCTGGTGAAATAACAAACGTAGAGTTAAATGATCTCACAAAAAAATCCACCTTTACTTTTCTAATGTCTCACTAGTCACTTCTTTTATCATATCACAAGAATCATATGAAAAAATAATTCCTACTTCAAGTATCCTTGAAACAAAACACTCCCTTGTTAAACCACGTGTCTCTCTCTCAGAATGTGGATTGTTATCCTTTGATCCTATATTTCATATAGGAGTCTTGGTAATATGTATGAGGTTGTTAGTATTGATTAGATTGATGAGTTGTATCAAGTGATTGTATAGAATAGGAGACTCTCTTGTATAGGCTATATATATGAGCCTACAACATTGTATGAAGGGTGCGAAAACATTATCAATACAAAAAGGTATTGAACATAGTAGTTTATCATCCCTCCATCATATTCGTCCACTTTCACTCTTTTTTCATTTCTCATAACTTGTCTCATTTGACCAATTTAACCAACTTTTGAATGCATTTCTGAGATAAATTCACTTTAACTAAGTATATCTTAAATTTTTAAAAAAGTCAAAACTCGACAATCTTCATCAAGAGGGAGTAAAATCTGCATACTTACTAAGAAAGCATACAAGCAAAGCCAATCCATACAAAAAACATAACATTTTTTGCAATCAAATCCATGTTAAATATACATACCTATTGAAATGAGATGAGGAACGCTTAAGGCCTTAGCCAATTGAGTATGCCTACTACTAGAAACATCTCCTCCAGCTTGATCGACTAGTTTCCTCCTACCAAGACCTCTAAAACCTCCAACAACTATCTTAACTCCTCCTCCTGATACCTCACCCATCAAACAAAACTCTTCCAATTCAATCCAATTTCAGTCTTTCTAAATTAAGGCTTCAATCTTTAAGCTTCCAACCTAAATGGGTATCTACTCCTTCATAAATTTGCAAAAAGTTAGTACTATTTTTCCATTTTAGCATAAATGATTAATAGTTGCAAAAAATAACAGACTTCATATTTTAAGTACAAACATAGTCTTGTACAAGTAGATACATATACTTATGTATACTATACGCATACAGACAAGAGTACATTTGTAGCAAAAGAAAAAAAATATGATATTATTATTTGTACTAGTTTTTGAGAGAGAAAAAATTACACTATGTTTGTAAATTTCCCTTGAATTATGCAAATATGAGAAAATATCTGCTTCTGCAAATATTCTTGAAGATTCTTCCTTAAAAGAATTTTGGGTATTGACAAATGGATGAGGCATGTTCAGATGTCATAATCATGAAAAAGGAAATTGTAGTCAAATAATCTTGATTGGTCAGAAGAAGAGAACCTTTACAAACTACCAATAATTAGTTAGATACTTCAAGCAAGCAACTAGATTTGCTTAGTCCACATTACATTTGACTACTTCCCTGCTTCTGGAGTTGCACATTTCTTAAGCCTGATAGGTTAAGTTTTTAACTTAAACACTATACACACACCAAAACAAAGATTTCAGTTAAACAATTATTTTGGCCCTTACGCATTACAAGTCAACTACATGCGCTGCTTATAAACATATGTCGAATTCAATCCTGTCATAAACTACAAATGTTTACCCTGCATCTTGCTTGTATAAAAAACAAGTCAATCTTTTTCGTCATACCAAAGATGCAATTACCTGCTTGTTTGCACATAAGCGAATTATATTTATGCTTACATGGATTAAGCGAATTTTTTATGTGTTTGTTTGATAAATCTAGTATCAGATAAATTAATAGTTTCAGAAATACAATGCAAATTGAAATGAAACAAAATTAATTACATAAAGAATTTACTTAAATAATTAACATAACAAATATTAAACAATTTTATTACATAAAGAATTAATTAAATATATTACATAAGAAATTTAATTAAATATATCTACATTACCACGAATGAAATAAATAACTAATTACATAAAAATGAAATAAATAATTAATTACATAAGAATGAATTAAATAGTAATTCCATAAGAAGAAATTAAATCATTAATTATATAAGAATGAATTAATTAATGATGAAAATGGCTAAAAACGCTGCTGCTCCGGCGCAATTTTGATATCTCCCCGCCACTGCGGGTCTGGCTCGCCCGGTAATGCAAGGCCAATAAGTTGATTCTTTCTTATAACAATTTCTAAGCCTCGAATGGAAGATCTCGCCCATTTTTCCAATACAATGCAATCGGAGGATGTGGGATGATCAACGCCATCATGTGTAAATACAATTAAAATTTGACAAATTAGCATATAATATGTAAACGTTGACTTCTTAATTGAGATAGCGATCTACCAAAGATAAAGCTCCATTCCCTCCATCAACATTTCCCAAAACCAAGCGCTTCCACAAGGGTCCCTCGATCCAAGATAAATTGAAGCATGTGTTGTTCCCCGCAACGCCAAGAATGCCTCAAATATATCAGACAAAGGTAGCCATTTACATGTCCACATTTGGGCAACGCTATCCATTTATCTACAAGCGAGCCGGCCCGGCGAGCGAGATGGGCCCGAGAATGCGTCGCCAACATTTGGAATGAGCCCCAAAATCCGCCCAAAGCGGTCGTAAAAAGCAGGCTCAAAGAAGATCGCTCCTAACCCGAGCCATTCATCATCATTCCTTCAGAATCACAACGCCAACGCTTCTAAAGCCGCTAGCTACTTCATCTCCACGTGACATTGCAAAATTTTCAATATAAGTGAGCATAACAAGTGGAATTGCCTAAATAGAACCTCAGAGTAGTGGAATGGTCCTTTATGGTGGGCTTAGATGCTAAACTTTAATGCAGGGACATTCTCAAGTTAATAATGTATCATGTACCGGTGTCCCAAATGAAAGATCACGGACTACCCGTATGCCGCTTTTTGAAATGATTTCATCGGGCTACCCTGAGACGAACCTACTTTGGGCAACACGCCTCAGCACCCTTTTCCTAGAGATTGTTTATAACCAATAAATTTCATCACTTTCAAAAAGCCGGGACGCCATTCTAACCTTTGGCTTTATTTGATTTACTCGGGTTTGGCTCGACTTCCGGGGCCTAACGGGTTGTTTGGGTTTCGACGATAATCAAGCAGATTCTCGTAGAATGCTTAGGCTTCGCCAAAGAACTGGCCATGGAGGACTTCCATCGCTATCTGCACGGTCTATTTTTTTCGCCACCCTGGGCCATAACCCCGTGGAAACTCTACGCCCAACTTTGCCACAATACTCAGATGTCACCAAGAGGAATGCTAATCCCTCGATGGATGTACCGGCCGTAGTACACGGGCACACGGTAGACCATGTGTTCGGGCTGAACGGAATACTCACAACTTGGGAATCCCCACCCCTCTTATACATTTCTTCCACCCCCGTTGATTACGAAAAGCTTTCATTGATATTTTCTCGACGAGGTTCCCCGAAAAGGTTAGTGTGCAATTGTTGTCCTCGATCCTAGTTCCACTATACCTTTGGGACACTTTTTTATGTCGCAATTTGACCCTTCATGACTTTGGCCACGGTTGGTGGGCGAAATACGCGCCGAATCTGATAGTTTCTTGCCTTTTCAAGTTCCGCTTTGACACGTGACGTTCCCTTTCGAATTCAAATTTGTATAATTTAGTGACATGTCATTGAACTATATTTGTTAATTATTTTTTTATATTGAATAACATACCAAGTGGTTGTATAACGCCGGCAAAGTACGACGGGATAACCGAGGATATTCTCGCCTCGGGGGTGGAGATCCATGTCAAGCTTCGCACAATCACTCAATTCAGCCAACCCAAGTACTCAAATGTTACATGTTCCCATCTTGCCTCCCATTCCTCCTCATTAGCCGCCGATATGTCCCCAGCCCAAATAAGTTGTTTGAATCTCTCTCGCAAAGATTCTGCAAAGGCCCCGGTTCGAGACAAATAGTTTACTTAGAACACATTGTTCAACGTATGCAGTATGTATGGTGTTTAGATCCGTGAACACTTTTCTCGTAGCATTTATCAAAAGCCGCATCCCAACTGCGGACAAGCACGTACGGCCCGCCTCCTTTATCAAATAATGCCGTGGTTTCACGCTAAAACCCATGTGTAATTTTCCTCCCTTTCATGTTCGAGGAAAGTTCTCAATATACCGTGAATGTTTTATTTGTACTGCCGGCCCGACAACCTCGAGTAGTGCCATGCCATACATGTTTGTGCTGTGAAAGTAATCGAAAGCATTATCACTTGAGGATATGCATTGAAAGTACGGTACGGGAGGGTCAGCGATTACTACATCTCCGAGTTGACAAAACCCGGTCAATACTCAAAGCTCTAAAAGTATTTACGCCGCTGCAAAAGAAACAAAAATTTTGCAACGGGCGGCCCCGTGGGTCTCCCTTTTCTCTCTTTTACGTATCTTCGGCCACGTATTGTAAACTCGAGATCGGGTCTCAGAATATTTCTCGGTCGGCCTCCTCTTAATGATGCAAGCATGTCGCTGGAGGTAAAGGTCATTTGTTCTGTTCCCCGAATAGCCACGCATTTATTCTTGATTCGGCCCAACCTACTCCCCTCAAAGATACGTATGATGGTTATGTCTCCCATACTACTTGGACCCACCTCACCGACTTCCACCATTAAGCGGCCCTTCCGACACCGAATTCACACCCGGCTTTCTCAAGGCTGACGCCTCAAAGGCGGTATTTTTTCTTATTAGTTCAGACTGTCCTTGACTACAAAACCGAAGAATCGATGCCCTTTTGTTCTGGCTCCATTTCTTAGAACTTTGACCGCGCTAACGTATCAAGCTTCTTACGCCACCACCGACATTGCTCCAAAAGTTCTTTCTCCGCCCCTAACCCGCCTGGATTACTAAATTCTCACTATGTCGGAAATTGATCTTCTCGATTTTCATAACTAAATTCATCTAATCGATATGTAGCATTTATGGAACGATTTGACTCGTGAATCGGGTCAACTGAAGTTTTACCCTTTACAAGAAAATCGAAACTATCGAGATTGACAAATCGTAGTTACATTTGTTATCCATTACGTACAGGATGTAAAGATAGTAAGTAAATTATTTTGATAGTATGATAATATGATTTAGTAATAGGTAAGTTAATTTGATAGTATTATATGATGGTGTAGTATAATATATTGAATTTGATCGCATAATTCGTTGTTATTTTCACTGCTATTTATAGGTTACTCTCACCAACGTGAAAGTAGTAATTTATGTCACAGAGTGTAACTATTTTTCATGCCGCACAAACCAACAAAGCCGAATCGCTAGTCTCGTGTGTGAAAATTGCACACGGATCGCTACTCGTGAATTCGCTGACGCGACTATGCAACAACAAAGCTTATATGAAATTGTTTGTTAAAATTTACTAAAGCGAATTGTGTAATTTATTATGAAATTGTTTCTTAACATTTGCATTATGAATTGTGTCATTTATTATGAAATTGTTTCTTAACAAATCGAGAAGTTACCGCCAGTTTCTTACCATTTAGAATTTTGAATGCCGATAATTATTTAATATTAAATTATTGAGAATATGAAATTGTAATAAATTGTGCATCAAAGAATATGAAATTATTAAGATTATGAAATTATAATAAATTGTGTATTAATAAGCGTGAATTTTGGTCATTTTGAATGTTGACACTGAATTAATAATTGAAATAATCGACAATTAAAATTGATTACTCCGTGATTGCAAATCGAACATTTTAACGATTTGAATATGTGTCAACATGAATATACAATCGATGCAATAAAGTACAAAAAATTTATTCCGTGTCACTAATTCAACTAACAACTAAATATAATGTTCATGATTAAATAAGAATGAAAAATTTGCTCTACCGAACAAAAAGAATAAACAACTCTACTGCTTGTTACCGCTACACTCCGCTTGTTGCTCAACAACCATGGAAATAATCTCGCTGTTGCACAACAACCAACCGGACGGATTTGGACAACACACCTCACACGCCTGAACCGTCTGGCGGACAACAATCTAATCTAATTTCTTTACACCTAAGTTTTTTATATATACTACCCAAAACCAAATTGCACACGGCTTTATTGTATAACAATCGAATTTGTACTTGGTTTTATTGGGAGTTGGATAAACAGCCTAATTTGCACACCGGGTATGCCATATATACAAACGGATTTTCCTAAAGCTTAAATACTAAGAAGCGAATTCAACATTTGACAAAATCATTTCAATAAATTTCCGGCGGATTTGTTGTGGAAGCTTTCAACTCAAATTTTGTGTTTTTCCAAGCAATTAACAATTCAATACACAAGTAAGTAAAAAATTTCATCATTTGTTTATATTATAAACGAATTTGTTTTACATATGAATTGTGTATTAAATATTATGAAATCGTATTTAATTATTATGCATCAGGTATTATGTTATGAAACTGCTTAAGATTATGAATTGTGTATTAGTATACTTATTTGTGTATTATAAATTAAGGTATTCAATTTCAATCATATTATGTTTTGTGTATTTAAAAATTATGTCGTTTGTTAAGATTTATTGTCAATTTCGAATCATATTTTGTGTATTCAATTTCGAATCATATTATGTTTCTTAAGATTTATTGTTATGTTTAATTACTTACTTTTTGTTAAGTAAACAATCTAAAATAAAAATCATGCTAATATAGAATGTTCGAATTGATCATTTGTTCGCTTCATGATGCTCAAATTATTTCTTAAGTGCTTCGTTATACAAATGTTTAATTCAAGCAGTAATGATTACAAAGACATTAAATCGTGATTTATTAAAGTGTAATGAGATCGAATTGTGTATTAAATTGAATCAAAATGTAATGAATCAGCAGATTTAATAAAGATTAATTTATGAATTATATATTAGCAAATTATTGACATCAGGAAATTATGAAATATGAGATTATGATTAAAATTATGATTAAACAATAAAATTATGAAATTATGAAATTATTATGAAATATCAAATGATGAAATTATAAAATTATGGAATATTATGAAATTATGAAATTATTATGAAAATATGAAATTATAAAATTTAGGGATTATGAATATGAAATATGAAATTATAAAATTATGAAATTATAAAATTATGAAATTATTATAAAATATGGTTAATTTTATTATGAGAAATCAGAAATAAATCTATACATAGCGCATAAATTATAAAATTTGATTTAAATTATGAAATATGGTAAACTATGGTCAAAATAAGAAATTATGGTTAAAATTATGGTAAAAAATGGTAACATTATGAAATTATGACATATGAAATATGGTAATTTCTACCGGTTTTGTCAGAAAGTTGTGCCGAATTTCTACACGGTTTTATGGGTAATTTAAGCATAAAATTATGACATATGAAATATGGTAAAATATGGAATATGGTAAAAAAAATGGAATAAATTACGAAATATGGTAAGTTATAGTAAATTTTAGAATATGTTAACAAATGGTCGAAGTTTGAAATATGGTAAATTATGGAATATGGACAAATATAGTAAAATTATAAAATATGGTTAATTAATTAAACAAGGTAATTCTATCGTGAATTTTAGAATACGGTTAATTACATAAAGTTTTGCTACAAAAAAAAATTCTATATATGAAATATGAAATTATGGTAAAAGTTTAGACTATCGTAAAATACGGTAAAATTCACAAATATGGTAAACTATGAAATATGGTAAATCTCAGGCTATAAATTATGAAATATGGTACATTTCGGTAAACAACTAATTGGTAGAGTTAATAAAATTTGCAAATATGTAATCGTAGTCAAAGATATTAAGATGTCACTGAGACAACGACCTTAATCGGAATGTTCGGAGCGGCAAAAGAGGTCAAGTAGTGGAAGACCCAATTCAACAACCCGCTTCATCATTTGACGAGTACGAGGAATTATACCCGGCCGAAAGCAACCCGTCCATCGTATGACACGCATTTAGGAAGCATACCCGTTCAAAGAACTCCTGGCCCATCGCTTGACACGACGAGGAAGATACCTCGATACAACAACCTACCACCTGCCAAATTTTAAGACGCCAAAACATAGGTTTGCGGGGAACTATGACCGGTATATTACACCTATGCCCTGGGCCCCCAAAACTGTCTTCGATAGGCTTCAAAGTGTCATTTAGCGAAAAGTTCCTCTCGCTTTAAGATCCGAACTGGCGTAACGCGAGCTCCTTGTAGGATAGAGCAACAAAATAGCTTGGTCACCGCCGCTAATGAAACGTGCGGATCTTGTCACGCGATCGATCGATCACATGTCCTCGAAATAATATTCCGCATACTCAAACTCGCCTGTGACGGCTTATCGAGCGGTGGCATCCGTAAACTAACTCCCCTTCTTCCATATATGCCTTTCGTGGAAATGACACTACTCGCACGATGTGCACGCTATCTGGAATCCTCATTATCGGGTCGCCCCGCTGGGCGGACGCCGCAGATACGACGTGCTGGTGCCATACTATAGGGTCGTGTTTAAACGAGAAACAAGAGTGAGCGTTGTTATTGAAGAGCGCCAAAGAATGCGGCACTTCGCACGTGAGCGACCCGCTAGTAAGTGCCTCGTGGCTTACATTTGGTATTTGCCGAACGACATCGCTTGTCGCTAAATCTGGGACCTAACACTCCAAGACAATACTTAGACTACTGAGCATGTCGACAGAGTCGGCGAATATGCTTGGGCGCCGGTGATTCCCTCAAGGCACTTTTTACCACCACTTCAGAAAGGCCAAGGAGCGAATCAAGGCAACTCCGTCAGCGTATAACTCTACGGTGGTACTAAGTCATGTATTTATTAAAGTCAATTATTCATGCTTTATTTGAAGAAAACTAATCTCATTATTGTTTTTTGTATCGGGCAGTTGTCGGGATCTATGAGTACTTCTCTCGTTGTTCACCGACCCGGGAGGTACCACGGGCCGCCAAAGCCAACCATGGTCGCCTCGGTGGACTCCATTAACACCACCCGAACACCGAATTCGCCGCCTGATTTGCTATAGGAAGCAATTGGATCAGATGACAGCCGAACATGTATGAAAATATTATATATTTAACTTTGTATAACATTGTATGGAAAAATGGCTTAAATCGTTCCCATTTATCATAACAGACGCGATTAATTCTACGCCCATCTCCTCCATCCCCACCATGTCATATTATCACGTAAGCGTTGCATAATACGCTTCTTGGAATGTCAATGGAAGCCGCATATGCCGGAGTAGCCGCATCTACGCTCGACGGTACAACCCGATCCCGCCCGCCTATCGAGCTTAGAGAAGTAATCTCCAACTCAGGTAATGTGCGAATATTCAAGAAAGTGTACGGAGATTCAGATTACACCTCGACTAGTATGTAATTTCACCATGTTCAATCCTACATGATGGGTCCCCCTGCATATATAGCTACGCAAACTTCAGACGACTACATGAGTTGGTATTTGCCTCGGACTCATATTAGAGTGCATAACCCACCCCAAGTGTACATGCCCGTCTACGATACGATGCTTCAAATTCTCGAAGAAAAGGATGCTGTTAAAAGGTATTTTCATCACCTTATATTATATTGTTGCCATCATAAGGTACTAACATATTATTTTCTTTCATTTCATTATAAATGTTGTGTTCTCTACGCGGCAAACACTGATATGCAACGCCACGGAGACATCCCCGATCCTGCATGCCCTCGTGGAGACATCAGGATTTAATTTCAAGGGACAGAGTGGCTGCCCGCAAGATCCTGGTCCGATGAATCAGCTAAGTCAAATACGCCCGCCAAAGACCAAGATCACCAGAGCAGCTTTCATACTACTCAAAGATGGCCTGCATAGCTAATCCTGAAAGCCATAATGCCACCCAAGATCAAGACCAAAACAACCAGGACAACCGCAATGATTAGTTTCAATTGTGTATTTTTCAGATATTTATAAATGATGCCTTTTCTATGTTACAAAGACGTTTATTTATTTTTTCCTATCCGATAATTATAGTAAATGTTTACTACTTTTTTACATTATGCAAATTCATAATAAGTTAACGCTTACTAAGTTAACACAGAACGAGGACATGATTCACGGCATGACGCATACATTCACTATTAAGTAACGAACTTAATTACTCTCATGTTTGTAATTAATTTACAAAATGAGTTAAATAATGAAACGAATGAATTACATAAATTAAATAATGAAACTTAATGAATTAAACAATAAATTATTAAATAATTAAATAATGCAAATCTAATGAATTAAATAATGAACGAATGCATTAAACAATGAATTAAATAATTAATTACATGAAAATGAATTAGATAATGAATTAAGTAATGAACGAATTACTCTCATGTTTGTAAGAAAATGAACGTTTTCCTTTGTAAAAAATATTATTAAATTATTATTGCAAAACTGGAAGAAATTCGAGACGCGGGGTTGTCAAGCAAACAAGCGACGCCCAAATGCTTGTTTCATAACAAGCGAATTCAAGCCATGCTTGTTTCATAACAAGCGAATTTGAGCCATGCTTGTTTTGTAACAAGCGAATTCGCTTGTTATGAAACTAACAAGTGCATAATTCGCTTGTTTACTAACTAACCTGGACAAAATTCGCCTATTTCTTAACAAACATGATCCGTGTTCGGTAGGGGTAAAATAGTAATTTCACACTGTTCATTTTATCAAGCTTTTTGTATAATAGCCGTAGAGTTTTAACCCGATAAGTTATGAGGGTACGTAAATCATAATTACCTAAGGTTTCTTATAAGACCACCTTCAATCGAAGGTATTTGAGGGGGTAATACTTCAAACGGGAGAGATATTCGTGGTGTGTATTTTTTATCCATTTTTAAAAGAATTATTTAATGGTTGGTGAATTATTTTGACAAGGTGGAACGTGGATAAGGAAATAAACGTGGAAATAATTGCCGAATCGTTATACAATAATACCAAAAACAAGATTGTTTTTTGTGAATGACTATTTTACCCCTATTTATAAGTGAGTTTCAAGCGTAAAATTGCTTAGTAAAATAGTCATTTCAAGAGTAAAAAAATACTATTTGGGTGTGTGTATATTGATCCTAAATAATTAAGTGGAAACGGGATAGTGCTCATGCAAATTCGGCCAATCAAGCGAGCTCCACCGTGAAATCTTTTTATTCATTCTATTATTTGGTTGTTTCAATTATAATTTCAAATTTTTTAATTTTCTTTTGTTTACCAATATTTTTTATTTTTAATTGTCTATAAATAGAGACTAGGATTGTATGATTTGGACACAAAAAAAATCTTATTTTCTCACTTTCTCTTCATTTCCTCAAGTATTTTTGCTAATTTATCCTCTCATTTCATGGATCCAAATCAAAAATTAGAGTAATTATTATTCAAATTTTGTATTTCCTAATCAACCAACTCAAAATTCCAACATTCAAAAATAGAAAAATCCGCAAAATATAGAACGATTCACCTTAAACACGCTTATGATGCCACCAAATCAAAATCAATTTATGATGCCACCTAATCCAAATTTTATGCCACCAAATCCTAATTTTGGTATGCAATATCCCTATAATTATCAATATATGCACTATGGACAACAATCTGGTGGAAATAATTATGTTGGGCATCCCAATATGCAAAACCAAAGCTCCCAACCATCACCAGAACAATTAACTCCTCGTTTCAGTAGTGGATCTACAGAAATTCCAGAGTTTTCGAGTCAAATATCTCTAGGAAAAGATGATGATAACACTCCAACCAGCTTCCAACCTCAAACAAACTCGAAATATGGAATTTGGAGTACCGAGCAAAACAAAAATTCTTTTTATCCTAAGTTATTTTCAATTTTAGTAACGATAGCGAATCGCACTGACAAAAGTGGAGTTAGTTTTTGAAGAAAATTACGTGGACTATGTGAACGGCTAATTCAACAAATCGGTTCTTTATAGGACTCAAACACAATGTACAAGTCATTATCGTGATATCAACAAAACTTTAGTTTGGGTAGATAGTAAAGGCAAATGCCGATGGTCGTAAGTGGTCGGGTCCGATGACGACTACATATCAAGAGCTGAAGAGTTGTTCATTGAGAAAACTAAGAAAAGGTTTACCTTAATTGAAGAGGGAAGCTGGTTCAGAACCAAACCAAAATATATAATTAGATCTTAACAGACCGAAGCAAAGTATCGTAAAAGGAAAAAAGCCAGCAGCTGACGGTAATGATATCTCATCCTCCATTCCTCGCTTGTGACTAAGGAAGTGGAAACAACAAAAAAGAAAGGTGCATCTCGATTCAAATCAAGTTTATGGAAGTCGGATGTCTTTTTGAGAAAAGTATCAAGCATGGATGCTAAATACGCTTCTTGGGAAAAATGTAGCTGCGGAAATTTTAGCATCGAAACATCGGGCCTCAGCAAACAAAAGAAAACACGTGACAAGAAGATGGAGTCACGTGGTGTAACTCGCGAAATTAAAATGATAATCGATGACGGAAGAAAGATGCTCACAAGTGAATTGTTCATCATTAGTTTTATGTTTGGAGTGTTTAGTAATAAATTTCTAAGGCTTACTTTCAATGTTGTTGTAATGCTTGAAAGTGTTTTTTAGTAATAAAAATGTGTTTTATTAATAAAGTGATGTGACTTATCAATGACAAGTCCATCCCGTGCAGATAATGAATGTGACTTATCAATGACAAAATCATACCCTGGCTGCATACCGACCGTGACTTATCAATGACAAGCATCATACCACGCAGCATAATGATTTAACCATTACCCATATATTCATTCAATTTGGTATATTATATTTGAACTGTCAATAATTATAACGCCCATAATTTATCCGGATAAAAGTAACATGTTTGAATTATATTTTTATCAAACCTTATCTTTTAATCAATTTGTTGTTGAATGTTTGAACCAAAATATTACACTATAAATATCACAAATCGAAATACAAGTTATATCTCAATCCTTTATCCATAAATACATCCCCTCAAATATTACCTCTTTTTATGAGTATGGATCCACCACTTTCGGAATTCAACATTGAAAAGTTCCAACAACAATACGAGTTGAAGAGCCCTACTCTGAACAACAAATTAATTTGCATTTCGAGAATGACAAGTTTCAAGTAATCGAACACATGAGGAAATACATAGATGTGATTAAGCAATGGTGATATAAGAGGCTCTGGTGGAAGACTACTTGCGTAAATACCAACCCACACTGCATCCACAATTTCGTCGGAGATACCGTGGATGTAAGACCACTATTTCTTCATATCAGTAGAAGTCTCTTCTCTACTAGCTTACATCTATCACTCAACGGCGCAAGAATTCCTCGTGCAAACTCTGGTATGTTCCCTTCAGTGTACCGCACCCATACGCATGTTAGCCTATGGAGTAGCTGCGGATGCTTGTGATGAGTACGTAAAAATTGGAGAAAGTACTATAATTGAGTGCCTTGAAATTTTTTGTGAATTGATCATAGCCATATTTGAGACCACTTATTTGTGAAGGCTTAATGGTGCCGATCCGAGAGACTCCTACATGTTGGGCAACAACGTGATTTTCCCCGGAATGATTTGGACTATTGACTGTATGCATTGGTAGTAGAAAGTTGTCCCAAAGCTTGACAAGTGGCGGGGGCCACTAGTGACATAATTTATTAACAAGAATCCTCGGCTCGCCGCATCATATGACCTATGGATGGGCATGCTTTCTTTGACACGTGCACATTAAACGAGCACAATGCGTTAGATAGGTCCCCGGTGTTCGACGATATTGAGACAGGGGAAGCTCCACGCGTAAACTACACCGTGAATGGTCGCAATTACAACTTGACATACTATCTCGCCGATGGAATCTATCCCAAATGGCATGTGTTTGTCCAATCAATTCACTTTCCCCAAGGTGAGAAAGCTCAATTGTTCGTCGAAGACTTCAAGAATCTTGTCGAAATGATGTGGAACATGCATTTGGAGTCTCCAAGCACGTTTTAGTATCATTCCGACAAATTCCAGCAAGATTGTGGATTTGAACGCCTTATAAAAATTACAGGCGCTGCGACAGGTATTACATAATATGATCATGAGTCGAACGAGATACGCATAATCGGTTGGAAAAAATCCCGATTCGAACTATCGACATATTGGCCCGAGCTCATCATCTCAAAGGCCAAATCACGTGCTACCAGAGTTTGAAGTGCATGTTCAAGCTAGATCTGAATCAGACATTCATACTGGGATTCGAAAATTCGTGATACTTAATACAAAAACATATCCAAATTTTTGAAAGAAGATTGCCGGAAAGCACATTCGACAAAAAGTTTGGAGCCAACCAAAATTATTAGATTTCAAATTGTTTGTTACTTTTAAAATGTTTTTGAGCGTGTTAACGTTGTGTTTTTCAAATAAATCGTGTAAGTTTGCTTTGTTTCTTTTTAAATAATATCATGTATTGTTATGATTTTTAAGACTATAATAATTTATTTTTTAACAATTATAATGACAAAATTAAATTTAATTATTTTTCATGTTGAAAAATAAATATAAAAATGTTTATTATTATTATTATTTGAAAATATAATTATAATTATAAAATCATAATAATATATAATAATGCTATATAGAATCTAATATACAAGTGCAGATATGTTAATCGGATGTGAGTGGAAGAGAAAATAAAATATCTTTTTAAATATGTTCTATTGGAGAGTGTAAAAGATTATATGAATATTTGATGATATGGAAGAGGAATATAGCTTTTAATGCTGATAATAAATACTTAATGACAAAATACCTCCTATTAAAAATGATATAAGTCAATGCTTAGTGTCCAGAAGAAGATTACTCTTTATGAAATGAAACATTTACACTACATCAAGACTCGAATATGGATCATTGGTATCTCTTACACGTTTGATATTGTGACCTGACAAACAATGAGGGATGGAATCATAGTAGCTTGGGATCGAGATATTAGAAACTAGTGCTTAGTAAACAAGAAACTTACCTTTATCAAATGAAACTTTTATACTATGCTTATCAAAACTCGGATTTGGATCATTAATTCAACATGTTCATGACTGAGCCACCAGACTATGTCTATGCCAACACCATTAGAGTATAGTGACGTTAGGACGGGATCCAAAAAAACCTACTCCTCGTAGGATTAAGTACGGTAATAGATCATTTATTACACTTTGTTAATATCAAGATACATGTCTAGTTATTTGTAAAAAACTCAAAACACGTGTCATATTATTAAAATGTAACACAAATTAAATACGTGTCATAATATTATTAAAATATAACACAAATTAACACATAAACTACAACAGATGGTCCGAACTCGTGAAGTAACGAAAAACGAGTTGATACTTAAAAATTACGGAGTAATATATATATAAAATGCACTTTTTGTTTGCTGGAGAATACAATCACCTCAATCAATAAATCGACCATATATTGAACTTTGATGTGGTCGGGCTGAAGATGTAAGGCTATGTGCGTGAGTGTCTTATTTATTTCTCATTTTTAGCATGCCAAACAGCATTTTGTCACTACAATCAAATAAACTCCTCAACAACATCCATCTTTTCCAATAAAATCTTATTCATGTCTTATTTAGATCCCATTATCTATTACAACAAGTTTCAATTCTAATTTGAATATATTCATATAAAAAAGTATTTTTAATTTTTAATGTAAAAATAGTTAAATTTGATTCGATTTGTGGAGAAATTTATTTTGCTTAAATATTGAAGGATCTAAAAAAAAAAATGTAAATTCTATAATGGCCAATTATTAAAAGGGATGAGAAGAAACAAAAGAACTTGGCTTACGTGGCAAATTTAAGACAGTATGAAGAAATAAGACAATTTCTCATCTCTCCAAACTTCGCATCAAATTAGGCATCACTGTGGATGTCTTATTGTAGTCACTTCATTGCTTTGTAGTCTAAGTACGATTTAATAGCCCGATTCTAGTTGGGCCTCTACCAAGCCTTGCTTCTCAACTCCTCATTCTTGACTCTCGAATAGTGGTGGCTAACGGACCGAAGTCTTGTGGGCCTGCCTGGGCCCGGCCTACTAGTTCGTCTCTAATCTTACCCCGCCGTGATTAGCCTACGAACGCCCCCCTACACGTTAAGAAGTCGGACGATTGGGGCCACCGGATCAGCCCTGTGCCCGTGCCTCGGCCCGGCCCGAGCCCACTCCAATATTCGGTGGGTATTCCTGCTCGGCCCTGCCGAGGCCCCTGCCCCTCACAACGCGGGTACCGCTTTCATATGTGCCGCACTACCATTAATACCATAATTAATGGATTTTTCATAAACGTGGGTACCGCTTTCAAATGTAAACCCGTACCACGCTTATAAAGCGTAAAAAACCACGTATCACAAGTGTTTTCCTAACACAACGCTACACTACAAGTTGACACCTCAAGCACAACTTAAACTAACACTAAAACCTCGCTTAGAAACATTCACAACATGTTAAAACTACCGAATAATTACCCATATTAAAAACCTATGACAAAACATAGTTAAAACATAACAATAGTAATGATAAGCATTGTTCAAGTTTAATGTATAATTTGAGCTTAAAACCAACAAGTTCAAATATAATATTTAAATGAATTTGCTCAAACATCAAAGTACATAAATAAAAAATATTGTTCAAAAATTCATAAATATCATGATGAAAAACATAAACATTACCTCATTCATGTGTTTCTTCAAGTCCTTCTTCAATGATCGAAGTCTTCGGGCATCATCGAGAGGCCGGTGTGGGAGAGGCGGGCATCATCCCAAGTCTCGCAGGGTCACGGCGGTAATGAGGTGTGAAGTAAATGTGAAGTTCACTTCACATCGTATGTACATCCCAATCTATATGGGATCCTCATCGCCGCCATCTCGCTCAACATCATCTCCTCCCTTGTCCTTCATCATATCGACATCCGTGCACAACCCGGTTATCTCCGCTCTTCATCCCATTTCACCTTATTCTTCAATACGCTCGCCAAGCAACATCTTCAAAGTATCAACTAGAACGCCAAAGCGCCAACATCGGGCCCCTTAGTTGCTGCGTGCTGATGCCCCCTCACCTCGAGGAAATGGCTAGATCTCGCCCCTCGCCTCCTACCTGCACCCACCATACCAGAGCCACTTCGGGCTTTGCATCCATTGTACTTCCAAACTTCGTTCCTCACCGACTCATATTGCTCATAAATCTCCCACTTAGAACGCAACGCCTTATCCCACAAATACACTTCAAATTTAGCAATTGAGGCTTTTCCTACCATCAGGCTCTTCTTAACATTAAGCTTACGACATTCTAAAATAGGTACTTTTTCACATTCACCAAAAAATGTGATAGGATCATGCCATATTGTGGTGCTTTATTTTTATGGTAGAAAATATGTTCTAGGATAATATGAAGATAGTTAACTTTCTTCCTCATTCAAGAGAGCCTAAGTAGCGAATATCTCAGATTAAGGCTTAAGTTCCGTGGGCTCGACTAGTTGTTTCGACACAAACTTTCCCCCCATTTAAATTGTACTTATAAACTAACTTGGGATTGAGGGCTCTATAATTATTGTTTAGAACCATAGCACATTCTTCTTGTTTTATGGGCCAATTCTCACACCACCCCCTAGTCGGATAATCCTCAATACAACCTCGCCTTCATCTTGGATGCCTAGTCATACCAAATAATGACATTTTCAAATCCTCCTCGGGTTATTAATCTTTTGTTGCATCCAACCGTACCACGCAAAGACATAGTAGCCGCTAACCAGCCGCTATGAACTGCCATGGTATCGCTTTCTTGCCAAAATGGTGTACCGCTTATAAGTAAAACGTAGAAAGCTTTTTTCTTGATCTATAAATAGACCATTTTTCATTTTTAATAATCACAAGTTCACAAATCACAAGTATCAACTTAATCACAAGTTCACAAATCACAAATCACAAGTTCACTATGCCTCCAAGAGAAGAAATTCCAGAGGGAGTGCCGTGTAAGAGGTTTTTCAAGGTTATCGTGGATCCATCCGCCGAAAGGATCAGGCTACCTCCTGCCTTTGTTCGAAGGTGTCAACTTTTTGTGGCCGAAGCAGTTGTAAGCTAAACACTTCGTCACGACGGCTTACATTTTAAATAATCGAAAATAGGAAGGCTCGAGGATGGAGACGAAACACACCCATAAGTTTCATTTCTACGTGACAATCTAAATTTAAGTGAACGTCACAACTTAACCGGGCTGGGCGCTTTGTAACTTTCAGGTTTCACCCTGAAAGGACTGAACGTAATCATTGTGTCGTATTCGTTGTCGCGATGTACAATCTTAGTGCTTAAGTAGAAAAGGTTGTATCTTAAACTACCTATTTGAAGTATTAATAAAAAGTTATTTCATTAGAAATGTTATTTGTTCTCCCTTGAAGCAAAATGTACTTGTTCAATTTTCAAAGAAATTTGTTAAGGTAATAACGGTACAATCGTTAAACTAAATGGAAAATGCTTAAGCAAAAAATTGTAAATCTTATGAATATGGTACCGTTAACTCCAAACTGGGCACTCACATCAAACTTGCTGCTGCCTCGAACCTATCAGAGGCCAATAACTTCCTTTAACGAGCCGGACCGATCCGTTCATTAAGGGTCCTTGGGCCCGTCGAACATGTTACACGGCCCGACCCGATTCGATTTTTAAGGGGCCGGACCGGTTCGTTAGGACACTTAATTACTATTCAAGTCTTTGACTAACATAGAAAAGCGCAATAATTACAAATGGGCCTATAACTATTCTTCATCATGTATCTAAATGTATATTGGTATTCATCATTATGTTAAATCTAATTAGATTTTACCATTTCAATAATTAATCCTGGAGAAAAAAACAAACAAACTATGTTTCAACTGAATCCCCTCAATTAACCTTCGCATGAGTATAAATATCGGACAAATATCAAGGGTTATTCGATAATTCACAACACCAATAATGACATGGTTACGATCCTTTAAAATCATATCTTGAAACAAAGTAACTTTTTGATTGATAAATCCACTAATGCATGTTATTAGAGGGTCTTAGTGTATGAAAATTGACCAAATATTTAGCGATATCGATCAACATCTCTACCAATCGATATTAACAAATGAGGGCAAAGCCGGAATCGCTCACAGATTTTATTTTCTTTCATGAAAAATATCTCGTAGATACGATTTTAAGTATGAAAAGTGAATTGTTTGGGATCAACTAGAAGATTCACAAGCATAAACAGCATGAAAGTTAAGACGAATGCATTGAACGTGTTTTTCTTACAAGATGGAAGTTTTGTTTACGAAAAGCTTATTACCTATAACTTATTTCATTCCTTTACACTATATAAAGTGTCTTCTCGCGGCAAACCTAAAAAAAGACCGAAACAAGAGACCTCGTGATTTTACGAGCAAGAAAAAGAGCTTTCAGAAGTTTGGTTTTTATCAGAAGTCAATGCACGGAGCGCCCCATAAACTCCTTTTTAATTGCATAACCTGCTGTTAATACCTCGTTACAATGGGGCTTCCGCTTTTTAGTGATTAACACGTAGCTGGATACATACTTGCGATAAGAGGCCATGAAATTTTGGCGATGTACGTATCAGAATAAAAAGTGAAATTCTGTAGACTACATGTAGATATGAGCAGAATATTTGGGCTAAGCACGACGAGCAACAGATGAGTCCTTATTGTAATTCCTCGGGGATCATAAATTAATCCCCACTCCAGCCGCTACATCGACACCGAACCCGAGCTTACCAAATTATTGCATTTTTAATTTCAATTCGGCTTACTTTGATTCACTTAGGTCGAAGTCGGTTACACTTTCTTTATTTGACACACTCCAACCAATCAAAACCAAAATAAGACTGACTCTTGCATTATTTGAGAGCAAAAAAGTAGAAAAAATAAAACTTCTTAAGTCATGCATGACTTCATTAACTTTGACTCTTAGGACACAACAGTGATTAGACATTGTGTAATTATCTTTCGCCATCATATTTTATTCCACATTCAACGACATACATATTAGTACCAATGTCAAAATTCAAAGCTTATACTAGTAATTACTTTAACAGTCAACATGTTGCCAAATAAATGCACCCTCATCTACAACAAAATGTCAAAATGTCCCAATAAAATTCCAGATATCATTCAAGATAAAATACCCGGTAGTGAATTGAACAAGGCAAGAAATGTTGACGACTTTGTTAACCAATATTGGATCAACTTGAGGATAACTACATATATTGAAGTCATTTTTTTGTATTTTTCTAATTGGCTCTTAAATCCGACAACTCAAAGTATGGACATTGTTTTGGTAATTGGATAATGGGTACTCAACTCCTTTCCACATTCACTCAATGAATTTAATATAAAAATATTGAAACCCTCCAAGCTAACAATTTTATGTTATTTATGTATTTAAATTATATGCTATGAAATTAATGTACCTCAACCGATTAACGTATCGATACTTTTCCATAAACCAATTCATACGAGATCAAGGCTTCTGTGAGTGACCGAACTCCATGCTGCAGCGAAAACTCTAGATATTACAATACTTAAACTTTTTACCGCTTAAACTATTAATCTCAAACAAAAATCGACACAAGCTTTCAACTTCAATGGAATTTAATATGCAAGTAGTGTAGGTTTGGACATGGCCTAGTTGACAAGTTGGGGGTGTGAAGCCGTGGATCAAGGAGAACTATGCAATTATAATTATTTTACGTCAATTGAATTGCTCGAGACCGGCTCTTTCTCCACTCACAAGTCACAACGCTTATATATTAAAGTACATTTTACTTCGTGTTATATTATTTTCTAATACACATTTTAAGATATTAAAGTACATGTTAAGTATATTAAAGTACATGTTAGGTATTTTATTTATTTTTATGAATTAATTTAAAAGTAATAGCTAACACATTTTAAGATATTAACGGAGTATAATTGCAAGAGATTTATCTAAAATTACGTTTCAAGAAGAGAGATTAAAAATCAAAAAGGAGCAACCCCCAAATTTAATTTTTTAGAATTTATGATATAGTTATAAGTTATTTGACACAAAATATAAAATTAATTGATCCTTCTCAAAATGAAATTTTTTAATATTTTTAAACTCCTCAATTTCAATCCAAGCTCCACCAATACTTATAAAGCAACTTCACAACTACACATAGATATTTATTTGACCTTATTATAGTATTCAAATAAAAGTAATTCAACTTGTTAATATTTAGTTCACCCAGAGTACTAGCTATCACATTAATGATCAATCACGCCCAATCACCATATCGAGGGAACATGCCTAATAATGCTCTCGTGACATAATTCAACCGATAAAAACGAAATAAGTAAATATCAACACCCTAATCATAAGAATTATATACCATTATTAGCAACCACATAATTGATAATAAATCAGATCCCGCTCAAGATACAGAACGACAAGATCTTAACCCGTAATTAATAATAATTGTATCATCAATTATACTAATTACTAAGATCACTTTATCGATAATCTACTCAATTCGATACTTAATTATAACAGAAAGAAGAAATTGCGAAAAATTAAACACGCACAAGATTTTACCCCGGGGTTCACCCCTTAACGTAGCAGCTAATCCGTACCGTCAGATCTACTAATAATCACCGAAGAATCGTCATATATACGACTCAAGAACCCTATTCTACCATCTGAAGAATTAATGTGTTAATACACTATCATCTCTAAAACAAGATCTCCTAATCGGGAAAGATTTTTTTCATGTATACGAAACCCCAATTACAAGCCTCTTATATGAATTTTCTTGAATCTCTCCTGATTTCTTTCTATTTTGATCTTCACCTTGTGTGTTTCCACACAGAGACTCCTAATACTCATATATATAGACTACAAAGATCATGCGCCTAAAAACCCAAACCGAAATAAGTAAACTGTGACTCAAATAAGACCCTCAAACCGCCTTTAAATTTTGCCTGGGTCTGCTTGATCGCCCCCAGTACGACAGAGGCCGATTACTTTACAATGATTTTGAGCCCCAATTGGCTCCTCAATAGTCATCAGAGGCTTCATTTTCCCCTGTTCTTGGCCGAAATTTTCTTCACTCCAACAATCTCCACTTCAAGACAAAATTTGTGATCAACGCCTTTCAAACTTCACCGCAAAGACTTTAACCGAAGTTTTAACTCTAACTCCCATTGAAGTTGACCGAAGGATATTTCTGTACAAAAAAAGGAATTTGAATTGAGACTTTAAGTTAGAAATGATAAAGAAGTACCCTACGATTCGATCCAGTATTTTTCCTATCCAACATTAAACACCATCTAAGAACGGCAATCTCTTTTACTTTGGTTAAAGTCCCTTTTTATGAAAGACCTTTTCACCAATTCAAGACCAACATTTAATGCCACCAACTTGACTATCAAGAGACATAGCTAAAATCATTTTCATTTGAATTTTCACCACATTCAAATAAAGATCATGTTCTTTTGTTTACCTACTGTGATCTTCTGATCTTCCAAGGTACCTCGGAATCCTTCAAGCCCGATTGGTCATTAATGAATCTCTTCTTCTTCTTTTCCATGTCAGCCGACAACTCCTAATTTAATCACATTCATTAATCAATTTTTGTTTTAGCTAAAATTTTAAGAGGTCAGAGTTCTCTTTACATTCGCCTTTGAAACACGCCAGCTAGAACTCGGACGATAACTACAACACGCTTTCAGTTGCACCTCATAGCATCCCAAAACTTCTAGTAAGATCTCACCAGACTTCAACCTAGGACTTCCACTGACAACAAAATCGCTTCTCGACACCTCTGAAATTCCCATGTTGTCACGATAACCATTTCTACCAAGAAACTACTACGCCGATTTTCACCTATGGCTCAGACACCGATCTCGAACCAAGTTCTCCTAGCCATCCACACCAAAAAGATCTACAATACCCTGGCTATGAACCCTTTTCGACATAATCTCCACTGACCCCGCACCTAACAATGCTCCTCAATAATAACATCAAGATTGACTCTTAATTTCATCAGGACTCTCATCAAATCTTCGATACCCTATGAATCCATACAACCAAAAATCAACTTGAGCCTATTTCCGCTTTCCATCATGTCCTTCATCGTGACCTTTAACAAACAACAAATCCACACGATCCTCGAAATGTGACTTCTTAAATTCGTCTAAACAAGATTAGTCAATCATACCTAGGCAACAAATCTAATCATCCAATCTTCCATGTAACTGCTGATAAACCTCAAAACAAACATCACCCATGTATCACAAATTTTCTCCTGTGAATCTTCCATCTAATCGATGACTCTTCCCAACTAAGACCTTCAACGATAACTGTGGATATGCCAATTCACACCCACTAAATCACAAATTTCATCGGGACCTTTATCTTCAAGATCTAACTCTTTCCAAGAAATCTCCAGCCGACAACACGTTACGCCCAGACCAAACCTAAATAAATCCCATTTTCTACCATATTAGTCCTCGCGAATGCCTTCACATTCAGATCAACACTATTCTTTCATCCCGCCTCATACAACATCCGAATATCTTTCACCATCCAAACTTCGCTTGATTAATCTGTTAAGAACTTGCCAGTTCATTATTGACAATCGATAATCGACACAAATCGATCCCGCCTCGTGATGTATTGCCAACTATTAAAGATATTAACCTCAAGAATTAATAATAATTATATCATCAATTATACTAATTACTAAGATCATCAGATTGATACCACTAATCTCGTATATGACAATAAAACTAAAGAATAAATTGCGGAAATTAAACACACACAAGATTTACCCCGTTCACCCTCACCAGAATAACTGGCCGCAAATCCACTAATAATCACCGGAAAATTGTTAGATGACTCAAGAACCCTATTCTACCATCTAGCACTGATGTGTTAACACACATTCAAATCCTAAAACAAGATCTCCTAATCGAGTATTTTCTCACAGACACGAAAACCCCAATTACAAGCCTCATAAATCCCCTGGACCCCTGTGATTTCTCTCTCATTTTTGATCCTCACCTTGAGGTGGTGTTTCTACACCATGTAAAGCACCCATAACACCTTACATATATAGACTACAGCATCCTGCGCTTAAAACCTAAACCTAATAGAAACCGGACCAAATAGCACCTCAACCACCTGGAAATTTTTGCCTAACCGCCACGGATTGGTTTCTGCCCCTAGGGGCCGATTACTTACAAAGGATTTGAGTTCTCAATCGCCTTCAATTGGCCTCGTAGCGATCAGAAACATTTTCCTCTTTTGGCCTAAATTTTCTTCACTCCAACACTAGCCTCTTCAATGGCAAGGGTTCGAAGTCACATAAGTGACAAAATCTTTATCGAAATGGTTTAACGTAAGCTTTGTCCCCCTGACTAGAGACATATCCCGCGATTCACCTCCCCCCATAATCCTGTATGTGGACTCGAAAATGCTTAAAGGATTTCGCTTTCACACTTTTGGAGTGTAATTATTGCCTAATATAATACTTCCTTTGACTCTAATTAAGTGATCATCTAAAGAAAAATTCCTCTCTTTGTTATAAAAGAATTGTTTCATTTATCAATGTAACTTTTTGTATTGAAGTTTGTTTTGTCTCCTAATATTCTTTTTCTATTGGTTGATAACTTTTATCTCTTCTTGAAAATTGTACAATCAATTATTGTCTTAATAAAATATTTTTATTCTAAACAATCAAATAAATAGAGACGGAGATTAGGAAGTACTATTTTAATAAGGTAATCAAATTAGGGTTCTATATACTAATCTTCATTTAGTGGCCATTAGCGATTATAATGTCAGCCGTCAGTACGCAATGTAATTATTAGGGGTCCATACATGCATGCAAATAACTGTTAATTACGAAAGGCAGACATTGTTTTATTCGACAAAATCTTTTGAAGATTTAACAACCTCACTAATTTCAAATTAAAAAGCCACACTTGTACCATATCCTCCGTATAATTTTGTGGAGTAATCTAAGCATCTTATGTAATTCATCACCGATGTTTATTCGCTCTTCATTCACTCATTCATTAATTTTATTTTTTCGGCCCAATCTACTCACTTTGTCATTCATATTTTTTACTAACATTATGATAGTTCCGACCTCATAAAAATTTTTATGAGCCGAATGAATGAAGGTATAAAATGCTGAATGTATCAATTTCATCTCAAATGCCAACATTTATGCATATCCTTTTAGTGTAATAATAACTAAAGACAAATTAGCCATTATGTTTAAGCTGTGATATATGAAGTGAGTTAGGTATAAGCAGTCCAAAAATATGAAAAAATAATGAAATTTAAGTGAGAATTTCTTTGGTGGTAAGGTGAAAATGCCAACAATAGAAGGATCCAGAGCCATGAAGTTAAATTGAGATATGATGAAGATAGTTCATTAAAATGTGATACTTCAAGTAATCATGTTGGATCGATTCGCATACTCTACTCATTGCATTTATTCGCCTTTCATTCTGGTTTGATAATTTTAGAAAACATGAAGGCTGTATGTCTTTATTTTTGGATTTAACTTTTAACCATGGATAATAAGATTATTAATAAGATTAATAAAGGAAATAATAATCCACCATAAAGGCTGTATTATGTTCTTATTCGCCTTTCATTCTAGTGTAATTAAAAGTGTGAAACAGTCATACTAACGGTCGGGAATTTTGAGGTTCTTGCTCTATTATCGGCGACGAGACCTAAAGCGACATTTCAATCGACAGTGACGAGCCTTTTCCTTTTAACCACTTCAATACAATTTTACTCCTTACAAGAGTCGAATCCACCTTACGTGGAAGTTGGTACTTATATTCTATCTAGTGTAATTAAGTCTTTACCCTAAGATTAATATAGGAAGGTTCTTGAAATGATGAAACGGATAGATGAGTATGGGTCTCAATGCATACATAATCATTGCTTAGCTTATGCTTCTTCCTCCATGTCATTATAAGTAGCGATCAAGTTTTACAAGTTGCACATATCCATTAGAATATACATTTATCTTTTTACTTTTATCTCTTTCTTTACAGACAATTGAGTGGAACTTCTAAGCTGGCTTCCATAAATAAATATGGATGTTGTTGTTTGAAATTATGTGTAATACGGGACCATATGCTCCTTTCGTGCATTCTATATATCATAGTTTAATTTATACACTTTATGTAGAAATCTATATTTCAAATATTTATGACATTAATAGATAAAATATGGAATCAAAAAATTTATGTTCTTCGACACTTGATATCAAAATGGTTCATTACATTAAATATACTTTTTATCTATTGTAAAATATAGAATAGTATGTAGATAATGTTTACATCTTCAATTCACAAATACCCTATATTACTATATAGGGAGTATTATCACAAAGATAATTGAGGTTGTATGTGAATGAAATTATTGAACTGGCGTCTCCTCAATCAAATTTGTGAGTTTCTGTCAGATAGTTCAGACTTCAATTCCAAGTCCTGATGAGTTCAGAGGAGTTCGCACTTAGTCGGGTGATGATAAGTCCCACCCAAGTCCTTTAATGCGCCTGAGGTCGGCCGAGGTTCTTTGAGCCTACAACATTCCTCCACTGTTTAGCCCACCCTAAAATCAGTAGGCTATTAAATTAGAGAATTGTGTGGCCTTTAATAAAATTTTAGATTTTGCATATTCTATTCTTCGTGATAAATGAGGTCGAAGCAGTCCGTTGTCTATATTCTTCTCCTGAAGTTCAAGAGTCACTGCTTAGGCCACACAAGTCCTGTCGAACAGTTTGAATTATACCTCGGTATATAGCCTTCATCCGAAGAACAGCGTGTCTCAGAGGCAATAATTCTATTCCTTTGACGTAGCGATTATCTACATCCGAGAACTGCTGGCCAAGTCTCAACTGCTCTCAATTATAGTGAAATATATTATGTGGCATCATTTTATGATTAGCCCTAACATATTTTTTGTGATACCACGTTAAAATATTTCATAGATGATGATTTTACGAATTCTTTGTCTTAGAATTAAGACTGTCATATAAAGAAATACGCTCACATTATAAAAAAAAACCGGTATCGTAGCTTGGATTATATATGCGAAGAAGATGGTGGTGAAATTATTAAATTGAGAAGTTCACTAGAAATAAATTTCGCCCGGCAAATCAAGGCAAGTGCATGCTACCTAAAACCAGCTGGCCTGGTTCCTTTGATGAAAACTACACTGTCATAACATGGGAGGCTCCAAAGGAGAAGGCACACTGATGTTGATTCTACTTTCTTGATGACGAGGTTATCACAAAGGTTTCCCTGTAAGAGGAGTGATATTGCTTCACGGGTCGCTCAAGTCAGTTCTGTATATGATTTAAAAAAGTCAATTAATGAGGGTTGTTGTTAAAGCAACGTCTATTTGGGCTAACAATACAAGAAGGTACATCTCTTAAAAACCACCTGGATCGTCTTAATTGTATATTACATGATTTGCGTAATATAGATTTAAGATTGAGATCACTAAGATATCACTGAGTTATTTGCTAGCCTTTGCCCATGTCATATGAGAAACTCTTGTAGTATCTCAAGCACAAATGATAAAGACTGCCAGTCTCCTGGAAACGTTAGGTCTGCCTTCATAACAAATGGAAACGGGCAGATTAGCGTGTGCAGGCTCTAGTTCTCGCTCGGTCCTCATGGTGCACTAGTTGCTACCACTAGCTTGGTCTGCGGATACTCCGTGGAGAAGTTCTCCATGTAAGGTCGGGAGTCCGGCGGAAACTAATAGTACTATTGTGGAGTTGGGACATTGAAAATTAGATTTTCCCAAGAGTGAGGGAGATGCAACAGAAAAGGCCCCTGAAAGTGATATTGTAGTTATTGCCAATGCTATTATCAAGAGGACACGACCTTGAAGGTTTATGCTGCTCGCTACATTTTACACCGACGTGCTCCTGACCTCGAGCTTCACATCATATGCACATGAGGCGGGTTTCCCGACGCGAGCAAGCAAATTGAATGGTGATATTGTTTCAATGACAAATGTGGTTCAACTGTGAGGTCAGATTAGCTCCAGTTAGATTAGGTTGCATTTACTTTTTGCAGATTCCTCGCGCATTAAACAAGCGATACGTGTCTCATGATTTTAATTTGTTATCTCGAAATCGTTAGATGCTAAGTGGGTTCAATTTCTTATAGCGGAAGGTTGATCAAGCTCATAGGTTCGATGCATTCCCTCGAAGCGTGAATGCGGTACTTTAGCGTTCTGCGTAGTAATGTAGGCCTTGACACGCAAGGCCAAATGGGTGTGTGTTGCACTCAATTTTGGTGCCAAGAATAGCTCTTAGAGTGCACTTCTACTACTTTCGCGACAAATATTCCAAAGTTGGGTTTTCGAGTATTTCTGGGCTGAACATCATGGTAGTGCTCAAGGATGTTCCTGGAAAGAATCGATGTTTTGGTACTCAGCTTTAGAAATGCACAACGGGAGGAATTAGCCATGCCTTTACTAGTTGCGCAGAAGTCGGGTTCTCATGTGCCAGCATGTTGGCCGGGTAATCGGCATCATTCATGGCAAAATGTCATCAGAGATGAGATTTCGCTACTGACTGCCCCAAGATCATAGGAAGGGACCGCCAAAGATAACGTCTGGTCAAGCGGATGTATGAATCAGATTTCTGATGGTGGCAGCATACTTTGCTATACAATTAAAGTTCTCGCTTTCTCGCTTCGGGTTCTTCATATGGGTTGACGCTTTTTGTTAGTAGGAATATCACCGCTAATGGAAAGTCTTCGGTGCGTATCCAACGGTGTTTGGAATTTGGTGGAATCGATATACTGTACTATTTGCTCCAAAGTATAAGTAATACGCGAGAGTATAAAAAATAAGATTGTTCATTCTTTGGTGTCTTGTTGACATCTCGTCACATCCGAAAATCGCTGGCAAGATTCTGGTATATTCGCACACGTTGAATACATTCAGATATCTCGGTACATTTCGTACAATCTTCCAGACAGGTGGCCATGTAAGGTGGAGGCACCTTTAGCATTGTCTATCTCTTCTCGGCGCTTCTGGTTTTGACACATTTGGGCATTTTTTACAAGATCTCAAGACATTTCTCCCGATACACGAGTACATCTGCCCAGGCCATCTCCTGGGCGACTATGTTATCCGCGATTTAAGTACATTCCCTGTCATTTCCATTCAAGCACATCTAAGTGTCATGTATTATCTAGTGCATTTGGGAGGTTCTCGTTTCTCGGTTATCTACGGCTGATTCAAGCCGTTTTTTAGATTTGTCGAATTGGATTCCTTTAAATGAAATTTGGAGCTTTGTTTTATAGTTCTGACTTCTCAAGTAGTGAGACGCAAGTCCCGACCGAAGTCCCACCTTCGGTGATTTCTAAGTCAGAGGAGTTCGACTTGGTCGGGTGATAATGTCCCGACTCAAGTCCCGACGCTGCCCTCAAGCCTTGATTGTGGCTCCTTTTAAGCTTATAAATACTCTTCCACGCCAGCCTAAATCACCGTAGCTATTGAATAGAGAATTTGGTGGTTCTCGAGTATAGTTTAGATCTGCTATTCTATTTTTCACGGACAATGTAGGCCGAAGCTTCATTCGATCGTTGCCTCTATTCTCTGGTTCTCAAGAGTTGTTAGCTACACAAAGCCCAATGGGTGTAGTTTTGAAGCAAGTACTTCCGAGAACATAATTTGCTCATCCGGTATCAGCTGCCTCAGACAATAATTCTTATCCATCTCGCAAGTGATCTACATCTCGGTAGCCATTTTTGCCCAAGTCCGTAATATGCTCCTCCCATTATAGTAAATCGTTATGTATGCCGCTCGTGATTAGTTCTTAACACATTATTAGAAATACCACGTTAAATGTAAATAATATAAATAAATATGGTCATCTCTCAATATCAGCCTTTAAACACTGTAATTAAATATCATAATTAATCATTCAATAACTGGACCTAGTAAACATCTTATTCTCCATTTCAAAATTAATCACGTTTTATCAAGGCTACATACTCTCGACCACAAATTACTTTTATTTACAATTCGAAAAAATATAAAAATTGATATAATGAAATTTGTTTCTTTTAAAAATATTTCATAATTTTTTTTTTAATTTTTTATAATGTACATAAAAATTAATTGATGATTAATATTGTATCTCGAAAAGTGATAAAATTAATTAATTTGAAATGAGGATAATACTATATACAGCCTATATTCTAGACGCGTTGTTCTTATAATGCCAACTCAATCCAGACTTTTGTACTGTCACGTACACCACTTTGTTTTACAAACTGGTACTCACATAAGATAACTAAGCAAGAAAGTAAATAAAGCATCCAAAAATATTCATACATGTAAGGATGTTTTAAAAGAAATTTAAAACAAAGATTATTATATTGTTGAATCGATCTCGCATTAATGCATATTACCAATCCAGATTAATGGTAAACTATAATTTTTGCAACACTTGATACTATACAAATTAAAAATAGGCTAAAGCACACTAACAATCACCTTAACTTTCACTGTGCTTCCATTCCATCACTCAATTTTTAAAGTGTTCCATTTCATCACCCAACTTCCGACAATTGGCAAAAATTTGGTCCCGACGTCAAAATGGTCAAGCCAAAAACACTAACTCCAGAGTAAGTATTTTAGTCAAATTAGTATCTTTTTAGGGTGAAATGACAATTTTGCTCTTAATGAAACTTCCTAACTACAATTTTGCAAATGGGGGGGCAAATAGTCATTTCACATAAAAAATGGGTGGAGGGCAAAGAAGGCTTCCTCACAATAGTTATTAGTGTTTCTTAAATCTGCCATTTTGACATTCCCAATCAAATTTACAATTGTCGAAATTAGGCGACGGAATGGAACACTTTAAAATTGAGTTAATGAACTAAACCCGGTTTTAAAGCTTAATACGGTTGTTGCCTTTAGCCCTTTAAAAATAAGTATATATAAAAATTTAGGGAGCCTAACAACATATTTCCTAATGCCCCTGAAAAATAAATTAGTCATTTTAGATGAAAAATATTTTATTAAGGCATTATGAAAAGCTATATTGAGATTGTAAAAAACTATATTGGAAATATAAAAAGCTACATTGAAATTGTAAAAAAGTACAATGAAATTGTAAACAATCAACTATTGTAAAAAAAATAAATTTTTTCTAGATAATCATCTATTTTAAAATGAAAGAATTATATAATTTTTAAAAGAATTAGTATAGTATTTAAAAAAAGGCTTAATATAATTATGATTTTTTAGAATTATGCTTAATAACTTGGGTCGGAGTTTGCGTTGGTGCTCTCTCCCCCTTAATTCCTCCATTGATCAGTATCTAATACTATTACATCTTCAACTAGCTTTATTTTTCCTATGAATTATCGAATAGTTTAAAAGGCAAGTCACGTTATGTACAGCCAAAGCAATCTTCTATGCATTAGAAATTTGTCATTAATTAGTGCCAAAACAGAGCCTTTTCCCATTATATAGTACTAAAGACAAATTATTACTATTATTATTTTTTATTAGAAATGATTTTTTTTGGAAACCATGCCTGAATTGAGCGGTATATAATCCTCTTAGAGAATTTGAACCCGAGAGGTAAATACCATTAAACTAGATGTATTTAGTACTAAAAACAAATTATCAAGTCATGTTATATAATTAAAGGGATATTGTTTATTGAAGTTGGAAACTAATCTTTACTTGGCTAATTAACCTTAAAAAATGCTAGTGGACGGCATTGTTGAAATCTTCTCTTGGCTCTTCGTTACATACACATTGTTTTATTAAAGACTACAAATATGAACATACAGATTTGGACAAAGGTGTAGTTAAACTAATGCATTTTACTCCTAATTCGTAATTAATCAGTTAGCTCAGATAAGTAGCTAACTAAACAGGATAAACTGTATGTCTTCAATTTTGTCTTAGTTGAAAGTGAAGATGATTTCAGAGAAATTATAATATTCGTAGTATATTCTATCTAAGAAAGTTCACTTTAATTTATCATAAGTTTACCCTAACAAGCTTTAATTTATATTCATTTGTTTCGAGTTGCACTTGTTATTCTTGATTTATTTCAAAATAATGACTTATATCCTTGTACAACATTGTCCACAATTCAAAATCACATTTTGTAACATTATAATAAGACTCAAATTTTGCAAGGAAATCTCGTCAACATATGTAACATACATTTTCTGGTAGACGGATACATTTTGTAATATTATGTGTAATACTTCGTAATTAATATCTATGCTAATCCTAGGACGGACGATATTGGATGTAATTAATGCTTGCTTGGTTACGAAATATCATTGCTAATTATATAAACAAATGTACTCCAAAAGTTTATGAATCATATTTTTTGTTCCCAGCAAATTTTTATCTAGAGCCTAATTTTTATGCCTAGTCTCTTGAACTTCTTTCTTCCTTTGACATTGTACAAATCGATATGAAATTAGTAATATTGTAATCAAGTCGCCAAGATTGCCAAGCGAGGTTGTAGGCATTGAACAATGCATTAATATTCATAGGTTGTGATAATAAATGAATCACTAGAAGGAAATGTTTCCATTGGAAGAACACATGAAACAAAATTTTACATTTCTTGAACTACATGCAAAATTGAAAATACCCAACTCTCGTCTTTAGTAAAAAGTCTATTGTATTCAATAAATTTGTTCTAGTAGTCGATCAAGCCTTGCATAATATTTGAAACACCACAAATGATACACCAATGTTAAATCAAATGAACAAACAAACTAAAATGGTTGTAAATTAAAGACAAATACAATGTTTCTTCACAACCTTAATCTATCGACAAGAATCATCCTCACTATGTTTGAACTTTAATTTGGAAGTCCTCAAATAATAACAAAAAAATTAGAGTTCAAACAAAGTCTTAATCTTTGGATAATGTTTGGTAATTGGTATTAGGAGACTCAATGTCGCATATTATGACTTGGTGAGAGACTTCTTGCACTTGAAACAACAACTTGCCAAACCTTAATTTCTCCATCAAAACTTCCACTAAAAACTTTAACAACACCATTATTATTAGACTCACAGCCCTCCTCCACCTCCTCCGCCACCGCCACCACCGATTTAACCGGCTTTCGATGCCCATCCAACACCGACAAACAACAATACCGCCCGTCATGTCCACGTTGCCAAATCCTAATGGTTCGATCAGCCGACCCGCTAAACAACAAATCATCCAAATTAACCAAACATAAAATAGCCTTAGAGTGACCTCTTAATGCCCCAGTCACCACCATATAATTAGCACTATCTTCCCTTTCCCAAACCAAAATGGATCTATCATTCGACCCGGAAAACAAAACCGACCCATCATTACTCAATGCAAGAGCATTAACAGCACTTTTATGTTTTTCCAATGTTGCAACCAAACCATATTTTTTCTCATCAAATGGTTTATCCCAAACTTTTATTCTCCTATCAGCTGAGCCAGAAAATATTGTCCCATTACAAGAAACAACCACAGCATTTATTGCATCATCATGACCTTTTATTGATTCAATGCATCTTGACTTATCCCAAATCTTTAAACTTCTGTCCCATGAAATAGAGTACAACAAATTCTGTGCAACACCCAATCCCTCGGATTTCGAAAAAGGAGTTGCACATCCTTTAGACGCAACAGCTAATCCTGAAACAGCATCATGGTGTTCAACCCATAGTTTCTTCTTATGTCTACGAACTTTAACATAGTTTTTCGGCAACAAAACATGGCGTAAACGATCATTGATCGTTGGTAACGTTGAAACCAGCTTGTGTTGTTTAATGGGTGTCAATTTCCATACGCGGATTCTACAATCTTGATGCGCTGAGAAGATTTTACCATTCAAGAAAGTTATGGACTTAACTGCTCCAGATGAAGATTCTTGATCATTAAATGTATCAACCAATGTGAAGTTTATGGTTTCGTATACATTGATGATGCTTCCTGATGCTGCATAGAGGAGGTTTTTGTTCATAGCTAGGAAGTTTATTGATAGAGGTTTGTTGGGGTTGATTGAAGTGATGCATAGTGTGGAGACAGAGAGGTTGAGATTTTCAGGGGAGAGTTTTTGGAGAGATGGGACTGAAGGTAAAGTGAGGATTGAGAGGTTGCTTTCAAGACTACTACTCATTGTTGAGGTGGTGTCTAGGGAGGAGGAGGGGGTGGTGGAGGTGGTGCTCGAGTCGGAGAAGAGGTGTTTTGGCGGGGGTGGTGGAGAGGGAGAGTCGTTGGAGTTTGCGTCGGTGCAAATGGACGGTACCCAAGAACGGAATTTCATCATGACGGATATAGAAAATTACAAATTCTCTAAGATATGAAATATCGAGGGGATTGAGGCTAGAGAAAATGGTTATATATAGGAAGAAAGAAAAGTTGGGGTATTGACATATGAGAGAGGATTGAAACTTCTTAGCTTTATATATGAGATGAGAGGATATTTGAATGAGCAAAAAGGAGTGTGAGTCTAGAGAAATTTCGGGTATGTTGCCTAACAAGTGTTCATAAATAATGATTGTTTCATTTAGTATTCATACACTTTAAAATGGGGTTTTTCAAGAATATCAACCAGTTCGTCAAGACTATTTTATTCGTATCATTGCTCTATTGTCGGCTACTTATTTCAAGCATATATAATTCAAGTAATTGAAATAGGTTTATGTCAAATTTTATTTAATGTGAAGAATAAGTCTTAATAATAACAGGAGATACAATCAATTTATATACTACTCTATCGAATCCTATAGTGACACGGGCCTAATCCGATAAGTATAATACAAACGACTAAATATAATAATACACGGTAACTCATTTACCTCCCTCAAGTCGGTTATGAGAACGTGAAGGCCCAACTCACAAGTTAAGATACAAGAACTTTCTTTGCCGAGCTTTAGTAATGTCGGCAAGTCAACAAAGAGTAGAAACATGAGTAGTAGTCAGGAGACCATCACGAATAGCATCACAAACATAGTGACAATCCACCTCTATATGCTTCGTGCGCTCGTGAAACACCGAATTCTGAGCAATATGCAAGTACCCCTTGCTATCACAAAATGCAGTCATGGGCGAAACGTTGGATACCAAAGTCAAGCAGGAGCGCCTTCAACCACTTCAAATGTATATAACAAATAGCCTATCTAACGATATTCGCCTCATCAAGAACGGAAACAAGCAGTATCGGCTTCGTCTCCCAAGACACGTGGAGAACCACCCAACAACACAACCCAACTAAAGCAGTTATATGAGTTGATTCGCAACTAGCCCAATCGTAATAATCAATCACACCAGCTAGTCAAAGACAAATCACACGGTTATCAAAATACCCAACCCGTTTCTCTCAAATAACGCACCACTCTCAAAGCAAGTGCCTTCCTGCCCTTCGCCGGTGACGCTGCATAAATTGTGCCAAAATATGCACCGAATAAGCCGCCAGACGTAAAAGAAAGATAAATCAAAAGCACCAACAGCCTCCTGCATCGCCTCGATCACGCGACTTCGCTCCTTGCTAAGTGATCATATCCGCTAAAGTGATAATGATTCATAACACTCCCCTTGACGCATAATCATCAAGAACACTCTTCAAAAACCTTATTAGGAAAGACCTCGGTTGGACAAAACCCAAATAAGGAAAAAAAAAGTGCATTATTCTTTACATACGCATGTTGTCGCCTTTTATTAAAACCTTTATCGCAAAAACCCATTTTTGTGACAAAAACATTGATTAAGGAAAAAGAGTACAACGCTGTGACAATCCCCCTCACGACCACATCACTGACATCTTTTAGTCGATTTAGTCCCATACTCTTGATAATCTCTCTAATATCGGTGCAGTGAGTGACTGGTGAAAATATCACCGGATTATCACGTAAGAACAAATTTGTTGAACACCGATTTCACTCAATTTTCCGGCGTCAAAGCGTAAGCAATAATCTTTGATGAGATATGTTTTGTTCTATCTCCTTTTGATATATCCTTCCTTTAATCAAGGCAATACAAATGTAATTATCTTCATACAAGGTCGCCGGAATCGATTTTCGATGATAACCTGGCTGTGTATCTCTGGATACGACGGATCACGCTCAGAATCCGCATACATTCACGATCATTTCATGTATCGCCAATATTTAAGCATGATTTGACAATGTAGCCGAGTATGGTTTGTTCCATGATCACCATTTAAATAGCTTATTCCACCACTAGTAAATGTGATACCTCGCCTCTGCGGATCTTCCACATGGGATCGATAGATATCCCGTGATCGCATATCCAATTAGCCCATTGGGGCAATATTCTGGATGTAACAATCCCATAATATCCATTGTACCTTTAAAGAAGCGAAGATATGTTTGACTCCCATTCCAAAGTTGCCTTCGTGTCATGTGGAGAACTATATCTTGCTAATAGATTAACAACAAACGATATATTTTGTTCCTCCTGCTTGACTAAGGCATTAGTGCTCGAATAGCACTTAAGTAAGTGTAATTTCGACCAAGTAATTCTTCATCATCTTCTTTTGACTAATGGGTTCTATTCACATCTAGGGGATACTATAATGGTTGAGGTTCTTAATGTGGTGTATTCACAATATTTCATCTCAAATTACTTCTTTTTGAAGTTTACAATTTTTGGAAGCTCTTCAGGAGTTCCAATAATGCTTAAATCATAAACATAAATTTCGATTTTCGTAAACCTTTCTCCTGATTTTTTACATGTAAATACAACGCCATGTAAGATTATTCGTTTAACCAACTTTGGTTAAATAATCACTAGCAAAATCCTATGGGACAAAAACTAGTGAAAGAAAATATTATATTTCTCTTTAGATATGCTTCAATTAATTGTCTCATTAAAAACCTTACCAAGAAAACCCAAATGAAAAAACTCGGGTCGTGGGAAAAAGAGCCAATGCATATCATATCTCCCCGATTTAGATCATCGCTGTATATCATTCGATTATTCAAGTAGAATATCCAAATAACGCTACAAACGCTTGTCGACATTTAGTGATTATACAATCATGTACGCTTGTAAGATATACATTATAATTGATACTTCAGGACTAAGTTATATCTTTCAAAACGAGATATTAATTATCTCTCATGAATCTCATATGATTAAGATGAAAACATTTCTATCACGTTTCATATATTGTCAACGTTCAAGTGACTTATATAAGTAATATGTACCTTCACAAGGTATTTCTTTCGAGATCTGTTTCTAGACTTATTGTCTAGCAATTGATAAAATTGTGAGCTTTGTACTAACATATTTATGATAATTTAGTCATTGAGAAATCTTCAGGAGTCTTTATAAACTATAATCGGATCTTCAATAGTATCATGATTATTCATGTAATCAACAATGACAAATAATTTAAATTATTAATAAAGATATGTAGCATCAATATCAACTTACAGTTAATAATTCAAATATATCATACCACATAATAAGTAAACAAATAGATCATACAATCACATAGGGCATACTATAAATACAAAGTTAAGCATGTATGAAATATTATCGATAGACTTCTATGTTCATGTGATATTGAATAAAATGATAATGCAAATAAATGTCTAATAATGCAGTTCGAACTTGCAGTCCATCATCCGGATAACTTTTAATTTATTCAAATATTTCTCATATTAACTCAACTGAGTTAAGTTCCCGGAAATATAGATATGTGCTTCATGCATCATAATCCTTTTACATGTTTTCATGTATGCTTATTTATTCACATGTTATAGCAACATAAGGTATATACGCATCTCAAGAGGATATATCTTACTGTTACCAAACAAATACAATTGTGATACCCTCTATCAGAAAGTGCATGTGACACTTTATAATTCATTTAGTTTCTTCGGGTACAAATATTTTGCGGACACCTCTTCCTTTAGTTATTTGCATGGGATACCATATAGTACACTAGTATCATATTTCATTAGACTTCAAGTCTAAATTTCTCACTTGTATAGTGAGTTTAGTTGACTATTAATTACGTTTTTTCTCTTTGATCATTCATAAAACAGCTTCTACTACTTACGATCTCATATTGTTTGCATCAGATAGCCTTTCGCTATCTGACATTTATTTCATCAATCTTTTCCTTTCGTTCCACCATGTTCATGATAACTCGAGATCTCATTATATTCATGAATTTTGAAGTATGTAAATATATTCTGTATACATTTGTTATTTCTTTTATCTTATCTTACGAGATATATTATTCATCTCCAATTTCTCAAGTGTGATCATCTTCTAGATCATCTTTAATGTCATAGACGGTGAAACTATTTGATCTCAGAATAGATTCTCCAGAACCTATCACTCTAATTTGAGTAAAGACTTCATTATCATCCCGAGGTTAAAAATTTTGTCAGTAGTGAACTTCCTCGTCTATATTATCCCTTCAATTGTTCATGTTATCGCTGAACTTCGAAGTTCATATTTATTCATTTTGGTGACCATATAATATAGAACATTTATTTCAAGATATTCTATTTTCTGTTGTATATTCTCTCCTCAATGTTGAAAATATTGATACATCATAATGGTGAAAATTACTTCAATTTAACATTTACGTATATAGATGTTTATACCTCTAATAGGTATCATAAACATTCAAGACTATATCTTGTGCATATCGTTGACAATATACGATGCAATCGTATAATCGTGGAGGGTAAATATTTGGCTTATGAATCAAACCAACTATATTAGGAGAGTCGATGATAACTTTCTCTCGCCTAATGTAATCCGTGTTACTACATGTAGTATAACATTTCTCAATAATCAATCGCGTATATAACAACGTGCCTCAACAATGTCAACTAGGAGTTAACTCGCTGCCGTACCCAAATCACTAAAACTATTCGTTGACTCTTCAATGAGTGTCCAACTGAATTTTACAAATATTTTTCTCATCATAACTAATCTGAGATGGTCTAACTGGTTATGCCAAATAATAAAAGTTCTAATAATTCTCAAACTTCCGATTTGACGGACCTTTTTTCACTACTATAAATATGTGTATAGTACGACCTACATGAGAACGATGGTAATTATTTCTCAATATAACATTTTACCATACGTATGTAATTTAAACAATAAAGTATTCACTTCTTCCTTCTGCTTGTTGTCTCAATGCATCTTTATAAAATTTTGAAGTCTCAGCACTCACTATGTTAGCTCTTTTTCTCGAAGCATCTAATTAATTTTGCATCGCTCATATCACACATTCGCTTCTCTTGTTATCAAGTAAGAAATTTTTCTTATCTTTTTTAATGGTCCTGGTTAGTGACATCTAAGCAGACATGTCAATTCCTTCAGACTACCCGCTTGCTCACATACCTGCATACACAATTTCATTCATGCAGTACTGACCTATGCTAAATCATAGGGTGTAACTATCCCACCTTCAATGAGTCTCGTGTCTTACGAGTGAATTCATATGATTTAATATTATTTCCAAACAATGGCATTGATTTAAAATTCTTCAAGAGAATATTCAAAATCGCTAATTCATATGGTCACACCCTAAGCCCTCAATTCTCCAACTAGTCTTATGTGGACCAAAGAACTCAAAATCTTATTTGTAGTGGATACATAACCAAGTGTTCAAGACTAGTTGTGATTATAATAAGGTGTTACATCACATGACATTCTTCTTGAAATATGTCCTCTCATCTGACCTCTCAGAACCCTTAACATGGATTTGTAACTCTTTTTTAGTCCCTTAAAAGTGAAAAACATCACCGACTTTATCTATAGTTTTCCGACAAAGGAAAACAGATGACCTGTGCGGGGCACCCAATACACATGTGGCACTACCTCCCACACTGCTGAAACCCGATGGTGAAAAACATAGTCGGTAGCAAAATCCAAAGGGATATCCACGACGTGGGCACCATCTCCAACTTTGTCAAGGAAACTAAAAAGATGCTAAATGTAGCCAAGAATGATTCAAGGAGGCATCCACAGATGTGGCTCCACCCCCTTTTCATTATACAATTTTAGATCCTCTATTAATATTATTCACAAGTCTCGTGAACTAATTGTAAATATTAAAAATACTAATGTATCTCGACATTTAGGACCGACGACAAATAGTTATTTCCATGAAATTGAATATGTTTACAAATTTTACTATAAACGATCAATTACAATTTGATGTCTGAATATCTATCAAGCAGTTGTCAATATTTTTGTAATGACAACATGACTTAATGACCGGTGAAAATATTTAATAAACCCGACAGTGGGTAAAAATAACTAGAAATGTGTCAGGTCTACCGATGACGATTCAATGAATCCCGATGATAAATAAATATAGAGTAAAAAGTAGTTGGGTCAACCGATGGTAATTCAAATTTAATCCCAAATAAAGAAATAAATATACTATGTAAAAGTAGTCGGAAGTCAAATCTAATGTGATTCAAATGAATCCCTAAGAGATAATACTTCACGCGGACTAGAATATCCAGATGATGGTCACTCCCTGTCGTTATATTCCCCATAATATATTTATAATATTTTATAATAAATTATTATTTCAAAATAATTTATTTTACAAAATGATAAAATATCAAAGATAAAAGCATCCAAACAAATCTTATCTTATCACAAATCCTCGTAATTTAAGATCTCAATTCCTTATGAAACTTGAACTCTCAATTTTCAATATTTTGAAAATTTATATTATGGATAAATTACATTTATCAAGATATTCTAAATAATGAAACTAAACATAATGTTATTTTATAATAGTTTTTTTTATAAAACCTCATCAAATTATTTTAGAATTATGCCACGAACTATTCTTAAGAGATACTATTATCAGACCATTCAATTTGTAATATATCACGTTATCAGCTACTACAAGTCAACTAGTTCTAGTGTTATGCAGAAGAGTACCTGGCGTGTTAATGGCATGAAGGAACAAACCAAATTTCGGAACCAAAATATACATAAATAAAACATTTTTTTTTAATTATAATAATACTTGTGACTCTAAATACAATAAATATATCAAATTAATCATTAATAAACTTTTGAGATTTAGAAATTTAATAAGTGTACTATCATAATCAATTTGGAGCATAAAAGTCCTCAAACTTATCTTATTATTATTTATGTTGGGTACGACAGTTTAATACGATAAAGTGTGAAAATTCATCTCGTAATTGTATGTTAAAAGAAAAACGAAATCGATTTATTTCAACCAATTATATAAAATACTCCGTACCTAAACATGTAATCGATAAAGCCTCAATAAAAATAATATACGTGAATTGTCCATATGTAAGCCTCAATATTTTCAATAATAAAATAACAAGCATGAGCATACAAATTCAAGGTAAAAATAATATTTAAAAAAAATAGTATTTGGCTTATCGTCAAAGATGAAATATTTCTTAGTTCTTACGCACAAGCTTTTGAACATATAATTATTATAAGAAGAAAATATGAGTATTATATGTCTGTCCTCATTATTGGCAAACATATATGACAGTGCAACAAATATTATTGCAATATTCATCAGGAATTTAATGGCAACACCCAGATGGAAAACATGATCGTACTGATAACGTGTTGTGAATAATAAAGAAAACAAGATAATAGAAAAAGAAAGACTTTATTCGTTTATAAACATAATACATAAAATGCCTATATATAAGCTTCACAAGCGATACACTAGATAATTAGCTTTCTCTATTATTTAGATAAGTGATTCTCATCCATTAAAGTGATAATGATTTATAATAATATGCAAGTTGAAGTTAATTGGTAAGTGGGTTTTGCATCTTTATTGTTTTCATATGTAAAGACCAAAGAGGCGTTTGACGGAGGAGCTTAGGTTGAATTTGTTTGAATTAATCGCCTTTACTAAGAGACGGCAGACCAATTGCAAAAGCTTAGAACAAGATTCAGAATGTGAGTTTTCTCAAGAACTTGCATAGAACATAGATTTATTTGGAGATCTCCGGACTTGCATAGAACATAGATTTTGTAGAGTTCGGATCATTTGTTACACTTTACATAATACTTTATGTTACATTTCGTTAAAATCATGTCACATATTTTACTCTTCATTTTTAATGAATTAATAAAAAGACATAATATACATGTTACGATTTTATATGACTGTAACATAGATTTTCACTCGCTCAAAATGTAAGAGGCTATCAATTATTATCCATGCATTGGCCAGACATCAAGACGCGACAATGAATGGTACTCCTCATTTATAATTTTCTATGCGATTTCAATATCATTTGTGTCATGAGTACATATATTAATACATCTACTCCTCTAGAACATGAACATTCAAATAGATATTTTTTTGTAATTATTTAGGATGCAAATTATTATTTGCTTGGTATGTAAAGTCAAATTAAATGAATCTTTTGATATAAACTCAACATTAAGTGGACGAATTATTTGATTTAAAATGGTTGAATATATTTGTTGAAAAGATCATTAAACTGAAATTAAAATAGTATTGTAATTAGTATATAGTAATGCATACTCTTGATTTCTTGTTATCTTATGAGGTTTGAGGTGGTACATAATTTTGAATATGAACTTGTCACTAAAATTAATAAAGCTAACTCAGGGAGATTAACATGGATGGGTCCAAAAGAATAAAATTATTCTATGGTTTGAAATTTGAGCTGGATCTCGTCGGTTTCACAAGTGTTTGGAATAAGCCTTGAGCTGGTTTCTCTTGTTGACGTGTTTTCTAGCCTGGATGAGCACTTGCATATAAATTGACTTTTTGAGCTAAGTAGAAATTTCCTCATACTCAAAAAAAAAAAGGGTTAAATTTCCAAACTAATAAGTTGGAGTAGTTCTTATTAGACTATTTACAATGGACATGTTGAAAAAAATATTCAATAGTTTAAACCATCGCGATCATTAAAAAATTCGATCACGATTCTGATTAAATCGGGACATGTATAAAATTAAACACGTTTAATTCCTTCGAGTTGTGCCCACATGTCTCTTTCTTCATGTCAAGGGCTACTCTTAGACACGCCACACGCCTGACAGCGAGAGCATCTGCGAAGAAAAGAATCACGGCCCACGTAGCCATTGAGTTTGTATTGATTATTTTGTATTTTCAAATTTCTTATCTCATTTTTAATTTATTTTCATATCAATTATTTGATAATAAATTAATTTTTTTAAAATTTATTTTATACCAAAATTCATCATTTTTTTCTCTATAAATAGAGACTTGGTTCATTTGATTTGAATATATAAAAAAAATCAACCATTTTCAATATAATTATTCTATTATTCCTTACTAAATTTTTTTATATTTTAATATTTTTTAGTGTACGTATAATAACCAATTGTGTGATTATTTGTACTTTAATTATAAAGGATAATTGATATAATTATTTAATATAATTATTCTATTATTTCTTACTTATTCTTTATTTAATTATAAACGATAATTGTTATAATTATTTAATTATAAAAATAAAAAATATAAGTAAATAAGAATATTAGATAAAAGCGGTAAAGTGTTGAATTTTATTAAACAAAACTATCAGAAAGTATAAAATCGAATGGCAAATTATTATGTGGAAGGAAAAGAATATGATAATGAGCGTCGAGAATTGAAAATATGACGTTAAAAAATCCAACCAACGTGACATAGCTTACCTGTCTACAAAAATAATCTCCGATGACAAAAAATACCACTATCTCCATAGAGTCAAGTTTTGACTTATGGTTGAATCTAAGATATTAATTTTATATTGCAGCATGAGTATGTGAATCGGTGAAAAATATAACGATTGAAGTTGTTTTTATTATACTTGCTATTATTATTCAAATTAGAGTTATTTACTTGCTATTATTATTCAAATTAGAGTTATTTATGTATATTAGTTACTGAGGTTTCAAAACTTATTAAGTTCCGATCATAAAAAATCAAATAATGTGACTCTTTAAAGAACAAGGGTGTATTACAAAGAGAAAAATAAGTCATTATTGCTGCATTTTTTTAATCTAATAAAGGTTATTAGTTTAGAAGTTGCACACAAAGGTTCCTAACAAAGCATATAAATCCATGATAAGACAAAGATATGTTCGTCCATGATTATTTTCCTAAAGATAGACAGTAAATGACAAAAATTCCATAGATCAAGATTAGGAATTAGACACATAAATCTTATTATTAAACTCTATCATTTTCAGGATAACGTTTTTAACTTGATGTAAATTACTGTAGATAGGTTTTTGAAGACAAAAGGTGGCAGGTTTATCATTGAGATCAGTGTTGTCCTTTTGTTAATAGTTAATCAACTTATTATGTCCTTCTAATGGGATGCATGTTGGTCCTTCTAATATGATATATAAGAGTAATTAATAATGCTATAAAGAACGAGTTGCTCATTGCTAACATAAGCCGTTTTCATGTCGCATGTTGCATGAAATGCTCAGACGCGTTTAGATAGTTTTGACGCCCCATGTGGGCTAACGGCCAAAACGACCCGCCCACGGTTATATGCATATGTCCCCGTAGAGTTTCTAAATAGATCGCTGGGTGCGTGTAAATATATTGGGTTTGGGGGTGATTTTCCTACAAAATTCCTTATTACATGGCTTTTTACTAGAAAATGCACGTGTAAAACAAGACAAACACCTACACCTCCTTTCCTCCCTCTCTACCTACCTAATATCTTCCATGGACAAGTGCATTCTCAATTTTGTGATCATGGCCGTTGGTTTTGTGTCTGTAGTTTGCTTGCTCAACTCTCATGAACTTTCATCAATGGCTTGGATCGTTTCTCTAGGTTACTATTATGTAGGTTGTTTGTACTATGAATTGCTATTTATTATGCTTGAGAATGTGGCAAACATCAATGGAAGGCTCCCATATGCTCGGTTCAAATTAATTTCAATCGATTTCTTACCCGCTATTGTCCTTTGAATATGTCAAGTCAGCAGCGGCGTGGGAGCTTTTCTATATATACCTCCTCCAAACAACAAACAAGGTTCAGATCTTTTAATCTCTAAAATATCATATAGCTTTCTTCCGCAGTATTAATTAATTTTTGTATTTTTGTTTTTGGTCTCATCTGCTTGGTTTCTTTAAATGGGTGTCGCTACTAATTGTTTCAAGTTTAGTGGTCGCTTATACTAATTATCATCGCCATATGTATTGAGTCTCAAGCGGTTGTTTCTGCTTAATTTGAATTTGTTTGTCCAAGTTGATTTCTCGCTTGTCAGATCGAATATTATTATCTATCTATTCATTGTTATTCCCAGCTATGTTTGATATAGTGACTTCGCTTACTTTTGTGAGTTGATCTCTTGCTTTTGAGGTTCCCGTGAATGGTGCGCTTTTGGTATGATATGTGGTTTGTTAATCGCCATGTAAAGATTTTTTTTTTTTGGGTCCCAACCTCGCTCGACTATACTATGTTTACATTCTAACGTATGTCGTGCTTCTTCATCGTATTTATGCATAACGCCAAATTTCAAGAATAGCCTTTTGTCTTACATGTTTTCGATCTATATTATGATACGCCAGATTTCATGTCAAAGATCGGTGTTTCAACTCAGTTTTAAATAAAATTCTTAAACTATTTTACTTAACTATGTTGTTACATTCTATTTTCCCCTGGCTTTCGATCAATGTAATGTCAAGGCTTCTGAATCATATTTCATAAGTTCTTTGTGTTGCACATGCTTCTTGTGTATATTGCTATTTTTACATGCTCTCGAATGACTGTTGTATAAATTTTCTTCCGTTGGTCGGGTTTATCATAGGTTACTACAGCGACGTTGCCTTGCCATCGCTATTCCGCCATCGTTGTCTTTACCTTTTATCAAAGGCCCTTAGTTGTATTAATCTTACATCATTTATGTATATGTAGACAAACTGTGTTCCTACACTACTTGTTAGGTATTGAAATCACAGATACTCATTGATACTTGGTCGGCCCATTATCTCAGTTAGGGATAAAATGCACTTAATATTGTGAGTATAAGCCGCTATGTCAGTTTAACTATAGTTCTCACAGATGCCTTAGGTCTTTCTCGACTCATTCAGATTAACTATAACCGGCTATCCTGACGGAATCCTATTTATAATTTCTTATAATCAATTAACATATTATTTGTTAGATGTACGTCAAAAATTAATACATATAAAGTACTTCTCGCATATTTATACTGCATATCTTTATAGTCGGTAAAGCTTGTACCGAGTCGATTGCCTATTTAGTTAATAATATAACCGCAATCGCCGTGTCTTTCCCATATGTTGGCAAGAATACAGACTTCCAAAAATGTTTTTATTCTCAAACAACTTTTATCTAAAACTGAGGATTATGGCTTCCTTCATCGCTGAAAATCGGCCGACAAATTTATACTTCTTCTCAAACAAATAGTGGATGATATTTGTTATCACTGCCAAATTCCATACATTTGTACCTTAATTTACTAAGCAATTAGTACGTAAATTTGGCCATCATTTTTCATAATTCGTACATTTAAAATAATTCAACGAATTTGGACATATATTGGCTATCAATACCATAATTCGATACATTTCAGACTAATTCAAGCAAAATCAGACAAATATTTGACCATCGTCATTATAATTCCATACATTTGCACTAATTTATTAAAATTAGGACACATATTTGGCCATTATTATAAGTAATTCAAAGACATTTGCACTAATTCAATGAAATCAAGTATATTTGGCCATCGCTTGCCATAATTCGCACATTTTCAAGACTAATTCGTGAAAAAATCGATAGATATTTGTCCATCACCGGCTATAATTCCATACATTTGCACTAATTTATTAAAATTAGATGATATCAGCCATCGCCTATAATTCATACATTTGCATCTAATTCAATGAAATTGAGATATATATTTAGCCATCACCGGCTATAATTCCATACATCATACTCTAATTTATTAAAATTGACAAATATTTTGGCTATCGCTATACCTCAAATGCAAAATTAATTTACATCTAAATTAACGCTACATGCTTAATTGGGGAAAAACTAAATTTTAACAATATAAACTGCAACTATCAGATCTTTTTCCATATGTTGTCAAGAATACAAACTTCCAAATGAAAAGTTGGTAGAAATATCAAGAATACAAACCGTGATCAAGGCTTAAGATAAATATATAATATAACTAGCCAAAGCGAATAAATAAAGCAAACTTTGATTCTCATGAAACTTAGATTAATCGATGGAGTTAAAACCTTCAAACCATCCTATCCAGAGACGCAGTTACAAACTACGGATATCTAATTGCAAAACTTGCAATTAAAATCTCCAAAACACAATACCTAAGACATTCATTAAAAGATTTAAGCGATCAGCGCATTGTCCACACCTAATTTACATGATAACATTGGAAGAGTTCCATAAAGTTATTATATTTCTACTCACTTACACTTATTACGCATAACCTACAGATACTATACAAAAAGTTGTCATATTAGAATCTAAAGTCATCATGTAGTAATACCATAAGAGCAGATGATCTTATGATATCTCCGGCCCAATCGAAGACTACTTTGACTCCCTTCATTGCCCATCACAAGCATCTCTAGTTCCGTAACATCGATGAAGTTAAGAATAGGCGATACCAACCACCAAACCACAATCTCTTTACTAGGTTGACCACCGCCACCATGAAACGGTCCAAATTGATGCTTACCTTCCAGCGACCGCCATTCCTAATGACGCATACGGTTTAGCCTATTCATTAAGTAGTCTAATGTTCAATTGGCATTTCTTACTTTTATTAAATCAAAACCAATTATTAAATCTGGAGCTTTTTAAAATCGACATTGCACCATACGCCATAGTTATGAACCCGAACATCGCGAAGATCACCGACGCAAAAGAGTCAGCACTACGTACTGAGAATACGCATCCGCTAATTTCCAAATCATCATTGCGTGAATAAAGATTTGTTCCACACCCCACTGGTATCAATTGCCGGGTCAAATTCCGAGTGTGTTTATACCCAATTTCATCCTCAAGAGAAGCTGATGTAAATGATAATGTCTACGCAATGAGCTGGGGAGAAGTCCCCATCCTAATCGGTTAATTCAAATTTTTGCTAAAAATCGAGGCGCCCGGTGCCAAGTATTTTATTCTCGAATAATCACATTATAATTGCTCACCAAAGATAATGAAATACCATAAAAGACTATCTCAAAGCAAAGATCGGCCTACCAAAGTTAACGTACTGGTAGGCGCTGAAAGACTCACACAAATTGTAATCAAGTTTACATAAAGCTTTATATTGCTAAACTAAATACTTGAATATAGTAATTGGCATAAAATATTTATAATGGAATTGTCAACAAGACAAGGACCACTATTAAACCTTATCCCGTATAATGAATGTAAAGATACTTGCATGAACATTTTTAAGCAAAACCTTTATCGGTCACCATAGAAACCTACTCTACAATAGAAATTGATGAAGGAATAACTCTCCGATGTCATAACTAATTTGGCTTATGTTTCTTATACTTATCATTTCCCATTCAAAGCAATGCCTCGAATTTAATATCATTATGTATCACAAGCAACATCTACAAGTTTCCAACAAGTTGCATCTAAACACTTATGTATCATCTCCTAAGCACATATACGTGGCGTGCGCTTTTAATAATAAGAACAGTCAAAATGATATTTAACAACTTACCAATCAGCCATTACATATAATCTAAAAAAATTGTGAAGTTTCTAATTTATTACACTAAACATTGAACAAACTATATGAAAAACAATGCAAATAAAAATAATATCATAATTAATTCAATGCAAAAGCTATGACTTTGTATTATCATCCAAAATAACGACGCTTATTATGAAAAAGTTTCTGCAATGATTTCACTCAACTTGATTACTACATGTTTCGAGTGCAGAATGTCTCAAATCATACTTGCAAGTGGTCATATTAGCTCTTTATTAGACTATAGATAAAATGTGTGTTCAGATACGCGAAAGTTCAATACTAACTCAACCCATTTGTAGACTCATGAAAAGAGCACGTTAAACAAATCTTCGAGCACCGAAATCAAAATCAAATCATTTCTTTTAACTAGACAACGAAAATAGTAACCAACAAAATTACACAAATATGTTACTCATAATCGGCCCAAAAAATATTAAAGTATCCCTAAAGCTTTCATATAAAATAAACCCATTTAACGATCACCTAACTTTACACAACGCCACTCAATATCACCCATCTTTAAACGCATAACTCGATCACCCATTCTTCTAAATATGTCCTAGTGGGTCATTAATCACGATTTTTCCGCAATTGGTCATGAATTATCACGCTGAATTCTCTACGTGACTACTCGTAGCGGTAATTTAGTAATTTCTAATTTTGTATTTTTGCAAAAAACTATGGTATAAACGGTGTGTACTTCGATGATCACCTAACTTTACACAATGTCACTAATTGATCACCCATCTTTAGAAACGTACAACTTGATCACCCATTTTTCGAAATATGTCCTAGTGGGTCCCACCGTCAAATTTTCCGACAATTGGCTGTTAAATTGGTCACGTGACTACTTCGTAAGGGTAATTTAGTAATTTCACTTTTGTATTTTTGCATAAGATTCTTAATGGATTAGAGCTATTGTACAACTTAATAAACTCTTCACTAGAGAACAAATAATGTACAAACGCATGAAGTTTTCATCGCTAACTTCGAATTCACCATGTCAAGATCACATGTGGTTTCCATAGGTTACCCACACATCCCGAAATAATCTCTTTCATTAATAAAATTCTCACTTTAAGCTAAAAGGATATGTATATTATAGGTATATAATCCACTTATCACGAACATTCAATATACAAACGGTACCCTGGCTTCTATTCAATGACTTCTTGTGACCTTTATATTAAAGTTGTTATTTATGTCAAAAATTTTAAAAGTTTCTATGTCGTGCGAATATTAATCACATATATACTATCAGGTTTAATTTTTTATGAAAAGTTAAAGTAGTAACAATTACTTTTATTTATTAGTTTAGTTTAAATGTTTGAAGAATTATAAATTTTATAAATTTAGGTAAATGTTTGTTAATTATCAAAATATAATTTATAAATTTAGGTAAGAAAACGCGATCAAGTTGTACATTTCCTAAAGAGCAGCGATCAACTAAATGATATCAGGTAAAGAAGTATCATCCATAGCATTTACAAAAATACAAAAGAATTTACTAAATTACCTTTACTTAAGTAGTCATACGAGGTCACGTGACTCAATTTAACGCCAACGTTTAAATCTAAATCTACAGACCCACTAGGACATATTTCTAAAAATGTTATCAAGTCAGACGTTTAAAGACAGCGATCAACTAGCCGACATCAAGCAGAAAGCTTGGTATGATCACTCATACATTTTGCCCCTATAAAAATAACAATTAATTTAAAAACTTATTTATATATACATGTGGTGTAAACTAATCGGACAAGAATAAATACTATCTACATATTTCAAGACTAATTACCAGAAATAGGTAAGCCAAACAAGAATGAAATCAGTTGGAGTCAAGAACCCATATTGGCATATTCCTACTTTGACAAAAACGTACCTGCTTCAGACTTTGTATCCTAAAATTCAGGATTTAAAAGTCATACAGATTTACCCACCCCAAACTTGGAAAGCAATATACTCCATCTTCCAATTAAGATTCATGTATACAAATTTCCTTAAAAATTTCGACTGATCAGATTGAAGGGAAAAAAGAATTTCAGTGTGCTTTCCTTATTATTTTTAACTTACAAAAGTCCAATTTCTTATTTCCTCAATAATCTAAGCAACTACAACCTAAAACCTTATTACTTTTTTTAGAAATTGAGATTGGGCTGCCCAATTAGTATTAGACCATGACACAAAAAGTTTCAAATTTTGCAATACATTTATTCACATCACACTGCTCTATGTATCACAAATAAAAAGCTAAAGATCATGACCGTGACTAACGATATAAAACAAACTCTAATATTATGTGATAATAAGAAGCGAATGTCCCAATTAAATCGAACACGAATTGACTAATGGACCGGACCAACGATGTGGCCTGGGCTTCCAAACAAGTAAAAGTGGGCCTTCTAAAGAAACAAAAATCCTTTCAATTTCTTGAAATTTATTTTCCAAATTACATTAATTAAAAATGGCAAAAGTGTCAACTATTTTTGGGATGTCATTAGCAGCCTTTGCTTTTTGGGAAACTATGGATAAAGTTCATGTTTGGATTGCTCTTCATCAAGATGAAAAAGTACAAATTTTTTTTATTTTTTAATTTTTTTTTCTATTTTTTTTGGTACCAAGATTTGTTTTTTCTTGATGATTAGCTCATGTTATAAGGTTCTCCTTGTAAATTGGGTTTTTGTGATTTTGATTGATCTATTAGAAATTGATCAATTGTTTTTTGGTAAAATGGTGCATTGCAGTTATGTATTGAGTGTTTGATTGATTTATTGATAATTTGTGTATTGTATGTTTGTGATTGAATTGTTAGTTTTTGTATGCAGCTTTGTAATTTGATATATAGTGTTTACAATGGGAAAGGTTATGGAGGATTCTGAGTGTAGGGAGGTATATTTTGAGCTATACAATATAGATAAAATGATCATAGAAGCTAAGAGTTGTTAGGGGACATGCGGCTACCTGCATTGATGTATTGGATATTGAATACTTGGGGAAGATGTCGAATTAGAGTCCGGGGAATCGAGTATTTTAGGAGCCAATAGCCTGTTCTCTCTGAGTGTATTGGTATCGAGGTTACTAGAGACGTCCATAATTGCAGTTGAACTCTTGTTACTTTTGTCCTGAGTTGCAATCGAGATTACTGGTATATCCATTCTAAATTACGTTTGTGTTAGTACGGTTAATGAGTGCCTTGCGATTAGTAAAGTTCTTAGGTAATCTCGGTATGTTGGTGGGCGAGTGTAATAAATGAAAAGTTTTGATTAGAATGACTTATGCTGTTGATAGAAGTGGGGAGTGAATGCCGCTTAGCGGATGGAAAAATGTGGCACAACAAATGGCTTCAACTTTTCCCAAACCATTCCAATTCCCTTCTTTATCGCCTCCCTTCTACTTTAGTTGCACTTTCCTAAATGCAATTTGAAGATTACATGTTATGTGATTTACTTTATTATATGATAATTTTCAACTGTAATATGCTTACATTCTTCTGGTTATAACTGTGTTGATTTCTCTTATATGATTAAATTTTTGGTGTTTTGTAGCAAGATAAATTGAAGGAGGAAGCTCAAGTTAAGAGAATGAGAGCAGAACTTCTGGGACAGCAAAAGGAACAGGATTCTCTTGCTTAAGTTACAATGTGCAGAATCCAATTAGAAATGCAGCCGTGATGATAGTTTCTTTATTTTTCTTTTGAATTGCCATAATTCGACTTCAGACTTGAAGGAAGTTTTTTTCTGTTGTGATAATGGTTAGTGGTCATCAATGTACTTTGAATTTCATAACCAGCCAATTTGCTGGCTATGTATTTGTTGACATCTCCATTGTTGCAAAACTGAAGTTACAAGCTTTATAAATAATTTTATGATGGTCTGTGATAAATGTGATTCGTCATATTAACCGGATTACAATGTCTATGTGGATTTCTATTACATGACTTTTAAAGGATAATTAGGACTCCCTATAACTGTGTCACTGTCAAATACCCTTTTGCCCTGTCTCAGGAAAATCACTCCCTCTTAGAACCGCTAAAAGCGGCTGAATGGCTGGCAATCAGAGTCCCCGGCAAGTCCAGCGCTCGATTCGTCAGTAATCGAAAGGATCAAGCGATCACAAATATTCCACGATCGTTTCAAGATTGGTGATTTTGTTTAATGTACTATAAAGCAATAAATTGCGCTAAAGAATGAATGTACTATGAACGGCGATGGCGCAAGTATAAGTGAGTAACGGTATCAATTTCTTTCGATTATAACACTCGTTACCATCCTAAGAAATTTTTACCTCATTTCGGCGTTTTATGCTACGCCCAATCTTTCGTACTTTCGCCGAAGTTTATATATATCATCGCTTCACGAGCTGAATGTGCACCTGAAGGTCCAAGGGTATTTCTACGGGATTTGTGAACCGCTTCATATTGAACCAAATCCCATCTCCAAACGACTATCTATTTCAAGCGGAGAACCACATCTTTGACAAAGATCGCCGCCGGGATAGCACTCGCTTCTTCGATCCTCGCTTCCTTCGCCAATCGATTCTATCACCGTGGAACTTTAAGCTCGGCCTTTACACGTGTCCATACTTTATTTAGCGATATCCGACTATCGGGTTTTAAGTTCTATAAAGGTATTTCTATGTCTTAAAGTGTACTTTCTTTTATTTCAACTCAAATGTTTCATCTTCAATCTTTTTCATTTCTCCCTACCAACCTTTCCTCTCCCTTCGTGAACGCTCTCATAATTTCTAATTCCCTCCGCCTCGTCGTATAACCCGACACTATTACAAGTAACTTCACCCTCCTCTTTATGCCTTGTAAGTTCTTGACTCAGATAACTTCCCTTGAATGTATCATTCCAAGAATTTTGCTATGTTTGACTTTTAGGGTTTATGTACGGTTAACTGGCTGGCTTATACTCAAAATTTTGGAGAAATTCATTAAATATCTACTCAATTCATGTTTGACTGAAGGGTGTTTTAGTGATTATCTTCTGAGTAATAGGGGAAAATAAGGGTTTGAAGTTTTTTGGGTTTTTTCATATTCAATCTTGAAAGTTCTCAAAGTTGTTTCCCATGTATTCCGTGTTTCATTCTTAGATTGCTGAATTTATGTTCTTTGACGGGAGATACTACTTTTTGATGTGTTTGGGTCTCCCCGTGGTGGATCGGGGAAGTCGGGGAGTTTATTTCGTGTCAAGACGAAGAGTTTTATACTCAAATTTTGGAATGTTCTGTAGCCCTTTCATTTTCCCAAATTGCTCCTATTTTGGCTCGATTTTCCGGAATTTCCTACTTTGTTTAACCCATTACCTTCTGCATTTCATGATATTGCCCGTGTTCCAACCTGTAAATTCCTTCCATATCCGACAATACGAATCGCCTCCCTCGTGAGGCCCGACCGCCTACATGAATGAACTCGACACCTTACCTTCTTAGATTATACACTGCGCGGGCGAGTTTACTATTGGTAACTTGAGATTTTCCAAGGACCATGATCTCATAATACATAGCGATTCCTCAGATGCCAAAGCTCTGAAGTCATGCAATGGCTTAACAAATTAAGACGTGGGAGGAATCACGATGCAGACGTTATTCCGGCTGAGCCCCATCGTCTATCCTCCTTCTTCTTATACCACCGAAGCCGCCCCTAGGCTCAGACGCTCCATCCTCTCAAACCGCGGAGCCTGTTCAAGCGGGTACTAACGCTAGCAAGCCAGGTGATATTTCCACTATTATCCGCGACTCTTTACCAGTAGAATTCTAAGACGAGGATTTAGTTAATTTCAGGCATTACTTTTCTATTCCCGCATTTGTTGAAATGCGCATTCCCTTAGAAGGGTAGCAGGTTTTTGAGCCGCTAGTTAACCCATCACATAATGAAAGTCCTTTAGCCTAGGACGGACAACCATCTATATGTAATCCCTTGATCCCATAAGTACACTCTTCTCGCCTTTCATAGATGAGTTATTAGTAATCTGTTGCTAATCGTGCCTCGTGGCAAATCCGCCCCGCGGGTGGCTACCTATCACCATCTTTATAGTTGTTTTTAGGATGGTTGAGATAACCCCCCACCATACCCCTCTTCTTTAATTTGCACAAAACCTCCCATTCTGGGCCGCTTACCTCCTTCCCAGCCGCCCGAGGTTGCAACATTTTCGCTGATCCCAAGATTGAAAAGATCGCCAAAACAATATGGCATTCCAAATGCCGCTTCTTGGAAGCGAGCTATAGGTGATGTTCCCAAGAGCTGACCTCTGTGAGGATGCAAAACACTATAAGTTTAAGAAACCGCTTTGATCATGCCCGTATATGCCACCACTCAAGCCGATTTTTGGCCAACCCTTCATTATAAAGTATTCATGAGGGAGGGTGTGTTAATCCAAGCTGGTTCGATCAACTCCATGAGTTCTACCAATTCAGGCGCCAGTCGATTGGGTGCTAAATTTCTCCGATATTTTGTTTTCATCTTGCATTTCTTTCTTAGTTTGACTTAACTTCTACTCTTTTCGCAGATGCATTGGCGCCGCTAAATGGAATCTAAGGAAGGTTTTTCCCACCATGATCAAGTGAAATGCCCCACTTTAAAGCGTGGTCAAGAAGCGTTTCTGCGACACTGCAACACGATCTCCGGGCTCGCCGAAGCGGTCGCTCCCAACCTTCTTTTATCCGGAAAGAGTTCGGCCGCTGCCTCCCCCCGCTCTCGAAAAGACAGAAACGCCGCTCACAAGCGGCCTAGAATTCAAGATATCGGATTTGATCAAGATCCGCCTTCCTCCATTCCCCCGCCAAGCAAAGGCAATTCCGTAGAGAGCTCTAGTCTCCATCCATTTACCTCAAACTCGCTTCATGATGAGGGTGCTGACTCGACTACAAGAGCTAAGATGAGATACTCAGCGAATTTTTTGGAGCTGTTTTTACTGAACCCGGCGGATTCCAGATTGACGAGGAGTTTACCTTGTGGAAGAGCAGTGACGCTTTCCGCATTTCACGCCCTCTTTTGTCGAACGACAAGCAGTGTACTACAACCCAATCCGTGATCCTTTAGAATATGCTTCACGTCCTCTCCGCTCCCCTTACTCCCACCTCGTGAGGACAGAAGAAGTGATGTTTTTCGTGCCCTACCGATGCCCCCTCGCCAGACAACTCATATGAAAAAAAAAAAAATTAAATTTTTTCTACTTCATGCATAAAAATTTTAATAAGATAATTTTTTCACGATGATATTATTTCTCAGAAATTCTTTTTTGAGCCGAATTTCATTTATAATTTAAGAGTGTTCTCACATGGAAGAATTTTATCTTTGAATCGGGTTCGTGGAGATTTAAGTACGATAAATGAGACTAACCGAAACCGAACGACTGACATTTTTTTATAAATATCTCCGCAAGCTTATCCTCCACATCATAAAACCAAGTCATCATCTTCATCTGTTTCATTTTTGGCCGAAATATTCACCCTCCCCTTAAAAAATTTCTATTTTCCATTTCTCTTCGATTGCCGCCAAACTCGCATCGGTCAGGTAATATTGTTCTCCCCATCATTCTCTTCTCGAAAGTTAAGGTAAGAAAATTTCAAGTTCCTTCTGAGATATTTCGGTTTTACATAGTTGACTTTTTAGTTGACTTTTCCATACCTCGAATTTTATGATAAATCTTAATTGGTTATGGGTTCTGCGATTTATTCGAAGTCAATTCAGTGATTTGTGAGATCGCTTCGAGGACGCATGGCCGAGTTGACGTTTAGGTTTCGGGTTGACTTTTTGTAGGATATTTTTATAAGACTTTAAAATGTGCAGTGAGGTTGGTATTGGGACCTTTATTATAGCAGCATGATGTTAAATCGCGATTTAAAATCGATTAAAGCGGTGTTATGTCAAAAGTAAATTCCAAGCTGAGTTATAAATTGATACTTCGGAGTATAGATTGCTAATTGTATGGACTCAAGCATTAGTTAGAATAACTTATAAGTTTCATTTGTAAATGAGAAAATATAAGTACGGAATTTAGCTTTTGGAATCATCAAGGCGTCCGACGTGATTATAATTCGGCGTTTATCCGTCATGTTAGACTGCTTAGAGATGCCTCTCTAAGAGTCGGGTTATGTATCTTCTAGAATGCCGTATAAGTAGTGAGGTCTTGGATTATACTTTCTCGGTGTCATTAGGGCGCTGATCGTGGAAAGTGGGCGCTACTCTGATTGTTTTTCGCTGGTTGGCTCATGGGTACTAGCAGAAAGTAGTACTTATCTCACTGTGTTACTTTACGCATTTACTTTAAATCAAGTGAACATGTTATCGTGATATGATTATGTGAGAATGATATACATGTTATTACGACATGATTGCGTGAGAACGATATTACCTTATTACGATATGATTATGCAGAAACGATATACATGTCATCGTCAGCGATTACGTGAGAAACGAGCATACATGTAATTGCTATATGATTATGTGATTATATTCCTCGTGGGCGCTTGAAGATTGCTCAGGCAATAGTCAACTCCCAACTTATATTTCTCGATTTATGTGGGCCTTGCCGGCACTTTATGATTTCGTATTCCTCATGGCACTTATGATTTCCGTGGCCTCGCTGGGCGATCAGGTTTGACTTAATGCATTGCGGTGATGTTTTAGCCGCGCTTGGATATTGTTCGGGGAGTAGAGTAGCCGGTTATCGAGAGGTGATGGTTAGAGTTATCTATGACTCGAGTTTACTCGAGTATCGTAAAGCATCCCTATAGTCGGGATTAGTAAGTGAATTAGCGACTCCTTCCTTGCGCGATACGTGATTATTGGCCCCATACTACCAAGATAACAGGCGGTTTGGCCTTATACTCGCTATAAGAGCGGTATGACTGCTTTTGGATCGCTTTGTCGCCAAGTGGCATTGTTCGCGGTGGCCCCATACTACTAAGATACAAGGGTTCGGCCTTAAGTACTAAGATAAAGAAATTTTATTTAGTCTTTCGATCACTTTGTCACAAAAGATTGTCGACGTGGGTCTCTATACTACGCATAATACATGCGTGTCTTTTTATACTTAGTGTATAAGATGTGTGCCTTATACTTAGCGTGTGCATAAGAGCGCGTGCCTCGACTTCTAGCGATGAGCGCGACGCGCCTTATACTTTGTGTATAGCCATAATACTTGGCATTTGCTAAGCGCGGTTTTGGCCTTATATCATGTATAAGTGCTGGTGATTATTGATTAGTCCATTCCTCAAGAGGTAGACGGATTGAGTATATGCGCATTAGGAGGTTGGTATATCAGCGGGGATAATGGTAGATGTGAGGTTCGGCGACTGTAGTTTTAGCTCTGCCATGAGTCTATTGATTTCTTTCTAAAATTGTGTGCTCGCCGAACCTCCTATTATATCTTCATGTATTATGTCTCGAGATTTCCCCTCATGTAAATCATGTTGTATGACCTTTTAGGTAGTCTCGATATATGTATTTTTATTCATATTTGACTATTATATTATTGATCGACTGCCCGCATGTTTCACCAAGAGTTTCACTGCCTCGCGGCTTACACCCCTCGCATCAAGCGCATTTCATTTGTGCCAAAGCTGACAGACGGGCCGGGTTGAGCCAAGAGGTCAAGCTGGTAGCTGCCTCCCGAGCGGCTTAAAGCGAGCATCGGGCGGCAGAGATCGTCACAGCCCCGATTTTGATGCTATTACAATCGCTTTTGATTGTTGTATTTTTCCTTTGAAACTTTAGCCTTTGCTCTACCGTTGTCATTTTGTATTCGTGGATACAAAGTATTTATCATTCGTTGTAGCCTTGCCGGCATAACTTTCTTTTCAGATATGTTGTGTATATATATATGGGTTTGTCGCTTCGATATCACCAATGGATTATAAATTTAAAAAACCTGCTTTTGATTCGGGGAAATTTAATCGTGATCACATTTTTGATGAAACGAATTGTATTTTCTTAAATCGAGTCGCCCATCGGTTTGGTGACTCGTGTTCCGATTTTAATGACTCTCACCTCGTGGCGGCCGACTGGGCGGTCGCTATAATCGCTTCAGCTATCTTTATTTTTAATGTAACTTTTAAGACATCAGTTTAACGTGTTGTCTTCGCGCCTTTCGAACACTTGCTTATAATATCGCATTTGTAATCAGCTGCTTTTGAAGTCATTGTGCATTTATTTCTACGTATTTATCCAATTACTTATAATTATTTTTGCTTATTTCATTATCTTTTAATCGGGCGTTTACGCTTCTTCAGTTCTCAGGCCAATTGTCTTGATTATTACACCGCTAATGTCAGTACACTTGATGGATGCCGCTGTCAGATGATTACTCAAATGTTAGTGCTATATAATAAATTATTTACCAGTTGTTGATCTCTTTGATGCAGAAAGCGACGAGTGGGGCTGGTCTTAACACATGTAAATGCTTATAATTATAATGTTTATGGATTTCAGATATCATATTGTTGTATGCTTTTCCTCGCATAATTTTAACAAGTCATAAAAGATAAGTCCGCCTTTTATTAATGGTTTACTCTTGTAGAGCTTACTTCCTCTCAGTCAGTTACATGACCCTTTTTGGGAGATTACACATAATATTTGCATAGTTTAGATGCATGCTAGGTTCGAGGAACCGCTTTGCCATCTAGGTCTTCTAGCTCATATGTGCTTGGTCCCACAACTCTTTTTACCCTATAGGGCCCTCCCATTTGGGGCTCAACTTGCTCTGTTCTTTAGTCGACTCATCAACATAACCTCCGGCAAATACTATATTCATATTATTACTTTCTTCTTCGATCCCAATCCTCATATATGTGATGGAGCCGACCGCAGTAAAAAGCTTGCTCCATAGACTAGGCCGAAGCGAGCCTCTACCCGTTGCTTGATTAGGGATCGGAGCGACTCATAATACCGCTCGGGAGCTCTCTTCTATCTAACGTCCCCTTCATTTGCCACTGAGTATGTTCTTCTTGATGCCTTTAAATATTATGCGGTTCATGACCTCAACCTGCCCATTCACTTGGGGATAACAGATTAGGGCGAATCGGTGCTCAATTCCAAATTTCTCACATAAATCCTCCAACACTTGTCCTTCAAATTGAGGACCATTATCTGACACTAATATTTTTGGGATTCCAAACCGCGTGAGGATGTTTTCTACAAGAACTAAACAACCTCCTCGCTTTAGTCTTCGAGAGGTCGGGCCGTGACCGCCCACTTGCTAAAATAATCGACTGCCACAATAGTGAATTCAACTTCTCCTTGGATTTGAAAAGTGCATTTCTAAATTGCCGATTCCCCACATAGCTTAATGGGGAACGTGGACTTACCTAATCGCCGGTGGACGAAGGGTAACTCGGGCGCATTTCCCATCCACCTACGCGGCTCACACTTCTTTACATATGCAAGAGTACCCTTTTACCAATGTTGGCCAATAGTATCCAGCCCGAGTGATCTTAATAGCTGTTAACGGTCCCAACGTGACTTGGCACACCATCCCCGCGTATCTCCGGCTTAACATCTGAAATATCCCCGCCTGATACTTGCTAACAAATGGCCCATCCCGATATGGGGCGGCCTATTACTCTATTGTATGAATGATCCTCAATATCAACTATCGTGAATTGAGCTCGATCATTGCTGGACTGTGATCCGCTTCCTACAACGAAGCCCAACGCCAATTACCCCATGGCATTTAAGGTGAATAACTGCGAACCCCGTTAGCCGCGATTGAGCTATTGTATTTAGGCTTCAAGGGAGCTACAATTTGTCAAAAGTGATGAGTTACATAATATATCTATCGAATCACATTGTCCACCAACATTCGCTTCTACAATGAAATTTGCGATTATCGTGCTATAACCATTGTGAAGTATCACAAAGGCAACTCAATCCCTATTTAACTCCTCGTAGATGAGAAGTTTTACATTATCTCGCCACAACCAGCTGTTTTATTGACCAATTGACCTCTTCACAGTATAGTTCTTCCTGTAGCTTGAATTGCCCTTCTTCTCAAAGTAATACCGCTTTTAAATGGTATCAATTCGCCTAGCGAGCCTCGACACCTTAAGGTGTTCTCGTTTAATCTCAGTGTGGGCGTGGTACCTACGATTTTGACGGCGTTGTCCCACCGAAGTTTCCTTCTTTATCTGTGAATTCTTTAAACATTCATTTTTATTAATCTCAATCTCTGAGGATCTTATATCTAGTTTGGGTGGTACCATGCCCCTTGTTTCTGCACGTTTATATCATGGTAGCCGGCTTTTATCCTTCGCTCCGTGCACTTCCTCATCAAGATCGGCTTAGAAGCGTATTCTTTCTCTACTGAACATAGATCTCTGCTTATAGACACTTAGTGTTGTTAATCTTCTGGCTCCCTGAACTTCAGATAATCGAACCAAACCTTTTACGGTAGTGGTTCGTAATTCTCTTTGTAACTCCCGCTCCCTGCCTCGGGCCGAATTTTCCTATAATCGCTTTTCCCCGCGAATTTTGATCGGCCCCTCTCTTTTCCCCGAAAATTTAAGATCCTTGGTTTTTCCTTCTTTAATTTTCAACTCCTCCAACCTCTTAAGTATACCGTCTAACCTGGCACAAGGGTCTGGGTCTTTAGACAAGTGGCTTCAAAACCAAAGTCTTATTCACCACATATGTTAATTTGCTGTGAAATGCCATATATGCTACCTTATTGTTAACTTCCGGATGGTTAGCAATATGTCATTATAGCGCCTCGGTAACTCTTCGGTTTTATCTGGGCTCGCCGAATCCACAACGCCTCTCTCTACCTATGCTTGCATGGACGGATCCAAACTTGAACAATGCATCCGCCATTCGCCGATATTTAATCTATGGATCTTTGCAGGCATCAATCCAATGCACGCATCCGCTTTTAAGTTGTTTTGAAAAGCTGGTACATATATCCGCATCGCCGACGCGATTGTTATTTTAGCCGTGAACTTTGTAAACGCTTTTACGATCGCCTGCCCATTAAATCGGGTAAATCGGGGCAAAATGAAACTTTTTGTGTAGCACACATCCAACCTATCCGTAAACGGCATTTTCGCTTTTGCACTCTTTATGAACGGGCGTCATGAAACATTTCATCATTTCTTTGATATCCACTACCCCTGTAACTTTTTCAGTAGCCGGATCAACCTGCTGAGCCGCATGCACCCGGCGTACTACGGGCGCTGCTAGAGCCTGCATATCCTAAGAAATGGTGGGCCTCGCTTACTCTCGCCAGAGCCTACCATGCTACAAAGATAAAGCAGATAATGACATTAATTTATCGTCCTTTCCCGCTTCAAAGTTTAATTGTTCATCGACTACCGCTGTATTTCAAACGCCTCCTCACGTACCGGTATCATTGCTGCATCGTCTACCGGAAATGGGCTTGCTTTATTAATCATGAACATACACGCCAGTATTATTCAGTTATTTTTTCAATCCTTTCTACTCTGCACTACTCGACATAAATTTAATCACCATTAATCGGATTATAAATTTTAATCACAGGACTTTCTATTACGCATAATTCACCATCGCGTTTCAAGATTGTGATTTTAAAATGAATGCATCTATAAAAGTTATAAATCGCAGCTTAAAGTTAATAACGTATTAAGGAAAGGGTAGATGAGGCAAAGACAAAGTAGTCATAGCCAGACAACTTCTTTCTTAATTTTAACATTCACATCATCCTAAAGAATCTGCCCCTTAGCTGGCGCCTTATCCATTCACCTTCGTTGAAAAGTTTATATATACCCAGCATGGAAACTGAAAGCATATTAATTGCCTTTAACATCCCTATCTTAGGTTTTATTGTGTGGTACGTGGGACCAAGGCTAATTTTTTTATTGTCTTATATTTCTACCTTTCCCCGAGTTTAGATTTAGAGTTTTTAGAGGTATGTGAATATGTTGTTGTAGAGTTCGATTCAACTATTCAAGAGATATGAAGACTGGAAGACTACAACAGAAATGCATTAGCCAGAGTTAACGCTGTCATATGTTTGGTTAGCTGCCAGCTTGGCACACTCACAAGTGTCATGCAGCTTGTGCTGAGGCAGTATAATGATGTAGCATTAATACATTAATGCATTTGAAGGCATCCATTAGTTTCTCTGTGCATGGAGCTAGACCTCTAATTCTCTCAAAGTTCTAGTAGTTCTTTCATATTAATTTAATTGATCATTTATAAAAAAAATTGTTTATTTATTATAATTGTTCGTTTAGTTTATCAATATAATATTTTACGTTGGAGTTAAAAAATTCTCTTTTATTTTATAATATTCTTATTTTCATTGTTTAATATTTTATTCTTTCCTTCAAAATAATAAAACTAATTATTATCTTAATAAATTACTTTTGAGCTAGATAATCAATTAAATTAAGTAAAATGAAGTATCAATCATTGAGATTCCAATCAGTCATCAATGGGGGTTGACATTTATATAGTAAATCAATTTTCTTCATTTTTCTATATAACCTGAGAAAATTAGAAAGATTAAAAATTTTAGATGATCTTACTACAATTTTAGAAAGAGCAAATCGATATTTAAGAGACTAATTGAAAAAAAAATTAAAACTGAATAAAATTCCAAAATACCAAACCTAATTTAAAAAAAAATGAAAACTCTTAATCTTTATTATCGGTAATATTACAATGATGACCAACCTCCTGTCCTCCCTATAATAAAATTTGAGCGTTTGACCTTAAAAGTCAAAAAATAATAATTCAACCGCTAAATAATTCGATTATTTCTACCAAACCTCATCAATCCAGCTAATTCTATTCTTAGCAAATGTAACATCAACTTTTTATGGTAACCAAACAAGGTTCAACCCAAAACGACAAATTCCAACCTTGATCATTAAATCCGCTAGGGGTAACCCACCCCTATAACCCACCCTACCCTTCAACACACCCCACCCCCTCACTCCAACAACATCCTTAACCACCGACCAAACCACCTTAAACATTCCAACGTTGGATCTCAAGAACAAAAATTATACTAAAACAAAAACAGTCTTTAGAAAAAATAAAAATTCAAGAATTTGTTGCCTCTTAATGTTTTTTATTGTTTTGATTAACAAAAACAATAAAGATTCAAGCTTTATAAATTGTGACAATGTTTTTGGGACATATATGAAATTGGTTTATTTGAAATGTCACACACTACTACTATTGCCTCCTTTTTCATACTTTTCTTGATTGAAAAATCATTATTACCATTGTTTTTGAGCTGTGGTTTGTGTAAGAAGGTGTTTTTGTGTGTTGAAAGACCATGATTGTGACCCCTCTTAAACCCCTTAAAGATTCTCAGCTGCAAATTCATCATTGTTTTCAGTGTTGTATATTTTTTGCTATTTGGTTTTGTTATGGACCCTGCTGCTTCTAGGCCTGCTGTAGTAATTGATAATGGCACTGGGTATGCAATATTATCACTTTTATTGATTTTTGTTGTATTTGGATATGTAATATTACCATTTTATTGATTTTTGTTGTATTTGGGTATGAAATATTATCAGTTTTATTGATTTTTGTTGTATTTGGGTATGGGATATTATCACTTTATTGGTTTTTGTTGATGTTGGGTATGGAATATTATCATTTTATTGATTTTTGTTGTATTTGGGTATGGACTATTATCACTTTATTGATTTTTGTAGTATTTGGATGGGGTTATGTGGATGTTTTTCTAATTCAGTAAATGTATGATTTGAGTTGAATGGAGATGTGATATTCGTGTATAGCCGACTCAACTTAGTGGGATGAGATTTTGTAGTAAATGTCTGAATAGATTCCACATTATAATCTTTCAGTCATTGGTAATGGCACTGGGTATGAAAGATTCTCACTTTATTGATTTTTGTTGTATTTGGATGGGTTATGTGGATGTTTTTCTAATTCAGCAAATGTATGATTTGAGCTTAATGGAGATGTCGTATTCATATAAAGTATAGACGACTCCACTTAGTAGGATAAGGCTTTTTTCTTTTCCCAGTTTAGTAGTAAAAGGCTGGTTAGATTATACGATATAATCTTTTACTATTCTGTAGGGTAATATTTAGGACATATGTTGTTTGTAACCAGTAAAAATTACAGAAAACTGCTCAAAAGGGTTGCTATAGTTTTCTTAGTGACAGCACATATTAGAATTGATGTAATCATTGCTAACTTTGAGCTGTCCGGCTCTTCTGTAGGTATACTAAAATGGGTTTTGCTGGAAATGTGGAACCAAGTTTCATCTTACCGACGGTAGTGGCTGTAAATGATACTTTTGTTAACCAACCACGAAGTGCCTCAACGAAAAGTAGTAATTGGTTGACACAATTCAATGCTGGTGTTATGGCGGATCTAGATTTTTATATAGGAGAAGAAGCATTAGCTAAATCTAAATCTAGTAGTACTTACAGTTTAAATTATCCGATAATGCATGGTCAAGTAGATAACTGGGACGCAATGGAAAGGTTCTGGCAGCAGTGTATATTTAGTTATTTGAGATGTGATCCAGAGGATCATTATTTTTTGTTGACTGAGAGCCCGCTGACACCGCCTGAAAGTAGGGAATACACAGCGGAGGTAATGTTCGAGACATTCAATGTTCCTGGGCTTTATATTGCAGTTCAGCCTGTTCTTGCATTGGCTGCAGGATATACAACTTCTAAGGTGTGTGTTCAATCTGCCGAGGTTGCATTTTTTTTTATGTGGATTTTGATGTTTTAATGGTAGTTTTGTGATGACATTGTATGTATTAGTGGTTATATCTGCATAACATTGTTTTCCAAGAGGGGCTGTGAAATATGTTGCGAGTGTGTTAGATGGTTATTAAAGTGATACAATAAGTATAATAATAGTAATATTAATAATAACAAGAATAACAAGAATAATAATAATAATAGTATAATAATAATTAATAAAAAGTATGCAAGACTGTCTATTATGTTGGCCTATTTGGATCTCTGCATAAGTATAACTTAGTGGGAGCAGGACAATCACATACACTAAATGTCATTCCATGGTTTGAAGATAGGATTTACTTTTTCCTTCAGTCAATGGTGATGACTATGACATGAATAAAAGTTATGCAAAATATTGTAAAGTTGTTTCATATTGACTGTTAATCCTTACAAAAAAATGGTAGTACTCTCCTGACTTCATCCATACTCTACTTCTCGCAATTAGTTGGAGCTCTGTTTGGTGTCATATAAATAAGAGTATGATAAAAGGAGCTCCAATGTTTTTTGCTGTAGCCTTGCCTTTAAATCAATTATTTTTATTATGCCAGAAAATCTCTAAGTATGAATTGCCTTACGAAATACGATCATTTCATAGTGGAAGTTCTACTAGTTAAGGTTTTGGCAAAACTGAAGACACAAAGGGTGAATAATTTTGACATCTGAATAGTTATTGCCTGTGTCTATGAGTTCTCCTGTCTCATCATTTTGCAATTTTCCTTAGTGTGAAATGACAGGCGTTGTAGTTGATGTTGGAGATGGGGCTGCTCATGTCGTTCCTGTTGCAGACGGTTATGTTATTGGGAGCAGCATCAAACCGATCCCTATTGCTGGCAGTGATATTACTTTGTTCATCCAGCAGCTTATGCGTGTATGCTTCCCCTCATACTTCCTTCATTTATAATTGAATGACCTACCTCGAGACTTCACAAAAATTTAGTTCAGTGGTTGACTTGATGTAAATGTATAATTTACCTTTCCTAAAAGTTAACTGAGGGTATTCGAGAAGCCATATCAATGCACAAGTAACGCCTCTATCTTGGAGAATTGAACTACCATTGTTATCAATATGCAATGTTGTTATGTTTTTTTACATGATGCTTTTATATTTTTCCCACACCTCATGATAAGGTCCTTTAAAATTTTGAAGTGTGGTTGATGGAGTATTCTTGATGTCTAGTGGAGTATGTAGCCCTTTTATATTTCCAGAGTTGTGATGTCCCCAAATTACAGTTCCATATGGCAAATAGTTCTATTTCTATGACGTTCCTGGCGTATTTCTTATTAGAAGGAAAGAGTTCTGAAGTTTGAGTTGCCTTGAGGGCCTCACTGGAGAAGCTAATTTTCAGGTCTTGAATCTTGGTAATCATAGTGTTAAACATTCTAGGACTAAGATTTTGGGAGATTAAGTTTGAACAGTCTTTTAAAAATAAAGACATTTCAGCAATTACTTTAATAATGCTATCTCATGTTCTACTGTGTAGGAAAGGGGGGAGAATGTCCCAGCAGAAGATTCATTTGAAGTAGCTCGAAATGTGAAGGAAATGCATTGTTACACCTGTTCTGATATTGTCAAGGTACACTGAAATCTGAATAGTATTCTCTACACATGCAAAAGAAAAATAAAGGTCAAACCAAGCCTTATCTCACTAAGTGGGGTCGGCTATATGAATACGATGTCTCCATTCAGCTCTATGAGGGGTCATCTTTTTCGTTAACTTAATAAACTCCAGGACATTTCATATAGTCTTTGTCCAACTCTTCTTCGGTCCTCGTCTGACTACCATAGCTTCACATCTTCACGCAAAATAAAAATGAAACAATGCAATTAAAGTTCATCTTGTTACTACCATCAGTCCTATACGTTATCTGCTATTTTTCCTTTTGGGTATTATGAATATTGATTGGTGAAGTCTATAGCATTGGTTTAAAAGACTCATTGTTCTTAAACATGCCAGGAGTTTAACAAACATGACAGAGAACCATTGAAGTATATTAAGCACTGGCGGGGTACTAAACCAAAGACAGGAGCGCCTTACTCCTGTGATATTGGCTATGAGCGATTTCTTGGACCTGAGGTCTGTTTTGTCCTCTAATTAACGTTCTTCGTTGTGTGAAAGTTCTGTTATCTATGTGGTGTGTAGAACCATGGAAGCCTAGATTGGAATAGATCTGAATATATGTGCTTTAAGATTGTGTTTTTGTTGGTTGGATTTGAAGAATGAAAATGGACATAAAAACCAGAAATAAACATAATGAATGTCCGGCGGGTGGCTAGAAATTGTTTGCCACTCACTGTATAGTTTTTAATTGCCCGCAAATCTGGTTCAAGAATCGAAGGACTCATGCCATATTAAACTAGTTAAAAAGGATGGTAAAGTTAGTTAAGATGATGAAGTTAGGGAGGAGGGAATATAGAGGTAAGGAGAAGTAATTCTCATTGTAGTGAAGTTCTTTCTGTACTAGGTTACCGAAGTGACTAACATCTAGCTAAACTACTAACATCACAAACATAATCATATTTAACATCTACATTTCTAACAATTTTATTGCCACATAAAGGCCTGTCGTGGAATCAAATTTGAAAAAACAACATTGTTCTCATTCTTCTGTTATAAAAGAAAGTACGTATGAACAAAACAAAAAGTAGGATAACATTTAATATAATAAATGAGGCAGTTATTACACAATTGAGCAGTACGGATATGTAGGTGACATAGATTTTTAGTTTTAACTTGATTTATATTGCAGGTTTTCTTCAATCCTGAAATTTATAACAGTGATTTCACAACTCCTTTACCGGATATTATAGACAGATGTATTCAGTCTGCTCCTATAGATACAAGAAGGGCGTTATACAAGGTAATCGTAGTGCTTGCTATATGCATAACAATATAATCCTTTCGGAGATATTGAAAAACATGTATATTTATTAATAATTTTGAGCCTGTGAGTTGAGTGTTGAAGATTGTATTACAAATGTTTACTAGACTCCTCGATCTTCTCCATTACCTGGAAGTATTTATTTCTTGAAGTTATGACTTTCAATTTGGTCTTCGGCCGTTGGTTATTAAGCAAGTTGGCCTTTTTTTGCAGCCATTTTGCTCACGTTGTCATTGTTCCTCTGACCTCTCTAACAAGTATATTGAATATTTCAGAACATTGTCTTATCTGGAGGATCAACAATGTTCAAGGACTTCCATAGACGGTTGCAGAGAGATCTGAAGAAGATTGTTGACACTCGAATTCTTGCATCGGATGCACGCTTAGGTGGAGAGATAAAAGTGAGAATAATGATTACACAAGCTACTGAAATTTAAATGAGTACTTATAATTTATATATTGAAAGGCTTATCTGTAGTCTTTTATTTGCTTCAGTCACAACCAGTTGAAGTCAATGTTGTCAGCCATCCTATCCAGAAGTATGCAGTCTGGTTTGGAGGTTCTGTACTAGCTTCTACTCCGGAGTTCTTCACTGTGAGTACAAGTCTATTTTATGTAAAACATTATTCTGTATTTGTATCCTGGCATATAGAAAATACTAAGCCCTATGCCCCTATCACCATGCTTGCCCTGGTGACAAGGGGCATGAACTCTGAGCTAACGAATATATTCTGTTATATGTGACAAAAATCTCCTTTATTTTACCTTTGTTTATATTTGATACAGTTGATACAATTATTTTCCTCCTTTTATCTGTACTCGTTATTTTTCCCTCCCTTCTGTGTTTCACTGATCTTTAAGTAACTTTTTTCATAAAATCAGGCTTGCCATACAAAAGCGGAGTATGAAGAATATGGAGCAAGCATATGTCGCACAAATCCTGTTTTCAAGGGAATGTTTTGAACTTCTGATACGATCTCTTAGCAGCAGATGATAGCTATCAGGCCTAGATTTAGTATACCTAGCTAGGGATATATTAGAAGTGTCCAAGATGTGATTTTTTTGCATCTTAGAGTCATTAGTAGGTTGTTCTTATTTTTTTCATTGATTTAACTCTCAAGAGCTTTTATTGTATCCTCAAAAATTATAGTTCAAGAAGAATTTAGATGATAGGCAGTTCCTTGAAATCCGATGAAGAGATCTGTTCGTAGACATCCATATTCGACACCAACACTATGATTAAATCAGGAAGTTAACCTTGTACAATCAAGAACTTGGATTTTGATTTGTCAGATTCTTGTTTTGGTATATTATAGTTGTACAACTGAAAGTTTGGTTGTTGGAGTGATTTACTTCATCTCGGATTGTCGACTGCTGAGAGCCTTCAATAATGGCACGTTAGAGTTTCTTTCAGTGTTGAGTTGTTGGAGAACATTGATGTATGATAGAGGTTATTGTCACAAAAACAAGATCTGGACAATGATGTCTCAGAAAATACAACTTTGTCAATTATGTGGTTATGATCTCTTTGAGTTGACCACCATCACAAAAATGGTCCTCTTAGTACTGTTCTTTTCTCTTTACATTCTCATTTAATTGGTTGAAACTCACCATTATGCATGTGAGTGTACCCCCAACTACTTCGATGAATGATTAAAGAGGGCTTAAGCCCTACGTTCTTTCTTGATCGAAAGGGCTGAGGGTTAATCGACCCTACTTAATAGGATAACACTTGGTTTGATTTAGAAACGACTTTGCTTTATAAAAAATCTTTAAAATTGTTAGATCAGATTTATGTGGCAAATTTAATAAAGTGGAATAATGGTTACATTAACAATCTCAGGGGAATATGGAAACCCAAGAGAAAAACAACTATAATACTACATAATTACATTTCCCTTTGTTATTTGTAGTTTGTGAATTTTGGCTTCACAACTTCACATACATGGCCATTGTAGATATACATTGATCATTAGCAGTGTTTCCCTTTCTTACAGCTCAATGCACCTGCACTACTAGTAAGTGAGTTCACGAGTGTAGAAGGTCTTGCACTTAGACTTGATGCTTTTGCATAGCTTGAAGACGCTCCTGCACCAGAAATGGTGAAAAATGCTCCATTTAGCATCAGGTCTCCTTCAGATCTCCAGTTCCAGTTTTTCCACACGCCTTCTGGCGCATCCTCATGTTTTGTAACCTTCAAGAAAGACGAACAATTTTCTATGAGTATATTACATTAACATTAACATTAACATGTCACAATGACTTTGAAGAGGCTACTGCCTAAGCGAGGAATGGAGAAGTTATATAAACATTTGGATGATCAATGCATGCTACGACCTCCATTCGTTTCTATTTGAATGACAAAGTTTTAGGTGCAAAATCGACAAGGAAGCTTTTACCTCTTTGTTAAACCTGTCATTAGGAGCAAGAAACCTGTTTCCTTGGCAATTGATAGTAGGAGAAGCACTGCCTCCAATTGCATACATTTCCCAATGAGTGTAGTCATTATTCACCACATGAAAATATCCAAGTCTGCATCTGTCATTCAAAACAAAACACCTTTAAGATTCTACCAATTATGAAACATAAATTGTTCTAAACAATCATTAAAAACAATTCAAGAAAACAAGAGGGCATTAAATAAAATCTTACCTTGGCATCCTCTGGACAAGCCCTTCACCAAAATGGTTAAAAGCAATAGTAACTTGCATGTTCTTATCTTGGACATTGGTATCACTATGTCCTAAGAGCATCACTTTATTATGATGTGTCATGTAATTGTTTGAGATTGTAATAGCAGTTGAACCATGGATTGCATCAATCAAACCATCATTACAGTTAGACAACGAGCAATGATCCACCCAAACATGACTCCCTCCGAAAATTGAAACGCCATCGCCATCTGATATAGTTCTAAAACCAAAATGTTCAGGTGAATCTCTAACATCTGTGTTGCCCCCTTGCTTGCAATCATGAATGTTTATCCCATGTATTATAATGTTGGTAACATATTGAATTGTAATACAAGGACCACCAGCAATGTGTACACTAGTTCCTCTGCCATCAATTGTCTTGAAAGAATTCATCATTAGTTCTTCCTTTAATTTGATCACCATATCTCTTTGAAATATTATCCATAATGGTTCATCTTGGATTGAACCAAATCTCAATGTTCCTGGCCTTGGGTTCACAGGGTCATCTCCATTGTCTGTAACAACATAGATTTTACCATCTCTTCCACCAATGGCTTGTTTCCCAAAACCAATGGCACAATCTGCTAACTTTTGCCTGTTTTGTTCCCAATTTTTATCACATCTCCAGCAATCATCAATTGGGTTGCCTGTTCCACATGAAAGAAATCCCAACTTTCTCCTAGTTGCATTCCTAACCTGCCTGCAATAATATTGTATATCAATAACGACATCATCAACATGTGTTAATGCCTCTGAAGAGGCTCCTGTCTAAGCAGAATAAGAGGATGTCGCATAGTACGCAACCTTACCCTTGTGAGAATAAGGAGGTTGTTTTCGAATTGACTGTCAAGTGTAAATATATATGCACTACAATAAGAAGAATAATATTACCATGAGATCATAATGCTACTATATATGCAATACCTCCATTCCAATATATTACCTTATTCGTTGTGCAATATTTTGACTGACATATAAGTAAGTAGTGTAGTATCTAATTGTATGAAATGTTTGATATAAATATAAAGTAAAAGCGAATGAATTATTATTTCAAAAGTAGATTGACTATTTATTTGAAAAAATCGGCCGTTAAGTCGGGGTGGAATTAGTAGTATAATGTAGTTAATTAAACCAGAGTTTCTTGGTGATGACTTGTGACATACTCATTAACTTCTTGTGCAACAGCTTCAGGGTCAGGAACTGGTGAAGAGAATGTCAAGTCTGAAGCAATGCATGTTAGGAGGAAAATAAGTAAGGCTTTTAGTGCCATTATTATCTTGGCAGAAGAAGAATGATGATGGAAATGTGAATGAAGTATGTTGTGTAGCTCAGCCAAAGGTGATGCTTATATAGTGTTTTTTTTTCCTCTTCCAAAAACCGACCCTTGTTATTAAAAGACTCCATCTTCTAATTTCATCATTTCGAATAATATTCTTGATCATTGGGACTTATCTGTTTTTCGCTTATATTTATATTGGGCAAGCTGATGATATTTAAATTTCAAGACCATGAAATCTTATTCCGGTCCATCATATATAGTCGTAAAAGTTACTAAGCCTACCAAAGCTCAAACGACAAATTATCCTCATATAATTTTAACATAATAAACATAATCAAAATCACTAAGTGAAATTAATTATCTTCTTCCTCTTAATAATTATAATCCTAATATCTCCTTCCTATCATAACTATCATACAACCGAAATATATACGCTATCCCATAAAACCATCGTAATATAATTGCAAAAAATAACGATATACCAATCGACGGTAACGAAAACAATTAACAAATTAACAACAGAAGCAATATGGCCGCCACAGTTGGTGCCACTATGATTATTATCGTCTTTTTCTTTCCGGAATCAAATTCTGGCATTACAAAACAAAGAAATGTCATGTTCTTGAAGTATTACATAACTGATCAAACTATTATGATGGAAAGAAAACAGAATGAACATACCTTATTTACGTAATTACAACTCAATTGTATATAATTGAATTATTTTTATAGTTAAAACTCATTTATATAAAAATACAAACACTTTACTTACGTAATTAAATGAGTTAAACTCATTGATACAAAAACACGAACACCTTATTACCTACATAATTTTGATGCCCTAATGGTTAGAATATGGAGTTTAAACATCTTTACCCAATTTTAAAATCTTAAAACCAGTATATTGACAATTTTTTTTTTTTAAATCTTAGAAACCAGTATATTGAATATGGAGTTTAAACATCTTATCCAATTTTCAATATACTTTTATTTTGACTATTTTTTTTTCTTAATCTATATATAAATGGCTAAAACGATAATTAAAAAAACGAAGGGAGTAATAAAGACCATCAAATGATAGCTATAACCTGCTACAAAATTACACTGTCATCAGTCATAAGTATGAAGTAGAAATTAGTCCTATATGGCTATATATAGTTTTTGCTAGAAAAAAACCTTTCCAGATGAGTCAAAGTCATCCATAATGTCAAAATTTCATTATATAACCCACGATAGATACTGAATGCATTATGGATAGTGCTATTAATGGTGAACACTACACACTAATAAGAATCTCTTTTTATCGAACGACAATTTGGTCTCTTAATAAACTTCCTAACTATTACACTGCAAATGTGAGTGGTGCTAAAATACCATTTCACATCCAAACCCAACACTATTTGGGGTTGCATAATGTACCAAATTTATTACTTGACGGCATCCTAAGATTGCTCGCTACTCCAATTCGAAAAACTCCCAAATAAAAAACCCGTCAATCTTAATGAAGCGATACTCGAGTAATTTTACTGATTGCTTATCGAAAGAACTCCCTGCACTGGCCGATATTACTTCCGACAAAATAAAATAAAGTATTATATATTATGTAAATAAATAATACTAATTTCTTGGACTCTCAAATACAAAAAAGACAAACAAAAATTTAAAATATTATATATTGTATAAAATTAAATATTACTTCCTTAAAATACAAAAAAATGCTCAATTTCATAGCGACGCAGAACTGTGCACCATGAGCACCAATAAAAATTGCTCGATAATTCGCTGAAGGTTAATCGAGCGACACTCGACTAATTTTTTTACTCGTTACTCGAAAGTACCGGGTAATTACCCGCCCGATAAACAAAAACTCCGGCTTGATAACCCGGCACCGGGCCGCATCTCTGGCTGCTAACAAAGACTACCACGGAGTACACAAATACTTACTTTTAAAGAAAAAGTATTAGTAATTAACTGTGGTACTACGAATAAAGGATAAGGACTACGGATAATTAATTTTTATTAATCTTCATATATATTTAATTTCAATATAAAAATGGTATATATTACCAAATGCATCATTCTAATCTAGTACTATAATTTTAAAATTTAAAAGAAAGTTTCAGATTAAAAATTATTCTATTATACACCTAATTATGACAGGTATCAAATTCGCTGAACAATCGATACATATTACCTAAAAGGTAAAAATAAGATTATATAATTGACATTAATAATTTTTTTTAAGGAAATGGTATACATATTATATAAAATGTACCAAAAGATAATCGAAGAAAAAAATTAGAAAGTGGAAAAATTTATTATATTTTTTATCATTAATGAAAAAAAAATTAATAAATCACAAGAGTATTGAAAGTTGACTTTAACTAAATTTATATTCACTACATTCAAATCCCTATCCCCCAAAACTACTTCGTCTTTTATTATCAACAACTCAAACAAGAATTGCCAAAATCACAACCCTAAACATATGGTCCCATGCAACTTTATTTCATCAACAATATATAGTTGTTGGAAAATCGACATCTATCATTAACCGAATAAAAAATGGCTCGTACAAGAATAATAGAGATGTATTACTTGCAATTTTTTGTTACATCTTATTCCCTGAAATGACTAGCCGATAATTTTCCCCATTTTTTGTTCGAATTAAGCTAAAATTTGTCTGGATTGTTTTCACTCTTGGATTTATAAATATATAGAACAGAATATAATGAATTGAAGAATCTCGATCACATCATATTAAGGTAAAAACTTTAAGAAACATTGATGATGACAGATTAGACATACTAACTACAATTATTATTCTCACTATTCATAAGCATGCTGTTTAATACGGAGTAGTTGTAAGAAGGTTTTAGGTTGAAACATCTTGATCATGTAGAAGGTTTAGCTCGTCCTATATTGCATAGTTAGCTACTAGCTAGGCTCATTTAAGTAGTTCATCAAAGGTTTAATTTAATCTAAACACTATATGTTTTGGAAAACCTTTCAAACAAGTACTTAAATCGTTCAACCTTTTAAAGAGGATTTACAAGGCAATTTTAATCGAACTTTCAAACAAAGACTTTAACTTTTCAAAATCATGACATCTTATTTTTGAAGACAAAATTAATTTTAAATGACAATTTAGGTCTAATACGATAAAAATAACTCGTCCATCTCTATATCTAACTCAACCATACATCAAAATAATTCTAATTGAAATATATTAACCACACCACCCAAAAATGTTTGTTTTTATAAAAAAAAAATTCCAAACTTTAACTCAAAACAACAAAATCCATAATCCAAAACATTCAAAACTTTCAGAAATGTCTGCTATCTTTTGATGCCAAAGAAGAATATAAAACCTCATTGTAATCTTAAAATCCCATAATACATTGTCCATTTTAGTCCACCATGAACCGTTTCTTCAAGAAATGTTCATTAACTTATTATTCCATCTCAAGAAGCCTAATCAAGACTAGTCCTGCAACATTCGCCATTTTGCCAATTTTGGAACAATCTTGAAGAGGAATCATGGAAGTCAATGGATGGTCTAGTGAAATCTGCAACTAATTATGCTCCATTGTCTCCTATAAGTTTCTTGGAACGTTCAGTTAAAGTTTGGATTTTTTTTTTTAAAGCAAACATTTTGCTGTGCTGCTAATATGCTCCAATTGTAATTATTTCTGACGGCGACGTGCTGGGAGCATAAGTGATTTTGGGATTTAGTTTATTTTACGTTATTAAACCAATTGCCCTCTAAAGATATTTCCTTAAAAAATTCAGGTACAAAAAATACACCTGCGTGGTTCATTCGAAAAATCAACAAATTGTTTGTGCCGTTAACAAAAGCTCGCTACGCTCTGTATCAAATTAAGCCTTCATCAAATTCATAAATGATGTTTTTACATTTCAAAACTACGTATCTTTTGAACATGAACTACTTTGTTCAATGACGCTTTGTTTTAAACTATATATCAAATAATAATCATAATGGACAGACCGTAATTTATCCCCAATTTCAGTTCTATCGATTGTAACGTATGCAAGCAAGATATTACTTAAGATACTCCTTTGTGATTTAAATAATTTTATATTTTATGTGTATTTTGCTTACGTTATTAATTACATTAAAATCGGCTATTAAAAATGTAATGTTCTAACGTATTTTGTATAATCTCAACCACCATTAATAAAGTTAGGAAACAATAGAAATGGTCCTAAATATATTTTGTATCCAATTAAGTGTCACACCTCAAATACCAGGAGTAGAATGGAGATTTGTCTTGTCACGTTTTCGAAAAATGACATATTAGGTACTCACCCATATACACAACATGACAACAATCACTTAATATTAGATGCTTAAATTAAACCAACTAGAGTAACTTGATTAATTCAACTTCTCATTTCATTAAACCACAATAATGATTCATTCTACTCTAGCTATCACTCTATATACAGTATATTCACATGCATACTCAATTAGCTTTGTCTTAAACACAAGTAGACATCAGTTTTGTGACAACAATTTTGCAAAGCCAACTTTGCAAAATGAGGGAAAAGAACAACATACGTATTATATATTGAAATGTAATGATATTAATGTAAGCCAATAATATGGATCATTATCTTCTTATGCAATTAATTGACAATAATAAATTGAATATTAATTATTCATTGCTACCGACAGGTTCCATTTTTTGATAGAACCTTCAATATTATACATAAATCACAATTCCTATAATTCAAGTACCACCACCATATACAGACAGACATTGACAAGATAGAGATGTATGTATATATGAATCTTTGGTGTTTTTGCTCTGTAGTTTTTCCAGACGTTAAAGATGGAACATTTATGATTGCCATGTTACTTGCAGGCTAGGCATTATGCATTGTTAGAAGGGTTGCAATCATTAAACAAGATGGTGATATGGACTTTCAAAACCAATAAATTTTGTTATCACTTGAAACTTAGATCTACCAATTTTTTAAACTATCCTTTTAATCAAATTTCATTTAGCTACATATATACTTGTCGAGATAACATAATTGTATAGTATTTTAGTAATATAAATTGATTAAAAAAAATGATGAGTTATATTCTATCTTATTTTTAACAATTTTGCCATTTAACAACCTTCCATATCAATCTAATACGGAGTATAATTAACTTTAAACTTGTTTTCAAATAATTGCAACTAAATTTTAGAGTGTAGTTATACTGAGTCAGAAATGAAATAAGAGGAGGAAACTAAAGAAGCCTAAAACATGTACAAATTACCTACCATTTGAAAGACCCTTAGTATACGTTAACAAATTAACCTAAAACATATAGAGCACATAACTTAGGAATTTCAAATGACCCCATGACAGGAGAGTAATAAATGGTTAACTGAGATCAACATCGACGCGTTCAGGGTTGGCCCTTTCTGTTTGGTTGTCAACGAGATTAACACCGAGCTGCCCTTTGTCGCCAGCACCAAAGGCGTATAGCTTACCATGTTCCGTGAGGGCAAAAGTATGAGCATTCCAGTATATAGAATTAGTGAGACTAATTTGAACCACCCTTTCATTCAATTGTCGCAGGGATGTCACAATTTCGGGGCTCAGGACATTCGTATGCTGATTTCCCTGTATAAATAACATACAAGAAGAACACTTAAATAGCTATGCAAAGTAAATAGGCAATCCCTATTCCCTACAACTAAGGTACTAACTTAAATTCAGATAACAAATATGAGTTTATACACATTAAGGCGAGAGAAAAACGTTAGCACTTATCAACGCATGCAAAACCAGGCCATAGATGAGAATAAAGAAAAATAAATAAGCTTAATTTGGATAGAAGATTTGGTAATGATCAGAGCCTAAATGAATGAACCCATTTGAGCTTAATCATTCTTTATAATGTTTAATTTCTGCAAACATGAGATCATTGTCAAAGGTTTGATGAAATCTGGGTTAAGTATGTTTTACATAGAAACCAAACACATCAAAAAAAGATGCAGCCTGAGAGAAAGTATACATGATGTGAGATACAAATTGCATTAATCGACCACCGTCACATTAAGAAACATTAAGAAAATGATTATTTAGTAGGTAAGATAGTGACAGTACATAAATCAAACAGTAAAAGTGTAATTAAACAAACCTGTCCATCGGCAACCACACCATTATGCCCAAGACTTGATGATTCTCCACATCCGAATGAATATACATCACCATCGTCAGAAACCACGAAGGTTGTATAATCTCCTGTCGCAACATTAACAGCTTTGACATTGCTCAGCGATTCCACCACCTTAGGCACTGATTCAGCATCCTCGTTTCCATGACCTAAGCACCCATACCGACCCCAACCCCATGTGCATACTCGTCCATCCTTTCCAACAACTGCCGCATGCCAAGCACCAGCTGCAACCACCGTTGGTTGAATATTCAAGGCCCGAAACTGTTCGATTAATCTAGGGTACTTCTCATCCGATTTTGAACCATGACCCAACTTTCCCCCCAATCCACATCCAACAGAATACACAGACCTGAAGTATATACAAAATAGATAACAAATAAGAGATCAAACTTCTAAAAATACAAGCATAGTACATGAAATCTACAGTAAGTGGAAGTGGACACATAACCAGAAAAGGAGAACATAAATTGAAGACAATAGATGAGAAACAAAGAATCCAAAATTGTATAGCATCAACAAATTATATTATCCTTCTAAGTTGTAGCTGTGTATAAGAAAAGTTGAGCAGTAATACACAGAAGTTCCAAAACGAGCAAGCCGTTTAATGAGGACAATCTTTTCTTGTGCAGTAGGATTTCCAATTTCACAGTTCTTCACATCAGGTCAACTTATAAAGTTTAAATCAGATTATCAGAAGCATGAGTTCCAAAATAAAAAATAAAAAATAAAAAAATGAGTTCCAGAAAACATTCTCATGACAATGTATGAAAAAGAAACGACTATATTTACTCCAAATTTCTGCACAAGGGAAGATAGAAACTCACATGCCAGTAGGTTCACAGGCCAAAGCAAGTAGATAGCAGTATCCAGCGGCAATTTGCACGACAGGTATATTCTCAAGTGCCCCTAACAGTGGACGGGGTTCCATGTCATGTGGTTCTGTGTGGTGACCAAGTTTACTTTCATTTCCCCAAGAAAACGTGTAGACCCTACCTTCCCTTGATAATACTGCTGTGAAGAAATTACCAATTGCAGCTTGCACAACAAAGATGTCTTTCAGAGACTCGACCAGCTGTGGTACAGTTGATACTTTACTCCCTTGGCCAACATACTCTGCCTCGCCAAAAGAATCTTTACCAAAAGAATAAACTTGGCCACTGTCAGTAATCAGCATTGTGCGACCAGCCCCAGCTGCTGCTTGAATTATTCGAATGCCTTGAAGAGCTCTGCAATATAACAGGAAAATATTCTCTTAATTCAATCTCTCCATCACATAATCTTGTTCTAAGACCACCAGGGCCTAACCTAATAGGAGAAGGTCGCCACACTTCTTCTGTAGTCCCATGTCCTAGCTGTCCTGAGTTATTGGACCCAAAAGAGTAAACAACTCCCTTTGAAGTCACTGCAATGCTGTGACCAGGACCAGCTATAGCCTGAGATTTCTCCCTTCTAGTGCATGCTTCTCCAGCAAGCAAAAATCTGAGTACCAGTTTCCAGGAGCCCCCACATTGTTGCTTCAGATTCTGATGTTGTTCATCAGTCATTGGTTTAAAAATGGCCCTTTTTTGGCACATGTCAAGTGCAGCAAGCTCTGATAAGGAGAGCTCGTGATCAGGGAGGAAATGAGCAGGCTGCCTAAAGAATGTACAAGTAGCCTGTACATTGACATCAGAAATCAATGAGCAGCACTATCAAGTCAAATAACAATTAAGAGCTTTGGCATTCAATATACAAAGAAATAACCACTTGCCTCGAGCTTCGCAAGATCCTGAGGTTCCAAATTATAGGCAGTAAGAACATGAAGAACTGTCGAGGGATTAGCAGCTAATGGAAACTCTCCCGGAGTTGTATTTCCATAGCAATGGCGCTGTCGTCGGTTAAATGTTGGAGTTGTGGATGTCATGAGGTCAGAAATGGCTTCTTCAGGAACATTATGGAATTGAACACTACTTGGGGCTTCAGTTGTTGAGGCCTCCATGGCCACTCCTAATGTAAGTATTTCCTTACCAATTCAAACAGGAACTCTAAATGACTGAAACTCAGGAAACAAAAGTACAAGTCGGCACAACACAAGCAAAGCCAATTGAACATATCACCACAAACAATTAGATACTCGAGAGTCGAGATAGTAAACTGTAAAAGAATCACAATGTGCAATTGTACCTTTAATTACACACTTTGGTCAAAGAACTTGAAGTATCATACCTGCAAGCATATACACAATCCATATAAGAAAACAAAGTTCTAAATAGAATGAATGATGTTCAACAACAAAGTTCGTACAAACTACAACCGATTCGACATAGAACTATATTATCAAACATACCGGAACCAAACCAAGTCTTATCTCACTAAGTGGGGTTATTTCCAATCAGTCATTACCAAACATACCAGTACCAAACGAAGCCTTATCGCACTAAGTGGGGCCGGCTACATGAATACAACGTCTCCAATCATCCATTATCAAACATACCGGAAAACCCAACAAAATGATACTGGAGGAGTAAACTAGTATGATCAGATAGACTCACATTATGATCACTCTTTCACAAGTAGGAAAGAAACAGAGGAATCCCAATTCAAGCCAACCAAACCAAAAAGAATCAAGAAATAATGTTACACAAAAAGTCCCAAAATAGGAAAAATTAAACCACACAAACAAATGAATAAAACATGAAGCCAAAACATCCACAAATTTGCCCAGATAGTCAAAACAGAACCCAAAAGGGACAAAATTTTCACACACCAAAAAATATTAAATTTCATATGAGGTGTCATCAAACAAACTAAAATGCAAAAGCCACTATAATCAACACAAACCATAACCAACACACATTCTCAAAGTCACAATTTTGATATAAAAACTTAAAAAAAAAAATTAAAAAATTGATCTTTATCCTCTATGATGATGTTAGTATGCATGTTACATGATCACATAATGGTGATTAAATAGTAACAAACATCATATGACCAAATACAAACATCATATGACCAAATACAAACATGATCAACATAAATTCATACTATCAAATAATAACTGAAAAAATATACCATACTAAGAATATACATACTCTACATTTCAATAATCACAAATTAATAATCATTACAAAAACTAAATCTTACATTAAACTGAACTTTCCAACTTCACAAAACCCATATAAAATCTACCAAACAAGTTGAATTCTTATCAAACCACAAGAGTGTTGAATTGGTATTGATGGTTGTTTCAAAAACTAAAAAAGGTCAAATTTTTATAGGAATTTTGATATAAGTGTGTGAAAAAACCACCAAACAAGTTGGATTATGATCAAACATAAGGAAAATGTGAAAAAGATCAATTTTTATTGGAATTTTATGACATTATAGATTATATTAAGGAGTTAAATATGTGAAAAAATCCACCAAACAAGTTGGATTTTGATCAAACAAAAAATAATGAAATTGGGTATTTGAAAATGTGAAAATTATCAAATTTTTATTGCAATTTTGTGAGAAAATTTATAGTTAAGTGTGAAAAATCCACAAAACAAGTTGGATTTTGATCAAATGAAAATGATCAAATTTTTATAGGAATTTTGTGAGACAATAATAATAATAATAATAATAATAATAATAATAATAATAATAATAATAATAATAATAATGGATTAAAGGATGAATTTAGTGTGTGCAATGATGTGTGATGTGATGTGTTTTGAGCTTTATTTTCTCTTTATCAATGGCTTTGTTTATTTTTCTATATAGTTTAGGAGAAATGGAAATGAAATTATATGAAATGAGATGTCTCATTATGGAAGAACTTTGGTTATATTTGTGGCTAATCTTTACACGTCGTTTGGGTGTGATCTCGTGTCCTATTTTCGACGAAGATCATCTACCTACTTATTGTATCGTATCTCCTAATGTATATAATTATATTTATTATATATCGATTTCAAGTTATTTTATTACTACTCATTATATTCACAATATATAAAGTATAATTAATTAAATAAAAGACACAATGAGATTAAAAAGAGGCATGATCTTATTCTACTACTTAACGACGATCATACGTTATACTAAACGCATGTATCAACCTATCTAACGCGATGCATAAATTTTAAATTGTGAAACATAAAAAGTGAGATATCGAAATGAGGTAAAGAATCATCACCTTAGTTATTGAGAAATCATATAGAGTAGATTATATGTTATATTTATGTACTCATATATGACATTAATATTATCATGACAACCATATAATTTTCTAGAAAATGAAATATTTTTTACACCAACTATTTTTAATAAATTGACATGTATTTTTATATCAGGAACAAATTATATATGTGCTTATGTATCTTATCATCTACTATGTCAATTTCTTAAAGATGGCATGGCTCAATTGTTATCTCAATTTCTTATACAAAGATACATATTAAAGTGCTATAAAATATTTAGTTAGTAGAAATTAGAATCCTTTGTTCAAAGTTATGTGAAACAAACTTTGAATCTCTAAATTAACAACTTTATGGCAAAATATCATTATCATAGATGGATTCAAAGAGAACAATGGAGCAATTGACATCTCCTACGTGTTTAACTATTCCCATACTCAATAACTGAACCATTTAGAAAGCAATAAACAATTATCGAAAACATGAATAGTTATTAATTGGATATTCATATCCACTTTAGTAGATTTTATACTAATAATTCATTCATTGTTTGGGTGTTGAATTGAATAATCCAGTAGTGGCCTACGCAGGCAGATTATAAAAGTATTAAGTCGATGGCATATAAATGGAAGCATAATGTCATCATCTAATTTACCAGCAGCTGCTAACCTATCAAAATGTTTTCAATAATTCTACCTCTAATTATTTTTATTTAACGTTTTCATTTTTTCTTGTCAATCTTTAATCATCAATTATTTTTTATTTTAATAAAAATTTGATATTATTGAATTTATCATTAAAAATATTTTTCATAATATTATTTTCTTTTATAATTTTCATAATATAACTAAAAAGTAATTAATAATTAAACTTATTTTGACATGATAAACAAAACTAAACAGTTAATTAAATTAAATTAGAGGGAGTAACATATAGAGAACAGAGAGGTGGGTTAATCAATTGACTTCCACAAGTTATCTTTGAAAGAAAAACAAAATTATGCCCATGATCCAAATAATTGATCAGAGTAAGAGATAGATAATCTGAAAACAAGAAAAAAAATATTCTAAATAGAATTTTAGATATCATGGTAATTTATTTAATACATAAATCATTAAGGAAGCAGGAAGTACCATCATAATAGAACAAATTAAACATAACCGGAAAAAAAAAAGATTATAGAGTTCGAATTTTACTTTCACCTCCCTCTTAACGTGTGTTAGACCTCAAATTGAGTAAATAAGCATCCACTTAATTGTTGCAATATATAAAGAGAGAATGGTATTGATGAATAATTATTGTGTTTTTTAAAGATTGTTAGTATATATAGTCAAATCAAATATTAAACCTAAACCTATTATATTGTACTAGCAATAGATATAAAAGGTAACCTAAACCTATTATATTGTACTAGCAATAGATATAAAAGGTAAGTGTCCTAATAACAATAAAACACGTAGGTATAAAAAATAATAGTTCGTAAACTCTTAATTAGTTTGCTAATATAAATAGTATTCGTAGTATTCTAGTTTTCTAATAATAATAAATCATATTATAATATCTTCTGGTTCTGTCTTGATATTCAAATAATTTGGTGGTTCAAATACACAACCTTTGAACAAGACAGAACCGCTAATACTGCATGTGGTGTATCTGTAGTAAATATTATTATTACAATGATTGTAACTAAGCTTGATTTTTGCTTTCATGTTTGCTAATGAGTCGTCTATGTTTGGTTTCATGGAAGCCTCAACGCCGGAGTCTTGCCTTAGACGTATGGCATATATAAGCATGCATGCATGTTCCTCAAGAATATTAAGATGAGTAAAAATTGTACATAACCACCTTGGCTTGCAGGACCATTTTCAAAATTAAGATACACATCTATATATACCTGGCAAGCTTTGGTTTATGGTCATTGACAAATGTCTATTTTTAATATGTGAGTCCCTAAAATTAAAATCACAAAAAATCAATTGTCATTAATTACTTCACTAATGTAATGACATGGTCGTGACAAAAACTGAGACAAAATTTGTTATGGAAATATAAAATATAATCGATGAGACTTATTCCACATTAATTAATGAGTTTATAATGTCATAAACCGAATTCAAGCAACCTCCAGATCTCCTATTCCTCTCGATGTCCCTTTATGCGCCTAATAATGCTTCCTATCACATGATATATACAAAACATAAATATATAATGTACAAATATATAAATCATGATGTATATATATAAGGGGGCCGCTATTGAGAGGGATAGAAAGATTCCGAAGCCGTGAATTCATAACAATATTAGATAGATGACAATTAGACTAGTTAGAGACACAAGAATTTGATGAAACAAAGAAAGCTTGAGAGGTACTAAATGTAGAGGTCGAAGGTGCGTAAGGTGAAGTTTTTACTATTCTTATGGTATTGCTGTCATGCAAACGTACACGCCAAGCATCCAATTTCTTTAATTCCATTAGACAGCCGTTTACTTGCTTAATTATACATTTATCTTTAATTTGTGCATTTTAAAAATAATTCTGACTATCACTTATAATTCTTCTATTTATACGTCAAGTTTTTGTTATTAAACATGCTTTTTGTAAGAGTTCAAATAGTCCGGGGCTTGATTATGATTTTAAATTGTTATTCTTGCATTTAGAGTTAATTGGTCGTTTTACATAAATAGGCGAAAATGAGATATCGATCTCAAGTAGTTTGCTAACGAACAACGGCCTCAAAGCCAGACACCCTGCTACCTCGGCTCCTTATTTTAAAGTTCCATTAATATTTAACATTTTCGCGATTAAAAGTTCTTTTAGTTTTAATAAAAATATAATTTTTGAGATTTAGCAATTGAGCAAACCTGTTTAACCATTCTAGACTTTGGAGGGGAAAAAAAAGAGTTTTGGCGGGAAAAACAGGTTTGCGCAATTGCTAAATCTCTAAAATTATATTTAATCGTCTGAAAATGTTAAATATTAAAGGAGATATTAAAAATAGTGACCAATTATAATCTACAGACACCTTCTGTGACCATTTATACTATGGTTGCCACTTACTGTGATCAATATACAACTTTGCTACACTTAGTGAGATCAAACCACTAATTAACTCCCCTTACGATGATGATGACTTCAATAGATGCATCTAATATAAGATTCCTTTTCTTACTTTTCCTCCCCGTACAACCGATACTAGTTAATGAATCTAAATATATCTAATTGGCTACTTTAATAATCAAAGATGTGGACATCGAAAATTTATCAAAAGTAATAATTAAAATGATTAAGATGAATTAATCAAATTAATTAAAAGTGTAGCTCGCTAATTGTGTGGTTCCGATCCCTAAATTCAAACCTCGATTGAATAAGCGGTTCCCAAATCAAGCCCCTAAAATTAATCGAAGTAAAAAAATAAGGGTTTATATTAATTAACCCTAAAAATTGAACTCGAAAAGTATTCGGTAGAAACAACAGATGAAATTCGCCAATTAAAATTACGGCTCTAAAACTCCCCAATTTTATTGATTAAAATCGGTTATATGAATATTCTCAAAGCCACGCGTTTCAAAATGGCACCTAAAACCACGGCTCAAAATGAAGACTCCAAAAACAAGCATATCTCCAAAATTAAAGACTACGTGTTTATGTGGCTCTCGAAATCAAGATCTCAAGTCACGTGGTTCAAAATCAAGGTCTGCAACTGGCGTCAATATGAAAATGTATTCACCTGTAGTTAACGGTAACCTTCTTTTTACGTGAAATAGGGCGCTATTCTTATACTGACACCAAGTACTCCTAAATTATCCGATTGGCCCAAATTGGCCAAAAATTTAACAACAAGATCGTGGATCCACCAGAATCAAACCAAACATCGTAAAGATTAAGTTCTATTACACTATAAATATCCCCCCATTTGGCCAAAATTTCTGTGACAAATTCAATCTCCAACAGAATCATCCTATTCTACCAATAAAAAACACACCAAACCCTCGAGGAAAATACATAGAAAAACCTTCGAGATTTCCCTGTTAAATCTGAGCCACCAAAGAAAACACCACGCTGGCCGCTGGAAAATACTTCCAAGCCGACCAAAATAGCGCCCAAATCGCTAATTACCGTTATCGCACGCCAGTGAATTATTCAAGTTGTAGGCTAAAATCAATGAATCCATGAAAGTTTCTCAAGAACGCTCAATATCTGTGGATTGCTCACGTGAGCCCTCGATTATTCAAAAAACTTGGATGAACATCCGATAAATTCTGTGATAATCATCAAATTTTATATAGAATATACCGAAGCCATCACTCCTATAGTTAGATTATAGTGTGAGGATACTGCTTGTGTTCTCGTCTAGCTTCGATCAAGATTATCAACAGCGAAAAGCTCCACCTTCATACCGATCATCATCTTCTACAAATGTGTTCTGCTACGCCACAGAAGATGCCTGTAAGTAACGCTTACCAAAGATATCGCGCCCGCGTGAGGCCAAATCTCACTCAGTCTCAATTCGGTCATATCCTCAAGACCACTCTACAACAAATACGCCGCTTGCCATCAGAGTACGTTAAATAGCAACGCCGGTTCAACACTCGCTTTATCACTCCACAAATGCCTCGTGAAATTTATCTCAAATCAAGCCATTATATCACAGACTAAGCCTCATCATGACAAATAGCTTATCTAGCCACATAAATTCCACCCACAAAAGTCAAGTACCTCCTCAGCGATAAGTCCAAAGTTCCACAAGAGACTCAAGTTAGCCCCACACTACAAACCAGAGTAGTTCATCGCTCTAACATGTAATCGGAAATCAAGTCCACCCAAGATCGTTCAGACAACCAACACGGAATAAAGTTCTGCAAGTGCTCCCAACCCACTCATATCCAAGCCTGCACTCAGCCTCAAGTTCATCGCACTGCAGAACACATATCCAAATTTCATCAGAGCTTTTATCCAAATCCAAATTAAATCAAGTCAAATCAAATCAAATCAGCCAAGCTCAGTTCTCACCAAGCCTGCCCAAGCGTTTCTCAAATCAAACAAGCTGCTCAAATCAAGTCAAGCCAAACAAAGATGACATCTCACAAATCGTCAAGAACGCTAAGTATTCATTAATTGACAAATGATCCTTCTTCGATTTGATAAAACTCAGAGACTGAGGAATTTTCCCTCACAGCTGGGTTTTATTTTGTACCCCATCATAAATAATAAAAAAATCTTCTTTGCATTACAATCAAGGCATCACTGGGTGGACTCATTAACTACCTTCGTCAATCACACAACCGAGATGTTTCCAAGAGGACTATCTCAACTCCCCTCTACGATCACACGCTACTACATGAGAAGAAATACCAGCAAAGACAAATTCATCAAATACATGGACCACCGAGATGCCTCAAAGACTCATTAAATCTCAAGTTAACGTGATTGTGAGCTCTGTATAACCAAATTCGAATGAGGCTAATCTAAGCACCAAGTCTAACTGCAAGATTTCATAGACACAGGCATCCCCATTGAAAAATGCTTCATATTCAAAGAGCAAGCTGACGGATCTCAAGAAAATGACACCATCTAAGAAGACAAAGTCTCTTCTTCCAACCACATAACCCTCACCATCAGTTCACTTCACCGGCATCAAAGTACCCGAAGAATTTTGGGGAGAGTTGCTCTTATTCAGGAAAGTACGTCGACTCACCTGCATTTATTTAGACCATGAAGATGCCACGATGTGGTTAAGTCGACGTAAGACTAACCATCTGGTAAGACTGAAGACGCTGCTTCACTTCATCAAGTCTACATGCACTTTCACACAGATTCATCGATGCAAGACTCGCCATGCTAAGACAGACTATAATAAATCACTTACGCACAGCTACGCTGAATCCAAAAGCCTGGATAAGAGATTGTCAGAGGATCGCTTGTAAACATCCTTCCACTCCAAACATTAAAGAAGCCGAGCATCTCGAAAGTTATATAGCAAATTCCATTATAATTCAAGGCTTTAATTCATGGGAACGAACCTCGGGAAAAGTAAGTCCGCATTCGGGTGATGTGGAATTAAACTACCTCATGGTTTCATACGATGTATGTCAAGATCACATATAATATCCTATCAGCGCCCCTTGATTCACAAAGAATAATGTTGTCCCTTTTACACTCCACTAGCGCCAAGTATTACAAGTGACGATGGAGAAAACGGTTATATGATTTAAATCCATTCGCAAGAATCAAGAATCTCTACTTTGCTAATGTGAATACTATAAGAAGAGTGAAAGAAATCCCCAAAGACGGTATAGGTCGAGGCGCCCAGACGCCTTTCAACGCCTCAAATAGTTTTTTTCATTCTTAACGTTACAATAGGAAGATCTAGTTCACATTCAGCATTTGACCTCACTCCCCCACTCAAATTAAAAGTGGCGCAAATAGTCAGTTTTAAAGGTTTCAGGGCACCTAAAAGGCGACCCAAGATGTAACATGGAACCATGGGTCCAAAAGCTTACAACCTCCTATCAAGGTAAAATATGATCCCATCGACGACAAAGCTTACTGGACAATTACTACCTGTGAGCGGTTGACAGAACGCACGGGTCAACGACACCTAAGATGGTAAAATGTATGGACGGTCTGGTCAATAATCAACCGCAGTGGTCGATATACACCGAAACCACCGCTCGTGTCCTAATCAAGCAGGGCGATAAACCAATACATAGCGGAGGTCACGTGAAAGTGCCCTACCAATCAAATACGCGAGAAACCACTCTGTGATTCCTCAAAGCCTGGGGGGCAAATATCAACTCCTAAGAAGAAAATCAAAAGCGGAAATCGGCCCTTCCTAAGATCAGCTAACGCGACTAAAGGAAATCGGTTCGGCTGGGATCGAGAAAACCAACCTCGAATCCCGCTGAGGAATCACCAAGAAGAAAACTCACTTCAAGGGTTCAACATGTAGAACAAGACGAGTACACGCCAAACAAAGGGTACCTTCTTAGTCCGTAAGACGATCCTCGGGAACTGTCGGCGAAAGATTCATGACCAACCTCCCGTGGCATACGATTAAGAAAAGAAGACAAACGTGGGACATGGGAGCGGGACCAAAGACGACACTCGAGCATGGATACCCTTTATGTTAAGCAGAGGAATTCTAGATCCAACGATATGTTCATGAAAGGATCATATCGTAATTCACGCACTCACCCAACTGCCGGGCATCCTCACCTAGTTCCTCAAGAAAATCAGATCTACCCGATATATAAATATCGCCCACGAGCAAACGCCATGGGAACGACTGGGTCCGCCTCATAGAAGAAATAGCTCGAGTACGGGGCAAGATCAACGATGTGAACAAAGAAAAGAGTCGAGACCTCAAGAATAAGAGGAACGATACTAGATAGGCCACCTCCTAGCCCAATGCTAAATAAAGGTCCTTATCCTTGAAGCAATGAAGCCAAATTTATGTCCACCTTCCCACGTATATCAAACAGAAAGACTAAGAGATTTGTATGCTTGATATACCTAACCCTGGACACGAAATCTTATACGATCGTTTTCGGCAATTAGAGGAACTAGTGGATCCAAAACTATATCTACAAACAAACGCCACGGATTATGCGGTATCCGACAAACCAAATAAGATCCTTAGACGAGTTCTTCAAGTGGTACTGAACCAATTGCATATTAAATACATGTCCACGAGCGCATTATTACGGAATGAACGCCCGCTGGGCATTAACGCCTGGCATACAAGTCAACAATAATTTATATTCAAGTGAAAGGCTTCGACGGGCCGAGACTTTAAGCAAACAAGAAACTATCAAAATAAGTGGCGTAGACGCACGAAAGAATCGAACCCGAGGTTCAAATATTTCTAAACACACCAAGAACCTCTCAAAGACGGTAGGATAAATTACCCACAACCTCCCGAAAGCATAAGTGATAAATCGGCCCAACCTTCCCCGATACAAGATGATAAATTATCAAACCCCCATGAACTACGCTTCGGCTTGACCCCTCAAGAAGCCGATTCGCGAGGTACATAAAAGTAAATTGACACATATCAAACGCAAATATAATGTGTAAAATAACATCTACGCTGTCCTGCCAAGTATTCGATTAAATCAGAGCATACAATAAAAAGAATGGAAAGTAGCAAGAGTAACGAAATACTTATCGAAAGTGAAACGACAAGGAAATAAAATCATAAAGCAGTTAAAGAGATCCATCACACTTCAAATGCGGCAGTACCAAGTGGAAATCTAATCCTCACTTTCACTTGACAACGTGTCTAGATTCCGGACTAAGCATGAAATGCCAGGACTCTCGGTGAAGTTCGCAATCACAAGAAAGCGGTTATGCTACTACAAAGCTCTTGGGATCAACTTTAGACTAGGTTCAAGAATAAGACGCTAAAAACTTTTCAACTGGGGACGGTGCTCGACGATGGTGTAACAGGACAAAATGATGCCGCTCAACCCCTACTACACGCATTGAATTGGCCGACTCAAGGGATTTAACGGCGTCTACTCCTACTTGTGAGTAACGGACGGTCAAAGAACGGAATCGGGCACCCCATTTGTACACAACAAGACCAAGTGAGTTTAAGCAAGAATCCAATCTTTCTATTCCAACACTATCTCTAAAACCTCGTAGGACTAGTGGTCCCAAGAGAGCGGTAGTGTTCAACACAAAGCGATACACGAGGATTCCCCGTAAAGTTGTTCAGTTCAAGAAGAAATACATCCTTTCATGAAATTCCGAGATCCTTCTACTCAAGCACGAAACTCGCCCTGATATTCAAATGTAATGATTATCCACGAATGAGACCGGCCCCGACTACTAAAATTGTGCGCCGGGCCAAAGAACATATACAATTATGTCCAACAAGCCTCCAAAGCCGACATGCTTATTCGACTACTGTCGCTAAGTGCCAACAAGAACATATCTCATCATATCCAAAGAAGCCTCTAAAAAGCTCGGACATGGTTATTCTCTCGACTACCAAGTCGCTAAGGTCACTGTGAATATATCACTTGGTCTTAATACGCCTAAAGCCGACAAAGACATCTGACCACAGCCTCTAAAGTTCTGGTCGAGACATATCCACTCAAGATCCAACCTAATCTCCTCGAAGAGCCATGTGGACGCATAAACTCCACCGAATTAGCTGCATCCAAAGCAACCATCTCAAGATCAAGTCATAAAGTCCTTTCGAGCAAGATTGATTAGTTCAAATTTCGAATCGCACAAGCCTACACCAACAAAGAATCCCTCGTAGCTATTATTAAAGCTTCCGAAAGGGAGACGCACTCAAGATGACTACACCAGTAAAGTTCCTAGATTGCAACTCCGACTGTATACAAGTGGAACATCGCTAAAACCCTGGGGACTGGGACTAAGGTCAAGCTGAAGTCATGATGTTTCGAGACAAATGCAAAGAAATACTTTTAAAAGCACAAGACACAAGAGTAAGATAAAAGTCAAAAAGCAAAGACGCGACAAATTTCCAGGACGTAACAAACACGTACTCCGAGCGCATTTACCTAATGCCGCGTATAACACTTCATGATGTAGGTACTTCATTTATCTATCCACGCATCCATGTTACGAATATCGAGGATCGAAATGAAGCGTCCTCTACACCAACAAACAAGATACTCAAGCACTACGCAATCACAAAGCAGATCTCACTCGTAGGGACAATGTATTTAGCCTAAATGGCTTAGCCATGGCTAATGCTAAACAAACAACAAAGAAATCAAAAAGCGCGAAAGACTTGGGAGAAAAGCATTAAGAATACAAGCAATCAAGATAAATCAAAACCATAAGGAGCGCAATGGCGATACACCCTACACTTCAAAGAAGATAAACACAACCCCAAGCAATTGTGGGCGATATCCCCTCCTCGTTACGAGGAAGCATCAACATCACAAACAGAAAGAACGAATGTGGCGAAGAATTCATCATCCCTTAACTAATTATCAAATCAAATCAAATCAAGAAAAGTGCCGAGAGTCGAAGAAAACACCAGCGAGTATGTCAAGTTAGCAGGAATAAGTTCCCTTTACTTACTAACGCCCTCAAACAAAGGAGTCACCGGATATGGACCTAAAAACCAAAATAAAGTAATCCAAGAGCAACAAGGTCAAAAGAAACATTCTCGCATTCACTCAATACCACTAAAACGCACGGTCGTCGCATCAAGGTACGATGTGGATATATACGACCAAAAGTAAGCGTAGCATATCGCGTGGAAATATACAAAAGAACGTGCCCAACATCCCAAGTCACAAAGTTCCAACCCACAGCAGGCCAAAGCAGCAGTTAGCAGAGAAGAGTAAAAAGGAAAGCCCACCAACCGAGTTCCTAAAAAGTCCATTATACCTGCAAAGTTCCACTCTATGCTAAGCTACGACGCAAAGGGTACATGCTTGTAAGCCAAATAAAAAAAAGAGAGCCAAAGAAAAGCAAATAATGGCCAAGAAATCTACATGCGTATATCTCCCCGAATAAAACGGAGGCCTAAACTATCCATAAAATTCCGTAAAAAATGAGCGTAAAACTAGATTCGTGAGACGGAGTACGGAAAATTTGAATCACCCAATCGTAGCCTCTGAAATAGGAGAAAATTCCCCAAAGTCGCGAAGAAGCACCTGAAGTTCAGACCCCAAAGTCGAAACTTCAAGAGATCATATCTCGCTTCCAGAATGAAAATGGAAGACCTCCTACCTATCAAAATGACCGGTCTTCGTAACAAGCTTCTAAGAATATAAAGAAATATCAAATGTATAAGTAATGCAAAAATTTATGGTCATACAAGAAAACATTGCCAGCTTTTTTGACTTAACCGAATATGAACTATGAAAATTGTTTCTATATTTTTAGAATACAAAGTGAAAGTTAAAAGGTCATATTTTTATCATCAAAATTAGTACAAGCGAAGCAATTGGGCGACAAGGCACAACCACAAATCCAAGTTCAAAGAGTCAAACATTCACATGATCATCAAAATATATAAAATTTTGATTTTTATGGTGAATTAAAGCGTGAAGATCATCAAGAGTTATCGCATAACATCATCAAGCATACACAATCGCCAATTAAAAGTGAGGGAAAGTATAGCAAGTTTCTAACTTTACCGATGAAACTTAAGATTCTTCAAAAAGCAAGAAACTTCACCTAAATCCTCAACTTTAATCTCGGCAAAAATGCATGAAGATATATTAGTATGATTACGCAATCATATCAAAAAATTAAAGTCAGACGTTTTACGCAAAGAAAAGAAAAAAATCCCAGAGCACCTCGAACCGCGCGCCGCGCAGGAGAAAAAGACGGTGAAATTTGATTTTCGGGTCTTATCTCACGCTTAAATAAACAAAGCCTAGTCAACCAAGACCTAAAAAAGCCCGCCAGACGGGTTCCTCTTGGACAAGAAGGCTCGTGGTTTGGAAATCGAGACAATCGAACATCTCCACCACAAGAAGGGTTCAAAATTCAAGAAAATAAATTTTATTTAATCAAAATTTATCCTAAATATTTATCTGCTAACCAAATAAACCGATATCGAGCCGGAAAATTTGAAAAAAATAGAGTTTCTTTTTAAAGTAACTCTAAAATTAAAATAATTAATTTAAAACCCTAGGTCAAGATTAATTATTTTAATATTTAACATAACTTAAATTCATGTTAAAATTGCAACACACTCAAGTAAACTACTTAGGTCTCTTATACTAATATAAATGTATTAAATCTGTAGTACTAACATATAACGTATTTATGTTAAGAATAAAACCCTAAAAATTAATTCTATTAAATTCCCTACTGACGAGAATTAAACGAGGCTCTTTTAACACGTACTAAATTCATTAATGATTAATAATCCTGTAGTATCTATTAAATCCTTCATGGACTGAATTAAAACGGGTTTTAACATGTACCACCATGTTAACACAAACCTCAAGTAATTTAATTCTCTAACTAATCGAGAATTAAACGGGATCCCAATGCTGGTCAAGTATTAAATCCCACCAAGTTTTTTACCAACAATCTTCGCATCGAAACTTAATTTTGATTTTAGAAAAGAACAACTTAAATAAGTCAACCATCCTACAAGTCGCCAAACGACCAGGGGTCGTAATTGTGTGATCATGCATGAAATGGTATGTAATATCCCTCAGAAAACAAGTAATCATCCTTCCAAAGTTCCCAAACGACATGGATGATGACCAAGGACTGCAGAGCCTTCCAAATGCAAGTTCAAGTAGCACCCAAATATGGTTAATCGCTAACAAAGCTAAAAAATAGACCGATGTTAATCCATAAAGAGTAGAAAGAATACAGTAAAATAAAGACCCATGAAAACCAACACAGTAAAAATGAATATTTGTTTGAAGTCGAACCTATACCTACTACAAGTATGTACCTGCTCCGGCAATCAGAGACATCTAAATTATCAAAGCCATTAATTAAATGACAAGAATCAAATTAATTAAAAGTCGAGCCACTAAAAGATGTCACGTGGCTAATTAGAATTTTCGATCAAACCCTAAATTCAAATCAAAACCCTCGATCGAACAAGTGGTTCCAAATCAAGCCCCCGAAATTCAAGTAAAGATATGGTTTCCACATTAATTAACTCCAACAAAATTTTCGAGAAAACAAGACGCATTAAATGTCAATTGCAGTTCTAAACCCCACCTTATTGATTAAAATCGCCATGAATATCTGGTGCCACTTCAAAACCACGGCCTGAAATTGCAGGTCCAATCAAGACTACGTAAGTATTCTAAAATCAAGATCTTATTCAAAATCAAGGCTCCAAAAGGTCCGGATCACATGAAACGATTTAATCTTTGTAAAAAGAACGCTAACCTTCTTTGTTTTATTCGGGAGCATTGACACCAACTAATTCCTAAATTATTCGACGGTCTGCATCTTCTGTCAAAATTTAATACCAAGATTGATCCACCTCAAATCAAATCCGCCTAACTGCGCCAAGATTCAAGCCCAAGACTATAAATACCTCCATTCGCTTAAATTTTCGTGACAAATTCAATCAATCATCCTATTCTACCAAAAATGCGTGAACCTTTTTTTTATGTGAAGACAGATGCTTACCTGAATAATTTCACACCAAGTAATTCCTAAATTATCCTGACGGTCCAGACTGGGCTCAAAATTCAACTAATAAAGATCGCGATCCGCCTAAAATCAAACCAAAGAAATCGAAGCAACATTCAAAACCTGTAAGACTATAAATACCCCCCTCCCCCCATTCGCCGAAATTTTCAGACAAATTTAATCAAGAATCATCCTATTCCACAAAAAAACACACCAAATCCTTAAGAAATACAGAGAAAAACCTTTTGCATTTTTCTAACTTAAATCTTTTGAAATACAAAGAAAGACAACGTAGCTATTGGAAAATACCTCCAAGTAGTCAAATAGAGTTGAATCAAGAATTACCGCACAAACGCAGTAATTCTTCAAGTTAGAAGCAAAAATCTGGCGAGTAATCAATGAAGTTTCTCAAGAACGCTCAAATATTCAAGATGTTTGATGTACTGATTATTCAAAAACTTGACGAACATCTGATAAATTTCAGGTGATAATCATCAAATTCCGATATGTGAATACACCGAGTTGCTCAGCCCCTATACTGATTATAAAGTAGGAAATACGCCGCTAAAGTCTCCTCTCTAGCTTGATCAAGATTATCACCGCGTCGAAAGCTCCACCTTCATCGATTATCATCTTTATTAACAACAAACAAGTAAAGCTCAATAGATAGTTTGTAAGTAACGTACTTCAAAGCTTAAATCAAGTCCAAGTGCCCCAAATCTCACTAAGTCTCACCGGTCATATCCCTAAGTTCCACTCTACAACAACATGCCGTTACGCCGGTAGCATGCTGTAGTTGCTAACGCTCTGCTCAACACTCAGCTTCCTTATCACTCCATACAACTCGGCTCCCAGAAGTTCTATCTCAAATCATTATATCGCACTCAAGTTCCATCAAAGACAAATACTTATCCACTACATAGTTCCAATTCACAAAAGTAAGACTTCCCAGCTGATGTTCAAAGTTCCACTAAGTTAGCATTCAAGAAGTCCCACACCGCAAAAACCCTCAGTGAAGCCTCCATCAAGCCCACATGACCGAGATCAAGCTCCAACACCCAAGATCGCTCCTGCACTTAACCATATCCAAGTCCTGCACTGGCCCCCTGCCCATCACACTGTGACACATATCCAACTCAGAGATTCTATCCAGTCCAAATTAAATCAAGTCAAATCAAATCAAATCAAGCCTAAGCCTCAAAGCCTCGCTCAAATTAAGTCAAATCTGGGCTCAAATCAAGCTGCTCGCTCTCAAATCAAGTCAATCGCCAGTTCGCATATCTCACAAATCGTCAACAAATGCCAGACTTATATTGATAGCTCCATCCTCTTCGATTTGATAAAACACGCATATCGGCGACTTTCCCCTTACAGCCAATTTTATTGCACTCCGTATCATAACACAAAATTCTTCTTTGGAATTACAAAAAGAATCTTCCTCATAAAAACATATACATTTACACAACTTGCTTGTTATGTTATCGAGTTGAATAAAATTGGATATATTTAACACTATAAGAGGTTCAATTTACGCTGAGACACCATCCGACTATAATCAAAGTTAAAAGGCCGTATATCGACCGGCTCGCCTAAACTCGCACTCCGCCCGAAAAACCGGCCTTAAAGACAAGCGTGGTTCGTTTGCCTCTGCTATAAATCCAACCCAGCCTCGCTGTGCGTATCTACCCACCTGAGGCGACGGTTCGAACATACACTAAAAAAATTTGGATAATTTTGTGATAATTAATGTTAATTTGTAAAAAGAAGTAATCTTATGGGAATAAGAAAATTTTTAAAATAAATAAATAGTGTCTTAAATTGATACTTCAAACGCTTAATATATTCAATACTGCGATTCGATCGTGAATGCAACTATCAAACCACTTTAAAACCCGCTTAAGTGATATTGAATTGATAAAAAAACTTTTATTTATTACTTTCAAGAAATAACCCAAACCTCATGATAATTTTATAATATACTCCATAATTACCAACTCAGCAATTAATATTTTTGCTACCGACCGAAACAAGAACGCATTGAGGTCCGTCCATGGTCTCAAGCTATATCTTTCAGGTTCAACATTTAGTTGATCCAACTCGGTAAGCTAGCACGTTAGCTCGGTATTTTATATTGCTATACGCTGACTCGATGTTTTATATTATTAAATATAATGGAAACTAGGTACATCATATAATATTAAGGGCGTATGAAACTTTAATAGAAAATCTAAAAAAAGCTTTGAAATATCTTCTTATTTTAGTTTATCGGTGTTTTTAATATTGATTTTATGATCAAGGGATATACTAGTAACTCTTTTAGAACATGACCCAAATACAATCCAAGTATTAGAAGTTGATTTGCTCAAGAATCAAGTAATTTTGGGTGGGAGAACATCGAATAATGACCTAGTGGCTAGGAGGTCTTTCAATGACTTAGAGGTTATGTGTTCGACTTTTATTTAAGGGGGTGGTGTCAGGTGTGGGTGCATTTTAAAAAAGAAAAAAAAGTAATTTTAGTTGGTACTGTACTCAACTTTAGAGTTTACTATGTTTTCCTAAGATGAATGTATCAAACTATCAATATTTAATGGGCCATGTTGAATCTGAGATATAGAAAGTGACTTAAACCACCATTATGAAAGTTAAACTCAAGCTTAACCAATCAATTGGTCTAAAGGCTTCTGTCAAATCTGGGGTCTCACTCCCTAGATGAATCTGATGTATAGTTCCAGATGATGCCTCCTAGTAAATTGTTTACTGCATGTGAAGCCATTGGGACAATGATACTTGAGGACATGATTGCACCATAGCCATAAACAATCCCAACAATTGTGGCCCTGAAAGGCAATTTAATTAATCCTGTTAATGTCAAAAGCTTAACCGAGGAAATGAAAAAACACGGAGCTGAATGGAGACGTTGTATTCATATAGGCGACTCCAATTAACGGGATATGGCTTGATTTGGTTTGGTTTTAATATCAAAAGCTCAAATAAATTTCTTCGTTTTACTGTAGAAACTTAAGTTGTGAATCATTAAGCATAAGAAACAACTAGTACCAGAGAGCAAAGGAATATTTTCGACCACTTCCTAAGTGTAAAATCCCAAACAAGGAGGCAACTAGGAGGACTCCCTTGAAGTCCAGACCACAAAGTGGTAACAATGCGCCTCGGAAAAGAAGTTCCTGTTGATAAACATAGGAAAGGAAAGGAGCATGTGTTAGTATAATTAAGATAAGCATGAAGCACGTGTTTAATACTTACCTCCGTGAGTCCTGGAAGAAATGCCACGATAACATAGTCGAAAGGTTCCAGTGATGTGAGGACCTACAGTTACAAATATTTCAGCATTAAGTCGACACCTTAAGTTTAAGATATTAGCTTTATCTAGTAAGATAAAACGATGAAGATTTATCCGAGTGATTCACTTCATCTTGAACTCGGAGAAAGATAAGTGGATCAAAAACTTACCTGGCGATTAGCTGCTTCGCTGGACTCTGCAAATTCTGGCCATGTTATTAGCAGTAGATACCGGAGAGAAGATACCAGGATAACTAGAGCAGTTATCAACCCAACATGCCATATCTCAAAGCCAACTACTGAATAAAAGGAGGTTCAGATTAATGTTCGTGTTAGATTAATACAGTGCATTGACAAATGGAAAGGATCAAGTGATGCATATTTCCCGTTGATTAGGACCATCAAATTTATCAGTAATTACACTTTTCCATCATTAGAGAATTGATTTCTTCACTAGTTCAAGTGTTTACATTAATGATTGCAATTAAGCATTTAATTTCTATCGCCTAACACTTCTAAAAACAGATTATCATCCTTCCTTGCTCATGTTAAGTAGATCAAATATACTTGTGAACCAAGGAAGCAAAAAACATTTGAAAGATACAATTACATATTTAAAATAGACCTCAAGAAGGTAGTCGCTAAATTTACATGGTAGTACTGTTGAACAATCTGTAACTGGCCATCCTTCGGCTGAAGCAATATGAGATGCCTGCAACATTGGTTGTGTTATAACTTATACGTAGTAACTTATAACTTCAAAGAGCCTCACGATCACTTCCATTTTTCTAGGTGAGATTAAGTATAAATCAAGTCAACCAAGGATCTAAATTATCATCTGATTTAATCTTGTCTAATTTTCTGCATCTGGGGATCACAGATAGGTTTTGCATTCTGTAATTTGGTGGTGGGTATACATTATGATCATCTATATTGATGAATGATGTGTCTCAAATCTTAATAGAGCTTTAAACAATAACACAGCGGGACACACACAGTTGTAGAAGACGACTAGATTATATGGAGTATATCTTAACATCTAAGAGGATACTATTATCATTTTGATGGAATCTGCACAGGAAGGAGGGATTTTGCTATGGTAATATCGCTTGAAAACATTAGATCATTCTCCATTTGAAGTGAAGATGAGAGAACTAAAAATTTTGAAGCATCCTATTAGAAAATTCTGTAAATGGCAGTATCTATCAAATGTGTGAAGAACCACTGATTTATTTTAACTCCTAGCATTACTTTATTTCCTAAGTGAGGATATAAGACGAAGACTAATACAAATACTTAACATATAAAACATGCATTTTAAGAAAAAACATTGATATTAACTAACATCTAGCGAGAAGAAATAACCTGTCGAAATGCAACACCCAAAACTCCAATCAAAGAAGACGTGGTAATGCAAGCCTGAAGCACGGCACTCCTAGACGCGACTGGTATAGAACCCCTTACCTCTGAATCCATAGCACTTGTAGGTAAATTACTTACCAATGCATCTAATTCATCAGGCTGAGTTTTCACAAGTGGCAAAACTTCATTTTCTTCTACTTTCTCATTCCTTCTTGATTTCTTTATCGATTTTCGACTAGCAAACACCCGAACATCAACTCTAAATGCCTATGACAGAAACAAACAACCAATTATTTGCAAGAAATTGACAGTTGAAATTAAACAAAATGACCATCTTGGTAGAACTTAAAAATTAAGAACTCACACAACATAATCTGATTGGCCTAGACACAAATGTTGATGCTTTATCTGGACAACCAAATCTCCTATCTGATAAACAAATTGGCAGCGTCAGAGATTATACATAAAAGCAACAAACTTCCTTCAATTAAAATATAAATGAGGACTAACTCTAACATTCCACACAAGAAAAGGTGATTAGTTTAATATATGGACAAAAAAAATATTCTTAGAGGGCATCAACAAGAATGCATAGAAAGTGAACTGATCTTGCAGAAAAGCATAATACTAACTATGTTCAATATAAGTGATCGTTTAGACTAAAATTCTTGTTATTTTGCACCATCCTTAAACTTTTGACCACAGAAAATTTCGATTCTCATGTGTAATGATTACAACTAATCAATGAAGGCACGAAAAAATTTGTATACATACTTAATAAAATAATTTTAATCTAAACAACCATTTTATATTATACGGACTGAAAATATGCTAAAGATTCCATTATTCTTGAAATATTGGATTATTGCTAAAGTAGTTACTTACACAATACATAAGATATATGACATGGTGTTGACTTTCCAGGGTAGTGGAGAGTGTGAATTCCCATTGATAGTTATATGAATGATAGTAAGGATTTCCAGAGGAGTTAATATGACGATTTCACACCGTTAGTATGATGATTTCACATGAATAATACCAGAATCTAGAAAAGTTGTGACCCTTTAGTTGAAGCCTCAGAACATAATTTTCAAGATGATTTGGAATATTAATTCAAGATGGAAGAAAGGGAACTTAAATTATTGTTTCAGAATACTTTAGTCTAGATGTTTAACTGAACTGTGATAGGAATTATCATCTGGTGAAGTGGAGCCACAAAACCATTGGTGTTCCAAATTTTAATCCAAATTGTATTTTCAACCCCAAATATCACTTATAATCAGTTTTTGCCCCCAATATATTCACACTTTTGTACTCCGTAGCAGGGGACTCGTAACCGCTACTTGTGAAGTGCACACTGAAAACCTCTAGTTGAAGTAATATTATGCAAACCACTCCAGCAAGGTAAGTCACAAATTTGTACTCCTCTTGTTCATTTCTAAAACATTCTTAGAAAAAAATATGTTATTTTCTTATAATTTTTAAGAAAAACTCATCTTATTCCTATTTGTTAATAATACTAATATATATAGTCGTAAAATTTTCTATAAACGATCCAACGTAATTATGAAGATAGAGAGTATAACACATTCGTTTGCTAAATAATACCTCCAATTTATATTATAAAATGTTGTTTTTTCAGACGTCCAACTTTAACCATCAATTCATTTTTTATTCTTGGGCTCAAAAAAAATATAAAAATCGATATCAATAAATCTATCTTAAATATATTTTCATAAAGGTAAATTTTTACAATTTTATTATATATAATTAACTATTTATCACTGCTAAAATCGATACTCTAAAAAAAAATAAAAATTTTATATTTTAAATCAGTTTAAGTGACATCTATCACGCCTTCAATCGGAGTGGGAAGACATTCTTTATCATGGTCTTCGTAATCCATGATGAATTTTTTGTACAATTGTACTTGTGACATGGATGCTTTGAGGAAAACAATAAAGTCAAAAGGATAATGAATGAAATTATGACCTAATTGATTTATTGACATGAAAGTCAGAGTTCGACAACAACTATGATGATGTTCACGAGATGGAAAAAGCACCATTAGCAGCCAAGAAAGAAAAAACCAAGATACCAACAAACCTAAGAACCTATGCCCACGTAAGCTAAGCTTAAGACAACTCAATTACAAACAAAAATATACACCTCCTTTTATTGGATTGTGAATCTTTTTAGACATTCTCAGTTTGTGAAAGACTCAAATTACGAGGACTTAAGAGTGTACACACCACGAGGCCATCATTTGGTATCTATAGTGTTTTGATTTTTAAAAATTGTGGATCCTTATGCTTACATCCCGATCTAATAGCTGACAGAACCACGGCTAAGCTTTTACGTAAGCATCTGTAAGATTTATTTTTTTGACAATAACCAGGCCACATAAAAAGATAGCACTGAAGTTTGAGATAATATTGAAATCATTTCACTACTGGTCTTGTATGATTAAACATTGCAAAAATAAAACTCAATATGTAAACTCAACATGAACTACTTCATCTTCAGTTTATTCTTCAAAAAGCAAAAAGACCAACTTTAGTCATTTAACATTAACAACCCCAAGTTAAGGTGTTGACGAAGTGCATAGGCACTGAAGAGAAAGATTCACCATATTCCACATCAAACTGATAGCAACCACATGTCTCCAAATCATAGACAAATAGAGGCTTCATAAACAAAGCATCAAAGAGGATTCTCTTACCATACCCAATTGAAACTATAATAGGTGTTTCTTTGAGCTTTCGTATTTGTCAGGAGACATAACCTTACGCAATTGATTTCTTATAGGTTCACCATCGATATATAAAATTTTTACCCATTCTTCGCTAGTGTAATCTTTCAACAGCCATACCTCCATTGAAAAGTTTCTACTGACATACCATACTGAAATGGAGTTCCCTTTAGCTAAATAATTTAAAATATTTATGTATTGCGTACATCTAAAACTGAGCGGGGGTGAAATACGCTTGATGCTTTCAGATTTGAGATCCAAAGCCAAAATGTAATGATTGAAGGGATGAGCCCAATATACGAAATCTGTACTTGTAATTGGAGGTCTTGTATCTAATAATGTCATATCCTCTTTCGTTAGAGCATAATTTAAAAATCTCCATGCGTTGTCAATACCCACCGTCAAGATCGCACATCCAAGGTCAAGGTTATATGGCATGCTACACCCTTTTTCAGTCCTATATACCACCACCACTTTATAAACTTCAGAAGAAGCTTCAAAAGCTAGAGCACAACAAACTACTCGGAAAGATAATCGAGGAAGTGCCAACGCTCTACGAGTAATTGGATTTCCAACATAATATGTACAATTAGTAACCAGTCCCCTGAAAATCAACATCAACCCATTGCAAGTATAGATCTGATATTTATATTTAGAAGGTATATTAAATTCGAAACCACTGAGTCTTGCATGACACTCTCTCAAGTCCAAAAGATAATATCGACTCCTCTTTGGAGAATGCATTAGGAGGGTAGTAGTTGCCAACAGAAAGTGAGTGTTAACAAATTGGGGGTCTTCAATGATCCTACGCCATTGACGACATACATACCTCATCACATTATAAAGTACGTGAGCAGGAAGGCAGATAAGAATATTGAATATGATTTCCTCCGGAAGAATTGTGATGCTTGTTTCTCTTTTTTTTTAACCTGGGGTTGAGGTGCCATCGGTTCAACTTTTTATTAATTTAACTAATTTGTATTATTTCGAAAAACAGCTACAGCATAAATTAAGACCTTTGTTACTACTACTCATATTTATAAATACAATATCAAATACTTATTAATAGCTATGAACTTTAGCATACGTGTTATTACTAAAATTATTGCATAATTAATACTAATAATATATTCCTTAATTATCCTGATTCATCTCAATATAATTCCCGAGAGGCTTAAACTATTAATGCATTTGCAGCTTTATATATCACGCAGATTTTCATCAAGCTTCTGTACCCAACACTTTCAATTTTTCATACTACGACCCCAAGCACTTAAACCTAAATTTTTGGTGATATAATCTAATAACTTTGGCTGATTGTTATGCCCGTACGAGTGATATCCCTTTCTTTTCTTGAAGTACATAAAGGTTGCTGCATTAAGCAAACTATCCTCGTCTTGTTTCTCTCTCTTTATCTTTCACTTCTTTTTATTGTTTAAGCATTGTGATTTTTGTTTCTCTTGTTTCTTGTATATTCTCTCTCTCTAGAAAATCAAGAAAGTTGGATTTTAATGTGGCAAAAACAGACCCAAAGATCTTCTTTCAGGGAATCTATCAAAGGCCTTGAAGCTGATATTCACCATGCAAATTCCCTGTAAGTTTGTTTCACAGACAATAACAAAGTTCATCTCTCGACTCCTTGTACTTAAATTTTTTATTTTTTCTATGTTTGGTTATTAACCTTTTCCAGAATTAGAATGAATAATTTCTTTTTATGTAGTTTAGTTTATGGTTCAAGTTGATCAGTAAGTCAATTGTATCTGTATGGTAGTTGGATAGCAATAAATATGTGGTTGGTTGGTTTCTTTTGCTTGTGAAGATAGAGCTAGTATATAAGAAATGTGATGTTACTTCTTGATCATTGTGATAAAGTTACTGCTATCACATTGGAATGTTCATTTATCAATTGCTGTAAATTATGAGAGGTTATTACCTGTAGTTGATTGATACTAATATAATGATTGTGTTTGATCTAACTATGATCAAAGTCCAGTTTCTGCAGTAACTTTTTAAATTTTATTTGAAGTACCAAGTGATGATTTGAACCCGTGACCTTCCTGTTTCGACTAGAGGTGAAGCGTGTTACCATTGCACGTTCATTAAGTTGTTATTCAATCAATGAATTATCAGATTTTTGTCATCAATGTCACAGTTTTACTCCTTGATTAAGATGTGGTCTTGGACACTTCAAAAGGGCAGGCCAGCGGCAAGGCCTGCCCTCCCCGGCTCCCCCTATGCTGGTGAAGGGTCTGATCACTATTTCAATAAGCAGACCGAATTTATGTGATAGAATTAGTGGTGAGATTTATATTTGAACTGAGGTGAATTGTGCAGGGCAGCAGCTCTTCCCCATGATTTAAGTGGGGATTATGTCCAAATGAAACTGGCTTATGGAACTTTTGCTCCGTTCTTACTGTTCCTGATAGAGTGGATGGACTTCAGTTGTTTGGATGCATTGCCTAGCTTTCTTGGCCTTCTTCACATACTCGTTTACAAGGTGAGTAATCTGACTCTCGGAAGATGTCATCACAGTTCAGCAATGAAGATTAGAGGTGGTTGTAAAACTAAAACATTACTCTTTCTAATATTCAGGTGTATGTTGAAGGTATGCCAACAATATCCTCACAAGAAAGGAAAGCGTCTCTCAAAGAATTCTATGGTGAAGTTCATTTGTCTATGAGTATTTTTTGTTGCTTTTTAGAAGTTCGGTTCTTAGATATGTTTCCTTGGTTGAAATTCTTGCAGCTGTTATATATCCTTCGCTGCAGCAACTTGAAGGACATGTAATGGATATAATGGAAGAAAATCATCGACGAACAAATTGTTCAGACAATATTGTCATGAAAGGAATGGAAGATAGAAAGTCGTTGTACAGAGATGAGCGGGAAGATGAATGTGGAATATGTATGGAGACTGACTCGAAGGTTGTATTGCCTAATTGTGGCCACTCCATGTGTATAAGCTGCTTCCATGACTGGTAAAAGTCTGATTATCATGGTGATTATATCTTATGTTGTATTTGTCTGTAACACTAAAACGATGATTCCAATGCCATCTTAAGGTCTGGTCGGTCTAAATCATGCCCATTTTGTCGAGGCAACCTGAAGAGAGTCCGATCAGCTGACTTGTGGATCCTCACTGGCAGCTATGATGTAGTTGACACAGTCAGTCTTGCCAAGGAAAATCTTAGTCGGTTCTACCTTCACATCGATAAATTACCTCTGCTGGAACAAGATAACAATTCAGTACTGGATGACTATATGTTCTGAGTTGCAGCATGAAGAAGTTATTTGAAGCCAAAGACATAGTATATATTATAGCTCCATCTCTTGTGTCGTCTAACAAACAGCAGTAGCTGCATTTGGGGGAATGAAATTCTAGATTTGACAGACCTAATACATAGCTAATGTATTTATGTAGCACATAAACTCGGGTGGGATATTTTCGAAGCCCCTAGATGTTTCAATTATGTTCTATGCCAGGCATTCAACTCAGCTTTTCTATGCAAACCTGAGTGGTGAAATGAAAGCGGCATGTAAAAAAGATCATGTAAGTTGTAAGAGATGTTCCAAAATGTAAGTAAACTTATGATAATATGTATCAAATTACTAGTCTATATATCTCTCTCTCTCTCTCTCTCCATATATATATATATATATATATATCACTAACATATATAAGTATTTAATAAAAAGATTGCTTGCTTTCTTCCTTTTCACATTATTAATTACTAAATTATTCTTCTCTCTCTAAAAATCTAAAAGCTGGTGAATTTAATACGACTAACTACTACTTCCATCCTGCTTTTATATTCGACGCTGCATATCGAACTTCGACTATCAATTATTCTTAAACTGGGGATATGTTCAAAAATTATAAGAAAATAATATGAAATTACTTTCAAAGACAAATCTAACGATATAACTTTTATATTCATTAAATAATATAATTAGTAATTAATCGGTCAAAGTTTTACTCTCGACATAAAGAAAACGGCCAAATAAAAAAAAAAAAATGTAGTAAGATTAAGTATTCATCATACTTATACTTCAAGACACGTAAGATTATCAATCGAAGTCAATCACCAAAGACATACACGCACTTGACGATCATACATCACATACATTCGGCATTATACGTATTTTTATAATTATCACGATCCCACTTTTTTATAATTAACTTCATATTTATCTTCATCAGATGTTTAATGATTCAAAGATATTTAATCAATAACACAATTATTTTGCTCAATTTGTACGTATAACTTTCATGCATTTAATTGGGCGTTAATATGCCTCATATATTACTTTATTATTCCTTTCATCATACGCCGGGCTTTAATCTTTAATAATTGTTGTTAGTTAATAATATGTTTTATGTAGAATTATTGTTATTATTATTATTATAATAGATATTTGTTAAATAATCATATGTTTCTTGTGTAATTATTATTATTATTATTGCTTATTATTTCTATTATTATTACGTAAAACTATTGTTATTATTGTTATTTAATTGCATGTGATATGAATTTTATATATCGGTATCCACAAAAATTTAAATTATATTTTTTAAATCATATCAATTCTAACTCACATAAAAGTAAAATAATTCACGATACTATACTAATTTATCAATTCGGCCAATATATTTAGTCAAACGAGATCAAACTGTTCAAATAAGATTTTTATCTTTTTATGAACATCTTAGCGTCAGATAAGATCTCTCTATCGACATCGTATTTTATTATAATTTTTTATATTGTATTTAAAGAGTCATTTGTGATCAAAATATCCCTTCAAAAAAAAATATTAATTAGAAAAAATTCAAATGAGTGTAATTATTTACACGCTTAGAATGATTTCTAATTAAACATAAAAATATATCAAATATTCAAAATTACTGCGACGCATCGCCTCTCTTTAAGCATTCTTTATAAAAAGTCAGCTTAATCCCTAACGTGTTTCTTCTTCCATTTTTATAGCACTATATTACCCCTCCCAAATAAAATTATTTACAAGACATTTAATTATTATCAAACTTCAATAATAATTAAATAATAATAAGAGTTAAAAAGCATTAAACATAAAAATAAGAAATTACAACTTGATGTTTCATGACTCTATTGGATAAATAACATAAATAATGCAAGTGCTTATGGTATTACCATTCTAATTATACTATAACTAAAATACTGAAGTTATTACGACTCATTATTCCACATTTTGAAAGTTACACAAAAAATATCAATAATTGGGATTAAATAATTATATTTATGTATTTACTTCATAACTTATATTAAATATTTAAGTTACATTATTCTCACTATTCCACCTATATATTCATAGTAACACAAAATTAACATATTATTTATTATGTAAATAACCATTATTTTATACTAGAAATTATGCAATTTCAACGGCCTTTAACTCTAACTCAAATAACGTGGTAAAGACATAACGCTTAAATTTTTATTCATTTTCAATGATTCATATGCATGTCGTTAGCCATTTTGGAGTTAAGAAGACTGAAAAGCTTCCAAGAACATTATAATTTAACCATTTTCTATATCTCCAACCATTAATAATTCTTAGGTAATTTTTTAACTATCGTTTATATTCTTAAAACAATTATTATAGATCAAATTATATTATAATCTCCTGCTTTTCTACAACTCTATTAGTCAATTTAAAGACGATGAGAAATGCCGAGATATTTTTATAATATTAACATTTAGATGAATAAAATGGAAATATTCATTATGGTTCGATGTTTACATTTAATCGCTATTTTACTTCAAGAGTTAATATTGATATTGCTATACCTTTTTGATGTATTTATAATAAAATAAAAAGTTGAATATAAATAAATACAAATACATCCTTTGAATTAATTAAAATGAGATTATAAGTAATTTATGTATGTGTGTTGATCAATTCAAATAACGGTTATCAAACTATAATAATAATTAAAACAATAATAAGAATTAAAACCATTAAACATAAAAATATTCTCAAGCTTACAACTGACGTTACGACTTATCGATAATTAAAATAAATAATTATTTTTACGTTATTACTTCATTCTATTTATAAATTATAATTAAAATATTTGAAAGTTATAATGACTTTCATTATTCCAATTATTCGGTAGTTGTAATAAACTAATATCAAGAATTAAAATAAATAATTATATTTATGTATTTACTTCATAGGTCAACTCATTAAAATATTTGAAAATTAAGCATAATTCCTATTAATCCACTTTTTTCATAGTTACAATAAAAATAATATATTATTTGTTCTACAAATACCCATTATTTTATACTACAGGTTACGTAATTTCGATCATACCTCAAATATCGTAGTAAAGATTACAATATCAAACTTTATTTATTTTCTTAGAATGATATACATTATGTCAAGTTAGCTATTTTGGAGCAAAAATCCAAGCACCCAAAGAAGTTTTTCAAAGACATTATAATGCAACACTTCTCTATATCTACACCCACTAATAATTTGCAGTAATTTTCAAATATCGCTTATATTCTTCAAACCATTATTATAGATCATATTATATTATTAGTATATTTTCTTAAACATGTAAAATCAATAAAAGACAAATCTAAAGAGATATCAAGATATTTTTAAAATTTCATTAAACATTTATATGAATAAACGAAAATATTTATTATGGTTTGATGTTTACATTTAATCACTTTTATTTACTAAGATTTACCAGTTGTTATACTTTTTAATGATGGTAATAGATATTAAAATTTGAATACAAATAAATATAAAAAATACATCCTTTGAATTCAATTAAATAAGATTGTAATTTATGTAATGTAGTTGGATCAATCTAAAAAAATTAAATCTAAGACAAATTTTATATACTAATATTTATAAATTCAAAATTAACTCATTTTTAAGATTTCCTACACACTTGTAATAATATTTATAAATTCTTAATCGATATACAATCAAGGCCACCATTCTCGTAATAAACTATAATATTATTTTATTAGTATAATTTCATATATATATACTTATTTTGATGAATTTAACTATTAAAATGTGAAAATATTACTTTTAGAAGAAAAAAAACATGTCTTTTTTAAGTCTCAATATAAAATACTATGATAACTTAAAACACATTTGATATATCTTCAATTAATTCATGTCACAAGGCTATAAAACGATAACCATCTTCAGATGTTATAAAACATTTCAAGCCACAAATATACCAATACCATCACATCGAAGTTCTAACGTCATATTTCAACACAAAGTATAATAATAATTGTTTTACATTAAGTTATATTTTATTTTTTGATAATGAAGATAAGACTTCATAACCATATTATGGTCAAAACTATTTTAAAAATTAAATTATCTAACTCTCAGCCTGCTCAAAGGTGTCTCTCAACTCTATTATTAACAATTCTTGGTTGTCTATAGACTCTCTACAGTAACGTAAGATTCGAAAGGTTTGCAAAATTATTCTTTATGTCAATAAAGTTAAATTTATTTCAAAAAATATGGAATATTTATAATAAAATTGAAAATAGTAAATTTCAACATATGAAGTAAGCATTTGAAAAATGATATAAGGCAAAATACTTTAAATATTGCACACAAAAGTGTAATTCAAAAAAATTAGGTCATTGTTTAAATTTGAAATAAATTAACGCCAATATGAAAATCTATTCATAATTTATTATTCAAGAGTGTTAATCTATAAAATTTAATATCATTATTATTTAAAGAATTTCAATAAAGAATATATGATTATATTATTTAACCACTAATACACACACATAAATTTATTGACATGAGCATAATTATTTTTTGTATTTTAATACTCAAACCTCAAAAAAAAATTATCTATTAAAGTTGTCCACGTGCACGACGCACATGCTACTAGTAAATTAAAAAGCAACATATGCATATATTGATTATACAAAGATATTATTGAACCGAAAGTACTAACTAAATGTACTCAGAAAAGTGGTTACATATTAAAAATATTTATTAAAATAAATTTATGAAAATAGTCCTAACAAACATTTCATGCAATCTCTTGGCCCTATGTCCTGGTCCCTTGATGACATTGTTTGCTTATGTTGGCGCATAGAGGATTCATGATTCTTCAGTCTTTCCTTATTAGTCGCTTGATAAAACATACACGGAGAAAAAAAATAACAAAAAACACACCAAACCCTACTAGTAGTATGTATGTGGGATCCATCTAATTTGATTTTGGAATATACATGTTGTAGTCAAGTTCGGTATTTATAGATTCAATAATGATTATTATGCTAATAATATGAGACAATAATTTCGACAGTTATTACTGTACTATTATATGGTAATAGATGCTAATGTTAAAAAAAACAGGTTGAAACCCACTAGTAGTATGTATTAGGAATCCATCTAATTTGATTATGGAATATACATGTTTTAGTCAAGTTCCTTTATACATTTTTTTTTATATAGATAATTCATGTTATTAGTAAAAAAATTAATGTTTGTAGCCTTTAAGGCTATTAGATGATACCGAATTAAAAGTGCTAATGATAATATCTTTTAAATTTAAAAAATATCCTACACCAAGCAGGGCAGAACCAAACAATTCATAGCTTTCTCCGGCATCCTTCCCGAAGACAACTCCCCCATTCTCCAATTTGCTTGATTCTATGATAGTTTCTATACCAAACTTGAGAGAATAATTCATCGCTAGCACATGTGATGGCGTGAAAATTAAGCTCTTTCGAGTAGAAATAGAAATGGGTATAAATTGCCGCTCCAAAAGACATAAGAGAAAATGATGTTGAGTGTCAACGCAATCCTGACTATCATCAACGAGATTGATAAGATAGTCTCCTTCAATGATTGTTCTGTTTCCTTTGAGAAAAATGTTAAGAAGCCATTTGGGTCGTTTATCACTAGAGATACCGAGAAAAATTTTAGTATCTCTTTTTCTGCAACTTCTTCTACATCAGCCGAGGTCGCGTGTAGTTGTTATGGAAAAGGAAGGGCGACGGGTCCAAGACAACTATTGCTTCTTCTCGTAGTTAAGATTGGAATTTTATTTGTTGAAGCCATTCAAGGCGAAGCCATGTAGCACGCCTGAACCATTTGCAAATGAAGGTTTCGCTTAATTGAAGACTGTTTCATTCCTAGTAAGCCAAGTAACCCAAAGAATACTATAAAAAAGGAGGAGCTCAAATATATTGTAATGAGTCCAATTTATAAAACTGTACGAGAAATAGTTTGATTATCAGTGAAGAGTCGAAAAGTTCACATGCTAAAAGAGACCACAATTTTTTTAATAAAAATACATTCAACAAAAAGATTATTGGTACTTTCATTTTCAAGGGAACAAAATTGACAAATGGGGTTAACTTGATGTTTAATTTTATTACAAAGAAAGATTCATGGCGACAATCGTTGTCGCCAAAAGAAAAAGTTTTAATTTTTTAAATAATTTCCAAAGTTTTTCCAAGTTTGTTCGGGGAATAGGCTAAGAAGAGGGATTCGGTGGTTTATGTAGTCGTGATTGGTGATTCGGGCATAAAGGTCTTGAGCAGTGGCCTTTTGACCATTTTTGGGTATCAACCTTACCAAATAAAGGTGCTTTTGAGAATTTTTGACAATGCGCGAGTGGTTATGGATTTGGCAGCGGGGATATTTCAAAGGAGCGGCTACTACGTTAAGATCAACAACAAGGTTCGATAGCCATGATCGATCAATTTAGCCGGTGAAGATAGTGAGATCGGGTTTGTTTATGATCGGGAACCAATTATCATTTCAAATATTGATATTTGCACCATTACCTACCGTCCAGATCATGGAATCTTTGATGCAGGTAATACCTGAATGTAGACTCTCCAGTCCACAGGCATCTGCCTGACAATGACTAATAAAGGGGATGATAGGAGAAAGTATTTGATTTTATATCAGGGTCACGGGTAAAGTTGGATTTATTTAATAAGACTATCCACATGAAATAATAATGTCAAGCTAAAAGAGAATGGAGGGTGTTTAAAAACTGCACCTCCTTGATCCACATCACGACGGAGAATTTAATCGATCCAACGATGAGTCAAGATTGACACCTTTCCCAAATAAAGTCAGAATTTTTTATCAATTTCATGGAGGGTGGAAAGGGAAAATTTATAAACACCCATAGGATAAACCAAAATATCTTGAAGAACCGACTTGATAAGGATAACTCTACCGGTGAAGTTGAGGAACCTGCTTTTCCATGATAAGATTCTTCTTTTGATTTTGTCAATAATATTAACAAAGATTTCTTTCGTCATGATATCCATGGGAATTCCTGTGATAACTCCTTAAACGATCCGAGGCAACGATGCCCAAAAAGAAGCAGAAGGGCTGCATCTTGTTTATGCAGGGTGTATCGGGGACTCAAAGTAACGGTGTATCAGGGATAATTTTATGATTTTTCCCCGAATTCTCAGGCTTCGATATGGACGAGGAAAAGGCGCCAATGATATTTTGTCTGTGATGAATAAAAAATAACTATCATCCGCAAATGTGCTGGAAATCATGGGCCCATCTCTTGCAACGGAAACCTTTCTAGATGCTTTAAAGCGAGCAGGTCAAGAAGAGCCTCGTGCAGCGTAAAAAGGACGAGAAAGAGGATCATTGCCTAAGTTCACATTCGGGGAACGGCGGACTGTGAGGTTTGTCCATTTACTATGATTAAGTATTGAACCGTTGTGACACATTTTTTAATTCATTGAATCCAATGTGGTGGAAATTTAAGTTTTTCCAAAAGATGAAATAGGAAGTCCCATCTAACTCTATCAAATACTTTGCTCATGCCAATTTTTATAGCTGCCATTCTATTCTTTTTTTGTTTGGAATTTCTAATGTTGTTGAAGTTCGAGCCACATGACGTTGTTCGGGGCACCTCTACCATGAACAAAGTCATTTTGAAAGGGTGAACAAGAAGTTTAAGCTATGGGTTTCGACAATTGACCAAAACTTTTGTAGTTTATCTTATGCATAACATCAGAAAGCATCGACGGGTCTATAATCACCAATAGAGTTGGGAGGTCAATTTTAGGAATCAAGGTAATAAAAGTGTTATTAATTTCTTTCAAAATGAATCCATTGTTAAGGAACTCAAGAGTGGCATTGATCACATCATTTCCAACGGTATCCCAATTATTTTGGTAAAATTCAGCTGGAAAACCATCAGGTCCAGGAGATTTGTAATGGGACATTTGGAAAATGAAAATTTTGACTTCAATACTCGAGAATCAGGGATGCCGGTGTCAAGTATTTGTCAAGCGACTCAGAGCGGAGATGCTGCTAAAGAGATTCAAAGGTTGGTTAAAAAAGGAGGTAGAATCGAATGATGACAGTAGTGGTTAAATAAACTACAAAGCAGCTTTCTACAATTTATTTTCTAATCTTTCTTCTCCCGAAACGATTTCTGATAGATCCTTTTTAGTTCAAATATTTTTATTTTGGCTTTGTGTTTGACATAGGAGTCGAAGAACTTCCTATTTTATCCCTCTGCTGATTTTATAGTGAAGTTTAGATCGTCATGCCAGATTCTTCTCCTATTTAAGAAGTAAAACTCAAGTCGATTTAAGGCTCAGCCATTGGTCAGATTTTGGTAGTTCTAGATGGATTATTTTGAAAAGTTGAGAATTATTTCTCGAATGCTTGATTTGATCAATATGTTACCAACTCATCTTTGTTCCAAGATTTGATTGCATTCTTTATATTTTTGAGATTATGGATTTAAAGCTAAAGGTAGGAGCTCGAGGAGGTGGAATTGCTTATCAAAGGGTTTCGACCAAGATTTGTAACAACAAAAGGAAGCGAAACTGAGATGCCAGAAGGAAGCGATTTAAGTTTGAACGGTCTCGCAATTGATGATTTAATCGCTTTTAAGTGGAGATAAGTAGAGCCATGATCATATTCGACGGGAGGCCAACATTAATGGGATGTTGAAACGCGTTTGAAAGTGTAACTGCTGTAAAATAGGAAGCAAAAAGATCTGTTGAACATACTGTTGTAATTCACCGGCTGATAACAGCTTGGTATAACACTTGACACCTAACAAAAAAAACAAACAGAACCAGTTGTCGGTATTACCCATGTAAGTAACACTGTGACACAACATGATAAGGCCGACATAGATAAATAATACTAAAAAGCAAAAACACCACAAGATGATAACCCTTACGTCTGGGACAACTCCGCCTAATGAATAATTCACTATTATAACGAGAATTACAAATAAGTGTCTTATCTCCTCGAACGCTATATTCTACTTATCAAGATGTACGAGCCAAGCTCCCACTTTGCTACACCTATCCTCCATAACACACTACTATCTCTAGTATTGCTTCTTACGCATAAATAACTAAAAGCAGCATCGTCTTAACGAAAGGGCATCAAATACTGTATTATTACTAAAGCGAGTTTTATGTAACAACTCCGTACATTCAAATTTACAATAAAGTAAATATGTCAAGCTCTTTTCCTCACAAAATAACGCAATCCTCTATTAGTTTCCTGGCCAGTCTAAGTCTTCGCGAGGCCTTTATATAGCGTGAGGCACAAACAAGTTTATGGCAATAATTTCCATGAATAAACCTTCCATAATTGCTTCGATACTTTCCTTTGTCCCATAATCAACCAAATCAGACTTTTATGCTCGCATACAATCCAAGACATTACTATATATTATAAGATCTAAAAATATCTCTTCCAATTATTACCAAATTCAGCAAAATCTCGAAAGTATCTACACGATATCCGATAAAGAAATAATCCAAGAGTAATCAATCAGTTTTCGATAATTTTGTTCCAATATCATTACCATTCACGCTTTTGTCTATCAACAAAGTTGCTACCAATAAAAACACTAACACGTCGGGATCATTCAAAATTTTCCATTGCCCTATCGTTTTCAAACTATAATACCACGCCTAGCGCTTCTACTACGAGTATTTACAACTGCATACAAAGGGAGGTCTTCTAGAACACAGAGAGAAAATTAAGAAGGTGTAGTAAACCAGGGATGGATTTTTTGGGGGATGGTGATTTTTCAGTGTTAAAAAGAACTTGATTAAAATCGCCACAAACGAAAAGATCGAGATCGGAAAAGGGTTTAACGTGAGATTGAAATAAATTTCCCCATGTTTTTGCCTACGCCACAATTACATGATGACCATATAAACAAGCAAGATACCAAGCGAAGTTGCTTTCTCATGGGTTATTTTTAAAGAGAAGAAAGTGCTTAGAGAGGAGGAAAGTCTTGAATTTTATATTAGAGGAGAAACCAATCCAAATACCCTCACTATGAGCCGAAGCATCAAAACCAAAAGAGAAAGGAAAAAGAAGTTTTGAAAGTCGTAAGGTAGCAATATTTACGTAGCAAATGGTTTCACTAAGAAAACAAATATCGTGTTTAAATCAAGATGACTAGGTCAGTTAAAGTAAATGAATCAGATGTCTCATCTAAACTTCTTACGCTTTCAAGATAGATTTTCATGATATCATTGTAGTCGTTTAACAAATCCACCCAAATCCTTTTGGTAAGATAAAATCATTTAATCATTTAATATATGAGAAAAAATCCTTTAATAATGGTAAACTTATGGTAAGTCGCTTATCCGTATTAGCGGACGGAAATTCGAGAGAATATAATTAGACCATACCGACTACTTCCCTTGATTACTGCGTCCATGCGACTGCATCTAATTATATCGATCGGCCCTCCAAATGTAGTACGGGATACCTATAATACTACTACGACGGCTCTGCTCGACCAAATTATGATTTGGAAGAATCTCGACTGAAAGCATATGTTCAACCGATCTAACTTGCTTTCCTCGATCCTCCCTTTGATCCCCATCCCTTACATTCTAATAAATTGGACTATTTTCACAAGCATCTTCCATCCTAGTCAATAACCGCATCACACCGGTATTACTAACAAAGCGGAGACTTTAAAACGCACGCCTTATTTATCTCCGGTCCAATTATTGATCCTCTACGACTCAATTTTTATTTACAACTTTCAAATTTTGTTGAATTCCTCTTGATATCGATGAACGAATGACGGAAGTTGATCCTCTATTCCATGCTTTCATATATCGTGCAAGTCGAGAGTCTGATCCAATAATTTCATTTGTTGATGCGATAAGCCAATAACTTTTCTTTTCTTCAATAGTATATTATCGCGCTGGGAATCTAATGTCTTTCTCGAGCTTTGCACAATAGCCTCCAAAGAATAAATTTCCTCTTTTCGCGATTTCTTAGAAAAGGTCACAGTATTCTCAAAATCATTCCTTTTTTCTATTGAAGATTTCTATTTTTCAATACCCTTATCACATTTCATCTTATCAATGGCGATGCCTTTTTTCTTATCAAAAACTAGGTCCTCAATCTTGATTTTACGCTCAAGTATTGATTTTTGCTCACTTGTTAGCTCATCTTTTTTTCTTCGCGATTTTGCTTTTGAATTATAGATTTAATACGAGACAATAATTTCAAAAATTATTACTGCATTCAAATTTGTTTCAACCACACATAATAATTAATTAGTGATAAAATAAAAATAATCTATAAATAATATAGGCAAGAATTGAATTTCTTTATAACTTAAATTGTCCAATTTATAATCCAACAATTGTAAACCAAATACCTCAAATCTATTGTAAAGTAAATAAAGGGATAATCTATTGGTTGCACACCAAATCAACTCAAAGTGAACCTTATCTCGTATAGTGATCCTTCCACCACTCCCAATCAACCAACATTAATCAAAATTTTGGATAATGGTACATTATTCATGTTAATGCAAGGTGTCGATGAAGTTTTTTATGATTAGTACAACCGTTATAATCAGTTTAAGCAAAGTTACATCACAAGGATACTTACTTTGATTTCGGCCCAAGCAAGTTAAAACCGTGATGGGCCGCTTTTGGCGCAAGTGCTACTTATAAGAAGATCGGGATTGATTGATTCAGAATTTTATCCAAACAAAGTGTTTTCAAGAGATGACGAACCGTGATGCTGGCGGAAAGATCTATAAACGTCATGTGTATGAGACTCTTTTATCGCGAGTCCTTATTGCCTAAGAAGACGGCTCTATCCATTTACACTATATAAAGATTCCTCAAGTCTTAATTCAAAGACAACACAACTATATCGCTTATTTATCCATGAGCATCTTTTGATCAAAACACATAAAGTGTTTAAAGAGAAAGCCATTGCGGTGTTAGAAGAAATCTCTATTCTTTTAATTCAATAAATGGCCATAACACATAGTTGTAACAACCATTGAGCGCGTTTAATCAAGCTGATCGCTGTGTTGTAACACCGAGTAGTTGTTGACGCGGCAGCCGTTAAAGCGGATCCTGCATCAAGTCAGCGGCGTTACAGGCGTAGTAGAACGTGAAACATTCATGTAAAGCCCCTACTTGTAATTACTTCAACGCTATAAATGATTTCTCCCCTGCAACGCCTCTGCACGTAGGCGTCACATCGATTAATCGAACTCCAAGTATCATCAGTATCGCTCTTTATTTTATCATTATTTGGTATCAAGCAGACGCTGCTATTATCATGGCGGTGATTAACTGCTGGGCGAATAACTCCATTGACATTTATAGTCATAATACTCAATTCCCAACCTTACATGATAATTAATTAGGCGAGAAAATTAAAAAAAATATATTATCAATAAATAATATAGATTTAATTAAATTAAATTGTATTTAAATCTCAACCATAAAAATAAGTTACTAAAATTTAAAATTTATTGTCACAGATATCAGATAATTTATCTCAACAATACAAGTGGTCAAGAATTGTCACGCAAGTGAAGATCATAAATGCCAAATTCCCTCCATCCTATTTTGCTTGGCCCCATTTACTTCGATACGCATTTAAGAATGACAAATTACATATAATATTAATTTTCCTCTAAAAATTTAAACGAAAAGAGTAGCCTATTTTCATGATTGTCAAAAAAGAAAAAACGGATAAACAAACTGGGATGAGGGTAGTATCATTTTCATTTACTTTCATTATATTTGAAGAGAATATAAAACTGACTTTCATGAATTCAATTCACAGAAACAAAATATCCACATAAATTTCGTGATTTGTAATTAACGATTATTAGAATTGTCCACATTATTTATTGGATTATGATCATTACTCTCTACTATATTCACATGAAGCGATATGTCACATTCATGATTCAACCATGACATTTTAGGCTTAGTGAGTTATTTCAAAATGTATAACTTCATATACGATCTGTGATATTTATAATTTTTGCAATGAATGAAGAGCTGATTTTGGCAGTGTTTGACTACCAAGAAGTAAAGTAAACAAACAGGGTGAGACACTAGAAAATAGAAATCCCCCCCATATATCATATTCTCTTGAAAGGAAGAGTAGTTTCCTTCCAGGAAAAAGGCCCTACTGTTGCCCCCTTTTGCCTTCCCAGCGACAATTCGGCAAGCATACTTACTATATGAAGCCTAACAGAAGCGAATAGCGGGTCATTCACCCGCTCCTTTGTTTTATCCACTTAACTATTCGAGCAAGACAATGTTGCATGACTTGCTTAACTGGAAACTTGACAGTCCTTCCACAGTGACATCATCAAGGCTGGATGTTAGGGCAGGCGTTCTCGCTGGTAAATTTATTTGAAACTGATTTCAGGGCATAGGCTGGCGACTGGTTATCGTTCCTTACTTCCTTGCAACTTGCTCTAAGCCTCCGAGTTGGTCGAGGAGCATTGTTATCTTTCAGTGTTGCTATAACCTGCGCAGAAGGAGACAGTCTATAACTTAGCAGCAAGCTTTGGATAAGATGGGACATACACACAAAAACAACTGAAATGCAGAACAACATAACCCTATAGAACTATGCAATACTATATTTTCTTAAGTTCCTCAAATATACCACATGGATAACCAACCCAGTCTTAGACTGTTACAGTCAGGTGTAATAGGCACACACCTTTGATGCATCACTTGGTGCCCTCCTTGAGCTAAAGGAATCTGAACAAGTCCCAACTTTGGAGGACATAAATTTGAAATCTTTTCTTGCTTTCACCTGTTGCAGAAGATACAAAACTGCTCTTAGTCACGATCCCTCGAAGAAAGGATAATTTTCAAATTGACCGTCACAATTGTGTATGGACAAATATTGAAATCTAGTAACCTTAAAATTCTCTTGTAGTTTATCCTTTTCTGTTTCCTTGGCCTTTGCATTTTGTTCAAGCCTCTCGAAAAACTGATGAGTAGGGAAGAGTACAGAAGCATTAGAGTAATGAAAGAGAACAATTTCACAAGTTATACATAAGAATGAAAAGTTGGCTTGCCTCTCTTCGTTTTGCTGCTCTCTCATCGCTCCTGAAGGTAAATGGAAGAGGTACAGTAGGAGGTTGTACATTTCTGGTACATATACTATGGGACTTTGAGCTACATTTTAGATAAAGTATTGCAAAACATTAGCCATTAACAAGTACCACGGAAAAGAAGTGGAAAGATCCCTCTCAATCAGAATAGTAAAAAACAAGAAATAGTAACTACTAAGTAGAAGGGACTGGTCTAATGTTACTTGATATGAAAAAAAATCAGACCGACCAGTAAAAGTATGATTCACCACATTGAACATATATAAGTCAATCGAGAAGGGGACAATGCCTCAGTTCTTACCTGAACTTTTTTTGCTGAAGGCTGACTGCTGGATGCGCTGGAATGTCAATAGTATCCTGTGACAAGGAAGAACAAAAACATTAAGCCACAATTAATTTAGAAACAGATGCAAACAACTAGTTGACTGAGTCATTGGCAGCAAGAAGCACCTGAAGTGGCTTTCCTTGAGTAGCTTGAGCTGCCTTTCCAGCTAGAGTTTTAACAAGTTTAGAATTGGCAAGTCTCTGAAGAGTTGGGGACAGTGGTCCCTTAGTTTCTTTAGGAGCACAATCAATGGACATATAAAGTGATCTGCGTACTACTTTTCTGTTACTCACATCTGCTGCATTTTCTTTAGAGGCTGAATGAGCTTTTCGATACTGCCGTTTCTGGATTGGTTCTGAATTTTCGATAGAGGGTGAATAAGCTTTTATGTACGGCCTTTTCTGGATTGCTCCCAAAGACTTAGGAGGTGCTGGTGGCTTTGGAACTCCAATGTGACCTCTTGATTTGAATAGCGAGAATACAGGTCTTGTCTTGTCTAAAGATGTTGGAGCTTCCAATTCACCAGTAGCCTGCAAAAATGAGTTGAGTAATATTTTAGGTGCTACTCCAGACTATAAGAGAAATAAAATGCAGTCATTGCAAGTACCTTGTTCTGTGTCTTCCCGTCTTCACGATATGCTCCCTTACAAGTAATTTCAATGGTTATAAACTGGTCGCATTCATCTACTTGTGTAAGTGGATTTTCAAACTTAACTAATTGTGTGAGGTCTTGTTCTCTTTCATCAATATGTTCATTACATCCACTTGCTTTAACATCTTCAATCTCTTCAAGGCACTTTGAAAAACCTACTCGATCTACCATCCGGTTCTCGGCCTCAGCAAATTGAGCATTTTCTGGTGCACGCCCCTCGCCACTATGAGGAGTAGTGCATCTACTTAATTCAACTTTATCAGTAACCATATGAGTAATCACCTCTTCATAGCTTGTTTTCCATTTGGCGATGTCATTCTCGATTTGCATTGAGTCTTGATCAAAATTGCCTCTATAAACCTCATTGTGTTGCTCGAGCAAAGCTGCAGCTCTTTCAGCTGCTTTTTTCTTGTAATGAGCTTCAAAGTGAGCTTTCATCTGAGCAACAGAGCCTGGCCTAGAGTACTTCTTGACATCTTCCATGTATCGATTTTCTGTGAATGCAGACCACTTTTGCCAGTCCAGTGCCTCGGACTCATATCTCCCAAACGATATCGATGATCTTAAGCAACACAATGGATCTCCCTGTGATCACATATGTATTCGATCAATTGCCTAATCCTCAGGCTAACAGATATCCCTCTTCCTAAAAGGAAATCCGATTCATGTATCCCAAACAAAATGTCTTATAGACATAATTTAGAGCAAAAACAGCATAAGATTCCAAAAAACAGTAAATACAACAAACATTTAGTTTAAAGCAGATGGGGGCCACCCTAAAACCAATTGGCTAAAGTGAGTAGTCTATGACTCCATGATCTTATAGATTCTCCCGGAAGGTCTTAATCTACCAAAGTGGGATTGGATTCCTCAATGCCATCCCTCACGTCTAATGGTCCACACTGATCACATCAACACTATTACACGCGGATCTTATAAACTCGCCTCAATGCCATCCCTCACGGCTATAATGCAATGTTAAGAATGGATAGTTCCACTCTTCTACATAAAACCGATGATCTTATAAACTCGCCTATGATACTAATAATGAACATCAAATATAAAATGGCTTCATCGCCAAACTATAAATTAAATTCTAATTAACAATAAATAGTTCAATAAATGTTAGGAATCCATGAGTCCATACTATAACCAATTAGTGATAGCACGAGTGGTCTAGTACCTTATTGCTTCACATGGAAGTTACTCCGTATTAATTTATCAATGTGGGACTAAGTTCCTCAATCATATGACACAAATAGGAAACCCAAAAGCTGGTAAAACAATACAAACACATATAAAAAAAAAACCCTAAACAGCAAACTCAAACAACCCAACAATAAAAATTAATTCTTTAATTCAAATATAATAACTAAATACTAATTACAACAACCATAAACACCAAATTCGATAATATACAAAAACTAACATTTTATATTAAATAAAGCTAAACTAACCAGTTGGGTATCAGCAGAAGATGAAGAAGGCTGAGAATTTGACCTCCAAAGACAAGCACTAGATTCCACCATTAGGCCCAGTTGGTCTAAAGAAACTGTACAAATATTTCAGAAATTAAAAAGGGTAAACAGATAAATAAACCCTTTTTGGTGATTATGTTTTAGTGGAGATTAAGATATGTAATTTCTTAGGAGACAACGAAGATTGTTAATGTCTGAATAATTTTTTGTTGTGTAATAACATTTGTATGATCATTTGTAATATTTGTAGTTTGAATGTGAGGCCCACGATGGATGATTCTAACGGCTAGTTTCAGTTTTGGTATGAACTTATATTTTGTATTATTTTATTATTATTAGACCGATTTTTATAATCGAATGAAAAATAATGACACTCTATGTGTAGCGTAAAATTGGATGGAAATAACATGTCAATTCGATAGTTTTTTTATTTAATTTTCATGAAGTCAAAATTTTATAGATACGAATCAAAGGAATGACCCAAGACATCTTATGTCCGTATAAAAAATAGTGGGTAAATACCTTCTCGAACTTTTATTTTAACGAACTAAATGTATTTTATAAAGAATTTGATGAAAATACTACGATTTTTTAAACAATAAAATATTGAAATAGTCTTTGTGTTTTATTTGGTTAATTTTATGCTTGATTGGTTGGGTTATCAAAGCTTATAAGCATTTCATTTCATGAGTTTCTCATTATGATTATCCAAAGCTTATAAGCATTTCATTTCATGAGTTTCTCATTATGACATCTCTCATTTCTTTGAAGAGACTTAAATATAGGAAAAATTATGTCTATGTAACAACTTTGGAATTACTCTTTTACCTTTATTCTTCCTACTAGTTTTGTTGGATAACTTTAACTTGGATATGTCAATTGTATTTTCTTTTAGCAAAAAAAAACATGCTCTGTTCTTTATATTCCAATCCATTTTGCATTTATCCATTATTCAACATTTTTTAAACGTTACAATATTTGAATACTCGATATCTATCCTTACAAATTGAATATCTGAATATGTAAACATCCATCCCTCATTATTGAACATTGATGTCCAAAACCTTGGAAGTGACTTCAGCTTTAGGAATAGTAATATACAACACTCCATCTTTAACCTCAGCCTTAATTTTCTCAAACTGGACATTCTCAGGCAAAGCAATTCTGCAACTATATCTTCCATAGCTTTTAGCAGACCAATCTCCTTCTTCTTCCTCTTTACCAATACCATTTTCCCCTTTCTTCTTCTCCTCTTTCTCACCTTTCAAAACCAACATTTTCTCCTCAACCCAAACCTTCACATCTTCTTTAGTCATTCCAGGCATATCAAACCTCATTTTGTACTCGGTTTCGAATTCCTTTATCTCCCATGGTGTTCTTCCTCTGCTGTATCCTCCAACTGCAGCATTTTCGGCCGCCATTGGTGATGCTGACCATTCTCTACTGTAGGCAAAAGGGTCCTCAATTAATCTGTCCATCGTTTCCATCATTTGTTGCACTGTTCTTGCTGTTGGAAATCTATCCCACAACCCTGTTCCAAAAATAAAATAAGATCAGTTCTTGCATTCAAATAGAGGAAATTCAAATCAAAGAGAACTCATGCCAACCATAGACTGATCCAGTATCGACTTTTTAGTAGTGCACTCCACAAATAATGAAATAATGAAAGGAAATATTATACAATAAATATTATATTGTATTTTCAATACTATTGAATGATTTTAAAATGAAATATATAAAAATTATAAGAAAATAATACTGCTCGTTAAAAAAATAAAAATCGATGGTGCATCATGTTATACATTTATCCACTATGTCCCAACATACGAGTATGTTGGTTTATATGATCATCGACTATTCCAACTATTGTAAATTAATTTTTTGATGGTAAGCATACCTATAGGTGCAGATTGGGGTAGTTTTCTTTTGGGTTGAGGCTTTTCAACTCTTTGCAAATGATCAAGATTAGCTCTGCCCTCAGGAGGTGCCATGGCCTTAACCTTGTTGTGACCAAGTCTTTTGTTATCAACATGAATAGGAAATATTGCATGAGAGAATCTTGGATTCAAGAAAGTACTTTGTGATGAAGAAAAGGTGGGTTGAGTAAATGTAACATTTGATAAGCAATGAGCCATTCCTGTTTTCTTTTATTAATTTGTTATTATTCAATTGAGATGATTCAAGTTTAAGTAGTAGTGTAATGAGGAGTGAAATAATCAATAGATATATATAGAAGTGAAGATGAAGATAGACAATTCTGGAAGATGAAGAGAGACAGTGAGTGAGATTTTGGACAAATAATTTGGTTTCTTGATGTCTCTAGAAGTTGTAAGATGTTCCGTTTTAGATCATCTCTTCTTGATGGAGTATGGTCCCCCATAACGCATGGCTGCCCTGCTATAATCACATCTCAAACAGTAAAAAAATGTAAAATTATTATTTCAGTGTGCTTTTAGTCCTCCACCCCCTAACATGAGTTGCTAGAACATCCTAGTCATGGACCATGGTTCCACCAATATGGCAATATCCATATTACTCCTATCTCTTATGATTCTCCTCTTTTAGGGATGATGAATCTCACAAAAATTATTCCTAAAAAATTTAATATTTGATCAGTTTTGAAATTATTTTTATATTAAATGATTTTTCGTCTAATTAAACGTCAAAAATGGATGTTATCGTCAAAAAGTAATATAGGCACTAAATCCTCCATGCTACTAAAGTATACTCTTATAGATGTCAAGTCATAACCTAACTAATAATGACGTTTATATATAATCACTTTCTAATTATTGTTATGTTTTCGAATTGCGCCCCACTACTTTTATCTTTTCAGGCTTATCTCTTAAACTCTTCTTCTTTTCAATTTGTACCTTGAAGTATACTTATCTTTTCAAATTGTCCCCTATCGTCTAGGTTTGGAGTCAAATTTTATGGAATATTGTTTTAGCATTACACATTGTACCTTTTAACTTATTTTCAAACAATAATAACTGATTTTAGTCTAAAGAAAGAGGTGATATATGACAGTGACGCGGCCTTACTTGTACTTTTTGACAGATCAACTACAATGTGCAATGAATAATGCACAATCATGAGATATGTCAAATCTTGTATACAAAGTCATAAAATTTCTAACTCAAAGTTGTGACAAGAATTATTATAAAACCTATAAATAAAACTCTTTTATCTTCAAAATTGTTTGGATCAAACAAATTCAATGCACTACCAACAACATGAATCTTTTAATTCAAGAGAATACAAATTTTATTTCAAGGTGACAATAGTTAAACTTCTAAAAGTCACTCATTAATAATATTGTAAAAATCAAGCTATTATTTCCAGGGCCATCTCATAAAAACGGGAGGCCCGTGCTTCAAATATAAACGGTATATTTTATTAAATTTATTAATAATATATATATATATTTTATATTAAAATTAAATAACTATATAAAATATACAACCGCCTATTCAATAAATTATTCTTAAGCATACATTGAAAAATATTAAAAAAAAACTCTTGTCTTCCTTACTCCATCCATTTGCTTATTGTTGCTTAAATGCATTTGCACATAAATTAAGAAAAATAGTAAAAAATACATTGAAAATATAAAATCTATTAATTAATCTAACTATATATTGATTGTTTGATAATTTAAAATGTTAGCCAAAAGTCAGTTTCGAAATATAAAAAGTTTAATTCTATTATTCTAAAAGGACAACTAAAAAAGGAGAGAGAATATTTTTTTTAAAGCGCGGCCTCCTTTGCTACTGCATAATAACAACACCAAACAACACAACTTAATAGCTCCGAGTCGATAATTTCCTAATATCACCTTTTAAGAAATATATTTATGTGTTCTCCTGTTAAAATAACATACATAATCACTTAATATTAAAAAATACCATATGCATATATTGGTTATATAGTATTATTGAACTAAGTAGCTAACTAGCTACCTTTGTGAAAGGATTACATATTAAAAATATTTATTAAAATAAACTTATGGTAATAGTCCTAACAAACATATTGTATGATTACTTCGATCTCCTTCATGCATTCTTTTGGCCCTATGTCCTGATCCCTTGATGATATTGTTTGCTTATTTTGGCGTAGAAGATTCATCTTCTTCGTAATTCCCTAATACGAGAACAAATAGCCATGATACCAAATACAACAAGAGCTAAAATAGTCAGCCCTCCAATAATCTGCCATATAGAACTTTCATCCATCTAATTTGATTTTGGAATATACATGCAGCAGTCAAGTTTAGTATTTATAGAGTCAAAATAATGATTATTATAGATTCAATATGAGACAATAATTTCAGAAATTATTACAGTACTAAATTTGTTCCCAACCACACATAATAAGTAATTAGGTGAGAAAATAAAAAAGAAAAACATAATCTATAAATAATTTAGACATTAAATTGAATTTCTTTATAACTTAAATTTTCCAATTTATAATTCAATAATTGTAAAACCAAACACCTCAAAGCTATACAAAAAGTAAATAAAGGGGTAATATGTTGGTTGCACACCAAATCAACTCAAAGTGGACCTATCTCATATAGTGATGATCCTTCCACCACTCCTAATCTACCAACATTAACCAAAATTTTGGATAACGATATAATTATTTCTAACTACACATTAATTAGGTGAGAAAATAAAAAAATAAAACACTATCAATAAATAATATAGTCACTAAATTAAATTTTCTTATAGCTTAAATTATTCAATTTATAATCTAATTTAGGTAGATGAAGTCTTTTCATTTATATGATCAATTTCAGGTACTTAATAAATACGGTATCGCGTGGTACAATCACGATAATTTATCACTTGTCGCAGGTCGATACTAATACTCAAACTGCGACTAATAATTACAAATCAAACTCTTTTCATAACCAAGAGAAACATGCCCAATCGGAATCCTCGAACCTGCGACCTCTTGGATGGAGGTCCTGAACGGATGCCACTAAATATGCCTACGATGAATACTATTTTTATCGTTGAATTTTTGTCATCATTATTAATGACAAGTGGTATAATCGAGAAAATAAATAGTTTATCGGCCGCATCAAGATCAGCTGCTAGAAAGATTTGCCGACTACCGTCACCAAGTTTGTTATTAATAACATAAATTTCCGCTATCGATGCTCATTTTTTTATAAGAAATGTATTCATAATGGTTCTATTATTGAATAAATTTCATATATAAAAGAAACTTTTCAAAAACAAATTCTAGTGGTGCACTATGTGAATATGAAAGATCGATATATATATATATATTCTTGAAATAATAAATTAAAACTTACCATATGCATATATTGATTACTATAGTATTATTGAATTGAGTAGCTAAGTAGCTATTTTTGTAAAAGGATTACATATTAAAAATATTTATTAAAATAAATTTATAATAATAGTCCTAACAAACATATTATCTGATTACTTCTCCATCATGTATTTTCTTGACCTTATGTCCAGGCCCCTTGATGATATTGTTTGATTATGTTGGCATAGATGATTCATAGTATTTGTCTTCCCTAACAGGACAACAAAATATGATAAACCAATATAAAGTTAACGCTACAAGAAAAAACGCAGCAATCGGAAATAGTATGTATACGACATTCATCTAATTTGATTTTGGAATATACATACGATAGTCAAGTTCGATATTTATAGATTCAATAATGATTATTATGGTAATAATATGAGTCAATAATTTCAAAAATTATTATTGTACTAAATTTGTTCCCAACCATATATAATAATTAATTAGGTGAGAAAAATAAAAGAAAACATAATCTATAAATAATATAGGCATTAAATTGAATTTTTTTATAACTTAAATTGTCCAATTTATAATCCAACAATCATAAAATCAAACACTCAAATCTATATTGTAAAGTAAACAAAGGGATAATCTATTGGTTGCACTCCAAATCAACTCAAAGTGGACCTTATCTCATATATTGATCATTCCACCATTCCTAATCTGCCATTGTTAACCAAAATTTTAGATGAGGACACAATTATTCCCAATCACATCTAATAATTAATTAGGTGAGAAAATAAAAAATAAAATATTATCGATAAATAATATAAGCACTAAATTAAATTTTCTTATAGCTGAAATTATCCAATTAGGTAGGTTGAGTCTTGTTTTATTTATATTTAATTCAATTTCGTATCGCGCGTACAACCATGATAATTAAATCCGCTTATCGCGGTGTGATCGACAAATGCTAATGGCTGTGTATATTGTATAGATATCACACGATACGTGCAATGCTATTTACGTTATTTGACGGCGACTTGTGTAAGCAGTGGTTAATCCAAGTGAGGGCATGGAGGGTGTTAGCCACACCCCTAATTTTTTGATAACTTTAATTTTGTTAAGTATTTTTTCAAAAATTATAGTTATTCTTATAAAAATTATGTTCTTTGCCCTCCCTAAATTTTTATATTTTTTCTTACAAGTATGGTATCGCATCCACCCCTTAAGGTAACTCCTGGCTCCACGCATCGCTATTTCCAAGTTATTTTTCAAAAAAATTATACTTTTAAGCAAAATCTTGGATAAATATACAATTATTCCCAACCACACAAAATAATTCATTAGGTGAGAAAATAAAATAATAAAAACATTATATTATATTGCTTTTTTCTTAAAAATAATACCTTCCAAATCATTTCACTCTTACATAGTTTCTTAGCATAATGGCATTTCGAATTAGTGAAGCAAACAAGGCTTTAATATTCATATATTCTCGAGACATTTTAGTCAAATATATTACAATTTACACTCCATGGTCCATATATTGCGGTGGCTTATTGATAAAAGAGGCCAACTAAGTTGACATAAATGGACAAGGTGATGCGATCGGTTTTATATTACTCCGTATGTTGATAAATGATAAAGTACAAAGTATTTTATTAAGATCATGGTCATCATCACATATGTCCCAATAATAACTTCACATCCATGAAGCTAAGGTTCGCTTAGTTGACCACAATATTGTCATCAACGGGTAAACAATTCACATTTACAAGAATTATAAATAAAATTAATTTATCACCTATCCTATCATACCCATCTTTAAAAATTGAGACAAAAGGTCATTTGAGTATGCTTTGCAAAGAATCCATAAAATAAGAAAAGAACAAAATGAAAACAGAAGAAAACCCACCCAAATGGAAAGGGAAAATGATCAGAAAGAATCCCATAAGGCAAAGGCAACTCTACTGATCTGTAGAACCAATTACAACCATTTAGAGCCCTTCTTATTATACCTCAGAATATTCCTTTAAAAGTATTCGAGCATTATTATGCTTGGCCCTTTACATAAGCAAGAAGTATAGTCATAACTCATAATGATAATAGAATGTTCAAGAGTAAATGATGGAGTAGTAAAGTTTTACTAAAAAAAAAACGTTGATACGCTCACCCTTGGGCGTCCTCGCACGGCTAGTCAATCATCAATGTGGGGAGGTTATTCGAGATGTGCCTCAGACGGGTCCGTAGCCACCCCCATACACAGCGCCAGCATAGCCAGGTAACCCCGCAACACCGAAACATGACCCTGGATTCAACAACAATTACTTGCTACTGTCAGTAATCGTTTTACTACTATATATAATCGTTTGATTTGAAGCTAAAAGGCCGGTAACATTTGATAAGAAACAAGAAAAATATATTTAGTAAATTTTTTAATATTGAATTTTCGAGAGAAATCTTTGATCAAATATTTCTTTTATTATAGTAACATTTTAAACATATGTTTTTGTATAACTCTACATAATGGAAGAATCATTATTAAAGAATCAAGAGGAAACTCTGGTATTATTTTAAAAAACATAACATTTTTTTTATAATTAATATTACAATAATTTTCAACTTCACTTTCTATAAATTTGAACCTTGACATCAAGAATCAATCGCTATACCATCATTCGATTATCTTCTTCATCTTGACCAATTCACTTTCCCAAAATTCTATGGCCTCACACAGAAACTAATCATTCATAGGATCATAATCTTGCTGAACTGTTATACACATCTTGGCACTAAACGAGGGGCAAGGGTAGTAATACCATCTTGAGCCACTCACTTTCCCAAAATTCTACGGCCTCTCACAGATTATCAAAGCTAAACCATCTTACTTCTATACCATGAGCTTCACTACTAGAATTTTCTTACTTTTTTCCAAATCCAACGACTCACATGACTTTTTCACACTAGTCACGTGACTATGCTGATCGTGAGGTCGGGATGTTAATCGGTGCAATTTGAAGATAAAAAATTTTAAATTTCACATTTAACCATGCTTTGGTTTCTGCCTGCATGGGTTAAATCTATTGTCATTGTTCAATATGATGGGAGCTTGGCTTGTCACTATAATCGGAGCATAGCATGTTTTATTTTATAAAATTAAAAACAAACCTAAACTGAAGGAATCAAGTAAACTCTATATGAATTACCAAACAAAACAAACATACTTAATTTGTTTTGAAATAATAAATACGAAAGTATATTAATATCATTAAAAAATCAATCAAAAAATCAAATCGGTTAAAATCGAAACATTCTATTTTTTTCCTAATCTTACCATGCATGGCCACATGTTTGCATAAACCTCCCCCTATATATAAACCCCACCCCTTCTTACAAACATATTGTCTCCACAACTTTCTGTAATAATATTTTTTTTCAACTCTCTCTCAACTTTTATTTTAATGGGTTCTGACAAGAAGATTAAGATTGGAATTAATGGTAAAAACCTCACTTTTTGTCCCAAAAACATTTTTGTCCCAAGAACATTGTCCATTTTAGTCAAAATTATTAAACTTTGCCATGTTAATTAATATGCATGACTTTGATTTGAACAAAATTACCATATTACTAGTAAACTAGTTGAACATATTATTTTTTTTGTTGATTTTTAATAAAAGGATATTTTTGTATTTTATTAAAGCCTCATTTTTACACTATAATTCATCCAAACAGTCTAGTTTGATCAATATTAACTAAATTTGTTCCTTAATTGATGTATATAACTTTGATTTGAATTAAAATTATTATGTTAATATTAAATTAAGTTGAAAATACTAAATTTGATATGATTTTTACAAGATTTAGATTGGAATCAACTGTAAAGAGTTAAAGATCTCTGTTTTCTGGTTTTTTTGCCGATTTAAAATTCATTTTTATTCTGAATTTTCCATTTTAGTTTGATATTTGCAAATGGGTTCTTGAAAGTTCAAAGCTTTAGTATCTGATCACACTAGTTTGGATTTTCACAGATCTGATTCTATGTTACACTTATTCATTTATACTGGTTTCTTAACTTTTTTTGCATTTAAAAATCCAATCTTTTAGCTAAATCTTGAAAAAAAAAATCCATATGGTATTTTCATGTTTAAATTGACCTATGATTAATCTTGTTTTGATATGTTTTTAATGAATTTTGTAGGATTTGGAAGAATTGGTCGTTTGGTTGCAAGAGTTGCTCTGCAGAGGGATGATGTTGAGCTTGTTGCTGTCAATGATCCATTCATCACCACTGATTACATGGTAGTTTTTGCTTCAGATCATTTGAACTTTTTACCCAATTAATATATTCTTTAAATTTGATCCTTGTTCTTGTTATTGCAATTACTGGTGTTCTGGATCTTGTCATTGCGAGTAATATCACGTGACTATTAGGCTAACCATAGTGGTTTACGCTAGTTATATAAAGTAATATCCCGTGTCCACTAGAATAATCTACCTAATCAAACTTGGTAGTTTTTGGATCACTGTGTAGTTTAAATTTTGATTTTGTTTGAATCTGTTTGTGCAGACATATATGTTTAAGTATGACAGTGTGCATGGTCAATGGAAGCATCATGAACTCAAGGTTAAGGATGAGAAGACCCTTCTCTTTGGTGAGAAGCCAGTCACAGTTTTTGGAGTTAGGTAATTACATATGAAGTTGTTAGTAGATCAGATTAAGTTATTATATTTCTTGATTGATAGTAGTTTATACAAACTCCATTACACAAAGTTCGTCTAGTTTTGAACGGTGATGGGTGACTTTTTCAATGTCGATCTCAAATAGATTTGTATATGTCGTATAATATTTGGTGAAAAGTATATCAAAGATAGGATGATAATTTCGATTCAATCAAATTTATATGCATCATTAAGATTACAAAGTTCGTTACATTTTGATTATTGAAAAGACAAACTAGACGATCGGTTAAAAATGGAGGTAATATTTGTTAGTTGATTGGATATTTATACTTTCTCCATTTTAATATGTTATGTAGAAACCCTGAGGAGATTCCATGGGGTGAAACTGGAGCAGAGTTTGTTGTGGAGTCTACTGGTGTCTTCACTGACAAGGACAAGGCTGCTGCCCACTTGAAGGTATCTCTTCTTTATAAAATTATTGGTTTGTTCTGTTTGTCATTATCTTTTTAACCAATACATGTGAATCAATCATACACATATTGTGCAGTGCACTAATTTGTTTTTTGTTGGGTAGTTATTGTTCTGGTATCGGTAGTATGTGAAAATAAAATTGTTTTAACTGATGATACAACCACATAATTTGTTATGTAATGCTTGAGCTTTGAATATCGAATTTTTATTGATTATTGTTGTGAGCAGGGTGGTGCTAAGAAGGTTATCATCTCAGCTCCCAGCAAGGATGCTCCAATGTTTGTTGTTGGTGTTAATGAGAACGAATACAAGCCCGATCTTGACATTGTCTCAAATGCTAGCTGCACAACCAACTGTCTTGCGCCCTTGGCCAAGGTCATTCATGACAGGTTCGGTATTGTCGAGGGTCTCATGACAACTGTCCACTCTATCACCGCCACTCAGAAGACCGTTGATGGTCCTTCAATGAAGGACTGGAGAGGTGGAAGAGCTGCTTCATTCAACATCATTCCTAGCAGCACCGGTGCAGCCAAGGCAGTAGGGAAAGTTCTTCCAGCACTGAACGGAAAATTGACTGGCATGTCGTTCCGTGTTCCTACTGTTGATGTCTCCGTTGTTGACCTCACTGTGAGACTGGAGAAGGATGCTTCTTATGATGACATCAAAGCTGCTATCAAGTAAGTTCATCCCATTGTTCCAATAACTCATTTTAGGGCCAATGTATATGTGAATTTTGTTTTGGGTTGCTGATATCCAAATTCTATACTTTGAATGTTTCAGAGGAATCAGAGTGGCAAGCCTGTAAGGGTACCTTTGGGATACAATCAAGATGATGTGGTGTCCAATAGATTTCGTTGGTGATGTAACAGGTATGTTAATATTACCCATGATCATCTTTTCTTGTAATGATATTTCTGTGGTATTACTGTTAGTAACCATTCTGTACAAACTTGTTTGCGCCTCCCCCCCGGCTCTTACTAGAAAGCTTATTCGGACAAATCAGTCAAATGAGGTTGTATCTGGATTGTATTTGTCTACTGTTGCACTGCATTTTGTGACATTCTTTGGTTGATGCAGGTCAAGCATCTTCTTGCTAAGGCTGGAATTTAAAACATGAAACTGTGAAGTCAAGTCTTCATAACAGACAATGAATGTATGAAAATGTAAATCAATCTAAATCCTTCTATTTTTTCTACCTCTACCATTAATTGTTGGTCTATATATGTTCTAATAATTTCCACTCTGTTCGGTTTTCTTGGCAGTTCTCGTGTGATCGATCTCATCGTCCATATGGCTTCCGTTTCAGCTTAAAAAGGGACCTGTAATACACCAATGACATTTTCTTCTTTGTAGTGTTTAAAGTTTGGCTATGGCCTAAGAATAAATAGTCCCCCCCATTTCCCCTATCCCACAAAGTAAAACTAGTTTATGTTTAACTGAGCTGGAAGAACTCAGGTTGTCTTTTGTTCTGAAGTAAATGAGAGTTGGACATGTTAATCTTTCTAATACCATTTCGTTTGGTTATATATTTTCTTTTGCAATTTGAATTTTCCCTCTGCACTTTACTCTTGCTAACATGCATCCTAAATTTTCGAATCGACAGTCCTATGTTCCTGCTTCGAATTTGCCTTGTGCATTTCACTCTTGCTAACATGTAGTATTGGTTCTCTATTGTTCAAGCTGGTTCAATTTAATGGTCATATTTTTTGGTGAAATCAAAATTGTAGAAAAAGAGCTCACCAATTTTTTGGATGGAAAAAAAGTTAGGAGTCTAGGTGATTGTATTTCATTATGATTGTAATTGATATTACTCATATTTGTTGACACATTATTTAGACATTCAATTCGATGGAATCTAAAGTTTTAGATATTTATGCATACATAGTTGAAATCCAATATATTTTAGATGTAGGTATCAAAATAAAGAGAAATTATAAGTATATCGAAAATGAATAACTAATTAATAAAATTATGTTCGATTATACAAATTTCAACTTAATATATGGATTTGTTTTCACAAAAAATAAAATAAAATATATAGTTTATTTCAAAAAGTTCAAATGTAATTATATATTAATTGGGTTTGATAATATAATATAAAGAAGTTAATGATTAAAGTTTAAGAAGAAAATTATCTTGTACTTTGAAATAAATATATATTGATTATTATAATTTTATAACTAATAGTAGAAATTCAACTATGTTTTATGAAATCATCTTAGTTTATCATACGATCAAAAATAATTTTAATTTTAAACCGATACATTTTAATAATGGATGAATGCATATAAGGTGTCGAGTTTTATCTTACATGACAATCGCGAGAATTAATGAATACGCCTCACTAAAATTTCAAAATTATATTTTTACTATTAAAAATAAGATTTTTACTACAATCATTTATCAAAATTGGGCATTGCTCATCCCCTAATTTATTTTTTATTTTCTTCATTTATACAATACTAATTCATCATCAATTAGTTTATTCAATTATTGTTATAATATACCAAGATATATTTAATTTTGGCGCAAGTGGATCCAAATTCAATTAAGATAAAGGTGTACTTAGAGACCTAAAGTTTATGGGTAATACATGAAACTTGGTAATCTTTGTTTGATATTTAAGATAAAAACTGAACCCAAATTCATTCATCTTATAAACATATAGAAAAATTATTAGTAAATTATGAGGAACAATGTATGTGTAACAAATTTTGACATTTTAAATATTTAAAAAAAAATCAATATTGATTCAAGATCTACAACTACTAAGTTTTTCATTTTTGTTTTATAAATATTTCAAAAATTAATACAATCATATTCATATAACATCTAAAACAACATATTGTAGATAATAGTCTACTAAATAATAAAGAATATATATGTGTAACTTTTAATAACTTCAATATTAATTTAAAATATACAACTACTTGTTAATATCATAATCATCCGTTTTGTCATTTTGTTGTATAAATATTTTAGAAAATAAACACTTGAAAACGTAAAATGTTGAATGGCCTATCATTTTGTGTGAAAAAAATTAAAACAAAGCATAGAATTATCAATATTTTATTTCTAATGTAAAAAAAATTTAGTTACTCCAAAAAATTATTGTATATGTTTCGAACTACATGAACTCTATATTTTCGAATCTATTGGTATTCAGTTTCTTTTATTTTTTAAAATGTATTTGTAATGTCTATTTTTTGAATTTTTATTAAAACAAGAATGAACTATTTATACCCAAAAAATACAAACGTAGCTATTTGTAGCAACTTATATTAGACTCATTAAAATCGGCAAATCTCTATATATATGTTGATAAGATATACATTTTTTACTACAAGCTCAAAATTTTTATACCAAATCATTTTGTGGTCTTTTTTCTTTGAATATCATAATAGTTTCAAGATTGCTTTAGCATGAACATTCTTGAAGCTTACACAACACTAATTAACCTTACTTGAAATATATTAATTGTAACATTTACTTGAGAAGAAAACAATGGTAGCCAAAACTCCGAAGTATGGTATGACATCATATAGTAGTTAGTCATGCGACATCACTTGTCCATTATGAATTTTTTTTGTTATGATTTTCCCTATTTAATTTGTATGATTTAGTTGTTAGCTTCAAGCTTTATTTTAGTATAACATGTTTTCGAATATGTAGTTGAGCTTTGATTCATTAAAATTGTCAAAGTTTATTTAGTATAAATTATACCATGACAAAATATAAATATAGATTTTATTAATGAATTGCTTGTTGATTACAATAAAAGTATTTATACTTATAGGTAAATACTAACACTAAATTTAATATAACTGGACCAACAATTACGATCCAATAACAATAAAACATAAACTTAATAGAAATAATAACTTTCGGATATTTATCCACAATGTCTCATCTATCTCAATATATTTCATTTGTTTCTCCACTCACTAAAGATACTAAAGTGTTTTCAAGTACATATACAAAATATTTGTAAATGTTATGTGGTTGTTGCTTGAATAATAAATTCTATAAGAAATGGTTTGATTAAAATATTAATTAACGAAATCTTAGGTTCGGATCCAAAATGTTGGAATATAGACATCTTTGTTAAGTTGTGGATCAGAAATTAAATGTTATATTGTATTCTAATACTGTTAAAAAATAAGTATATGTTGATCACTATAAGATTTTTAATGACTGACCCCTGCAGAAGTGACTCCTGAGCAGAAAGCCATCGATGATTGGCTTCCGGTGACGTCTGATCGGAAGGCCAAGTGGTGGTTCTCCACGGTTCACAATGTCACCGCCATGGTTGGAGCCGGTGTCCTCAGCCTTCCCTACGCTATGTCAGAGATGGGTTGGTAAGTTTTGAACAACCATGCAACTCCTAAATTAAATATTTAAATATGCTTTTTCTTTAGCACTCATATTGTATGGTGAACTTTATTTCATTGTACCAATTTGATCCATCTACTTGAAAGTAATAAGACTCTTTTTATCAATATATTACACTACTTTATTAATTGTAAAATACGGAGTAATATTTTTCTTGATAGAAGTGATAATTTGAAGATCTTATCTTTTTAAGAGATATATAGGAATGTTTTCATTGTGTAAACATCATCTTAAATTTGATATGTTTATTTATATATTATGATGTAGGGGAATAGGAATTATTGTATTGTTGATGTCATGGGCTATAACATTCTACACCATTTGGCAAATGGTTGAAATGCATGAGATGGTTCCAGGAAAGAGGTTTGATAGGTATCACGAGCTAGGCCAGCATGCTTTTGGTGAAAAGCTAGGTCTGTGGATTGTTGTACCTCAACAACTTACTGTAGATTTCTCTTCGTGTATTGTCTACATGGTCACGGGAGGAAAATCGCTCAAGAAAATCCATGAAACACTCTGTCCTGATTGCAAACCAATCAAGCTCACTTTCTTCGTCATGATGTTTTCTTGTGTGCAATTTTTGCTCTCTCAATTGCCAAACTTCAATTCCATCTCTTTAGTCTCTTGTGGTGCCGCGGTTATGTCTATCAGGTATGCGTACTTTGAACCTTATTGAACTAATGATTATTAAGATTCTAATATGATAGATAATTGATCATTTCTATTTGTATATAGTTATTCAATGATTACATTTGGTGCCACAATGTTTAAGGGTGTATATGAAGATGTGAGTTATTCTTCAAGAAGCACAAACTCGCAAGAGAATACCTTTGGCTTCTTGGCTTCACTTGGCGCCATGGCATTTGCCTATGCAGGCCACAATGTGGTGCTAGAAATTCAAGCAACTCTTCCATCCACCCCTGAGAGACCTTCCAAGGTACCAATGTGGAGAGGTGTGTGGATCGCATATGTTCTTGTTGCAGTTTGCTACTTCCCTGTTGCAATCTCGGGGTATTGGGTATTCGGAAATGTTGTTGAGGACAACATCATGATGTCATTGGAGAAACCTAATTGGCTTATCGCTTTGGCAAACATATTTGTTGTTGTTCATGTCATTGGAAGTTATCAGGTAAGATGTTTGTTTGAGATTCTTGAAACTTTTTGCTATAGCAACTGTTTGGGTGTGTGTATAACAGCCCAGCTTTCTTTGGTATTAATATTTGCATATCTTTTCCAGGTTTTTGCAATGCCAGTATTTGACATGCTAGAGACATTTCTTGTGAAGAAATTGAAGTTTAAACCTTCACTTTGTCTTCGTGCCATTGCTCGAACTGCTTACGTTGGTAAATCATGCCACCTTAATGAGTATTTAGATTACATAATGAGATATCATTTCAGTGTTAATGCATCAATGACTTTAGGTTTGATGAACAAAACATTAGAAAAAATGTCTAAATGTTTTCTCAAACCACTTTACTAAGTTGCATAATTGTTGCATTTATTGCTAACTAATATAGATGTTATCTTGTAGCAACTACTATGTGTATAGGGGTCTCATTACCATTCTTTGGTGGACTTCTTGGTTTCTTTGGTGGTTTTGCTTTCGCTCCAGGATCATACTTTGTAAGTGAAAATTAGCACAAGTATTTTGAAACTATAGGTATATTGTAATTAGGTTTAGAAAATATATAATGATTGACACAAAACATATTTAGCTCTAACAACATGATAATAATTGTGGCATTCAATCATGAAATCATTTAGAAATAAGGAGCAATTCATGACCATATAAACCATCTCATAGAATTATTATATTCAATGTATGACGAATCCTACAACAATTAGTTCCTGACTCCAGATTTTTTTTGTCTATGCAGCTTCCCTGTATCATTTGGCTCATTATCTGTAAGCCTAAGAGGTTCGGCTTGTCTTGGTGGGCCAATTGGGTAAGTTGATGTCAAATGTTAATAGTAGCAAAGTTTTATTTCTTCATTTCATTGATCTTCTAATTCACTTCATTCCTCTAAATTCTTCTCTATTTCTAGATATGCTTAATTTTTTTTTTTTTAAATCTCATTTCAGCTTTGCATAATCATTGGAGTTCTTTTAACAGTTTTTGCTCCTGTGGGTGGATTATACAACATCATCAAGTCTGTCAAGACTTACAAATTTTTTTCTTAGTTTATTTACTGGCTAATGATATTTTGACTCCATCTCTTTATTCTTTTGGAGTCACTTTTACACTGTAAGTAGAATGTCATTATCAATAAGTGGAGGAAAAAAATTATTAAACTATTTACTAAGGGAACAACTTCTACACCTAAGCCAATAAGAAGTCTTCCCGTGAAATAGCTCTTGATGGTTGAAAAGCTGATTTTTTAAGCTTTATTAGTAAGAAGGAACGTGCACGTGATAACTTTGATTTACATCATTCGAGAAAAAGTCACGTCATGACAATTAACTCTTAATGGTTGAGAAGCTGAGTTTTTAAGCTTTATTTACAACTAGTGTTTGAGAAGCTGAGTTTTTAAGCTTTATTCACAACTAGTGTATTAAATTTTATATACAACTATTGTAACAGAAAACGGCGGTCGAAATGTTTGCCCCACAACACTCTAGACAAGCCAGTGTAAATGTTTAACCATACCTTACGATAAAGAAACAAGTCGAATTATAAATTTACGCATTAATCGCTGCACAAATAATTCGCTATGTAATACAACAAACATTCGTGAATTCGCTTGTTGTCAAACAAACATTGAATTTATCAAGTTTGCTTCTACGAAATGACCACGACAACTAAATTATTTCCTTACAAACATAAACGAATTTAGCTTCATTAACAAACATTGGTCTTTATTGATATTGAATCAAAGTACTCACTTATTAAGATCGCTAAATTTCATTGACTACTTTCACCTGACAAGTAGTAGCTTTTGATGCCTCTGCTTGGTTCAGCCGAACTTGTACCATTTATTCTAATCTGGCCTAACAGTAACAGTGTAATCGGCACTCCTGACCATTCTTGGTTTTGAATCTGTAGTCACATTACTCGCTAACATGCTTAAAAAGCTTTCTCGAAACTCGGTTTATAATCCCACACCGTAACTCTGCATCGTAGACATAATGTATATTCATATAGCAGCATGATGCATTTAAAACTCATAAAATTTTAGCTAACTTACAAAGAAAGAGTATTCACATCTTATCTCGACAAAAGTTTTAGAACCATACACCATCAAGCGTCCAATTTTATTTATTTCTTTCATGTAGATAGACATTACATCAAATATTGGTCTCGACACTGGATGTAAACTATCAGACGAATTAATTAATAGAAAAATAGTAAATACGTAAGAATCGACAAAACGAAAAATATTTACCATCCTTTTTACCAATACCAAAAACTAGTAAACGTGATAATGCTCATATTGTTCATAGTTTTAAAATTTTGATAAAACTTCGGTGGTAAGTTTCGATATAAAATTCCGATTAATGATTTAAAATACAATACACGCATCTTATATATATAAAGGAAGTAAGGATGCAAATAATTATTTTAGTTCTTATTTTAATAAAGATATACCACCTCATTATTTTATAAACATCTACTTAATTGCTTTCTATCAAACACAATAATCAATTTATTCAAAGCATATTACCTAGATGAACTCACGCCGCCGCCAGATATCAAGTCGCACGTACGAGCAACGCTGCTTAGCCATTCTCATCATTATTTAATTCATTCTTATGTAATTAATTATTTAATTTCTTCTTTTGTAATTAATTATTTACCTCTTCTTACGTAATTAATTATTTAATTTCTTCTTAATTACTCATTTAGTTCATTCTTATGTAATTAATTATTTATTTCATTTTTATGTAATTTCACTTGTCAATATTTCTTACGTAATTAATTATTTAATTATTCTTATGTAATTAAATATTTAATTATCTTATGTACTAATTTATTTTATTCATTATTATGCAATTAATTATTTAATATTTCTATATACTTAATTATTTAATTCATTCTTATCTAATTAAATATTTAATTGTCTTATATAATTTATTTATATTCATTTTTACGTAATTAATTATTAATATTTCTTATGTAATTAATTATTTAAGTCATTCTTATGTAATTAATTATTTAATTAAGTTTTTATGTATTCGCTCTATGACTCTTCAGATTGTCGTGTTTACATAAACAAATGTGCCTAATACTACGCTTATTATCATCTAACAAAACACATACTACTCATTGTCATGCGACAAGCATTGGGTACTGGGCCTCTTTATCACAGACACACAAGACGTAAAGAATTCGATTATTTAATCATAAACCTAATTCATTGGTTTCTATTATAAAGCCTCAAAAATTCGGCTGGTCAAGTGATGCTGAATGAGTAATAATTCGCTTATATGCTTATAAACCCAGAGCGTGTTCTTTACGTCGTACGATAAAATACTATTTTTTATTCGCGGCCATACCTAATTGGACGCCACAGATAGTGTTGCCCGTATTCCGCATATGTAGGAACCAATACTTTTACAAGTTATGTACATATGATTCTTCACATGAATTGAAGTATGGAATAACATAAGTCTTTCTTATGTAAAAGTATTTATTGACTTTAATTATGACACAATCTAAACAAGTACTACAACAATTAATCAATCATTGACTTCAATCTAACTCAATTTATTTGGTTCCTTTTGCATTCTCCTGATGTACCAATCTACCCAAAGATTAAGAATCCATGAAATGCTAAGTGTAATAACACCAACAATTACAATCATCCAAGAAATCCAAGCCCACTTAGGAATTACATTATCACCTTCACCACTCATAAAAAACACTGCAATCTTGTACACCAAAATTGATCCAAGAACCATTCTCGCCATAGAATAATATGTAAAAAAGATAGGTGACAAAGACTCATAAACCTTGTTAGCCCCTAGTGAATCACCTTTCCTCAACCTAGCAAGACTGTATGAATTTTGGCATGGACTTGTAATCTCTGCAAGAATCAACACGGCCAAAATGGCGACCGCCCCATGGCAGACCACATACCGGCAAGTCAACAACACGTAGAGTGTAGCTAAATGGTGAGCTATGAAGATAATTTCACTTGGAATGAACATGTAATGCAGAATGTCCATGATGAAGTAAGCAATGCTATAATCAAGTACCATGTTCTGCAAATCACTATTTGGTGAAGCAAAACCGAAATTCGATACCTTATATGTTGAATAAAGATAATGTTGCTTATCGTAGATTTCAGACATTAATGACAGAATAGTTTGGGGTCTGCAAGGTTATGAGTGGTTGATGTATATATTTTCGCACAAACATTATTTCGAATCCAAGAATTATTATTCTCTTTAACATTTATTGCAGAAATTAAAAAGTTAAAAACCCCTAAATTTCCCTCTAACTTCTTAAAAAACCCGAACACCCGACCCATCCCAATCACCCCGAAACACTGTCTCGACCACCTATTCCGACGGGCCGACTCCACCCCCGAGACTCGACCCAATCTTTTCTCCGCGAGATTGCAAAGATTCGACTACTCCACCACCGAACAACCCCCCTATGCTGATGACTTAAATTATTTACTCCGAAATTGACTCTTTCTCCATATTATCTAGGATCCAACGCATATCCTAGTAACATGATTAGCACGGTGAAAACTTCAAGAACAAATTATGAAACAACAACGGGCTCCTTCGACGCTGCTTGCCTCTACGAGGGAAGACGAATTCTCCTGATTTATTGATGATACTATTCGTAAAACCCACGAACCCAACACATCTTTTACTTGTATTTGGGATGCAACAAGAACTTTAGTGTAATGTATTATGAACACCATCGATTTAATTTCACAAGGCTATGATTCCGTGATTGAGGAGGCAAAACCGGGCTGGGATTTATCGCAGCATGGTTTACAACAAGACGGGCAACGCAAGCATTTAATCAAGGAAGAATCGCTTGCTCGCGAAATGCATATCCACTATGACCTGGCCGCGACTCTTCTTTCGAAAGCCTGCTATAGGACGAACTCGACCAAGAGTATCCTGGCTCCCCGTGACGCTGCTTGTGGAATCTAGCTTAGTAAATTTTGGCGAAACAACGCGATTTAGAGTAAGTTTCATGATTTTTATTTGGGGATTAATCAAGAACGATTTGAGCATCTCTCGTTTCGCTTGTCGGGCGCAGATCCGCTGTCACTTGGATTGGGCATACAAAGCAATGAATCAAGAGGAGCAACTTCAAGCTAGCCGTTTCGCGCACAAATGCATCTAACCGATGTCGCGACTTTCAGTTAAAGCTCCGCATAAAAGTACGTCCGAATACAAACCTCGGTTTCTTCCTAATGTAACTTGTACTTTTGCACCGGGCGTGGTCAAGCAAGAATAGACTTGTTTTGGTAAGCACGGATTCCTGAAGGGCGGGGGGGAGCAGCCCCGTGTCCGAGGTGTTTCAACCTTAACGCTGGGCAAGACGCTGGAAGGGCGGATCGGTTGCCGCGCAATTGGGCCCGCGAGCCGAGGCTCGAAATTGGTGGAGCCAAGGCAGGCCGGCCGAAATGCTTCCGCAGTGGGGCGCAGCTGGCTTTTCCTATAGCTTCGTAGTTCCCGCGCTCCGAACGTATAACAATTGGCTTTCTCCGCTGGGTACTACTAACACAAATGTTCGAATTTTGACCGTGAATTTCTTCCAATTCGTGGCTTATCGATACTGGTGCCTCGAATCATGTTACGGGTAATCTTTCTTTATTGTCCGATTTATGTGATATGCCTCTATGTACGGTTGGTTTACCTGATGGGAATAGAGCTCTTTCAAAGATATATGGAACGGTTCGATTATCCAGCTTCCTCGTTCTACTTTAATGTTTATTATGTTCCCGATTTTTGTGTAATCTAATATCTCTGCTTCAAATTTGATGATGAAATTGATTGTGTGGTACACTCACATGTCATTCGGGTTGTCTATACAGACCGACGCCGAGGACGCCGAATGGACTCGTGAAAGAATCTGGGGCCCTATTATCCCATGGCCATTTTAATGTTCGTGTGAATACAGCTGTCGTCAAAGAAGATCCAATTTCAGGGCATCAACGATCGGGGATGATCCGTTAGCTAAAGACGGCACACATTCTCCTTTTAATCTTATGTTCAATGGAGGTTTGAATAAGACTTGACACAGGTCAGCAAAAATGTAGTCGTTATTGTTTTTTATGTTGTTGGACAATAAAAGCGATTTTTCCTTTGAATTATTACATTGTGATGCCAGGGTCCTTATCATACTTTGTCCTAGCTGGGCTCGTTGACTATCGTTGATGATTTTACTCAGGTGTATGGATATTTTTGTTGCGTAATAAAAACCTATGTGCGTGTTCTTTTACTCATTTTTTGGCACTTATCAATGACAATATAACGCTACGAATAAACGGTACGAATGATAATTGAATGTAGTTTTTCCCTTGCCTTTAAAAACTGTTCGGGTGATCGAGGGATTATTTTTCAAACTTCATGTGTGGGTACTCCTCAAAGTAATGGCAGAAAGAGAACTAAACACATACATATTTAAGTTATCCGTGCTTGAAATTTCATGCTAGTCTTCCAACTATATTTTAAAGCGAATATGCTCACTCAATAAGGTTTGATAAATCTAACTCCATCTAAAGTATTAAATTTTCGATCCCCTACGAGTGTTTATTTGTGCTAAACCCAATTATCCGAGATACATGTGTTTGCGTTATGCTCACACTCAAGTCGAAATTAGATAAAGCCATAAGAGTGAGTCGAAAGTGTATTTTTAAGTGGGCATTTGTTTGGCAAAAGATAAAGATGTTTGATATGGTTACTCAAGAATTCTTTGTGCCTCATGATGTAAAGTTTGTTGAAAATGTGTGTTCTTTGCTTCGCTGATTGTAATAGCTCTACCCACCCCGCTACTACTATGTATGATGAATTTGATCAGACGGTGAGCACGTGGAAAGAGTCTGCCTCCCCTCACCCGCATTCGCCAAACCAGGGGCGGCGAATGCACCGCCGGGGCTGGCCTTACCCCAGCATCACCGAGTACCTCGATTTCCTATGGCTCTGGCTGATACGGCTTCGATGGGCGTTGAAGCCTCGACGTCGACGGACTCGACATTTCACCAATGTCGGACCCTCAAGAGGCTGCGAACGGGTTCCGCTGGCCTGGCATTTCTTCGTGATTTTGTCAGTGAATACCGCGTTGGCTCAAGACCCCCCCCTTCCATACACAAACGAATCCCAATCACTCCTCTTGCACAAGAATCCTTATTCTGCCTAATTATGTCGAGTATCATTTTTCTCGGAAATAAGATCATGTATTTCTTGCAAACAAGAAGTACAGAGCCGAGCCGGCTTCTTTCAAAGAAGCCATGACTTATCCAAATTGGCGCTCGCTATGAAGACGTAAATTGAGGCCCTTCAAATAATGGCACGCTGGAAATGGCTTGCACTTCCTCATTTCTGCAGTTAAGTTAAACGGGAGATGGATCTATAAAAATCAAGTGATCGGATGGAGGGGACAGCGTATAAAGCTCTATTGGTCGTGTTCGGGATCACCAAGTGTATGCACATTATTCATATACATTTGCTCCTGCCAGTAAAATGACGACGCTTCCTCGAACATTTCTTGCTATCAAGAATCGCGAAAGATCGGGGAATTACATCAATGATGTCCATAATGCCTTCTGCACGGGATTTGGCGGAAGTTAAGTCTACATGCGCATTCCCCTGTGTTTCTATGGCAGTTGGCCTAACGTGGTCAAGTGCGCCGACTCTCGTAAGTCGTCAGATGGCTCAAGCAAGCCATGGGTGCTGTTTGTTAAATCGCGAAAAGCTATATAAATATGATTTTGTGCGTTTTACCTTTATTATTCCATGTTTACTTACTATCATCGTGATCCGTCAATGCTCGATATATGTAGATGATCTAATTATTTCTAAATAATTCGAACAGCCTTCAAAACTCAAGCAATATTTTCCGAAAATTTGTCATAATGAAGCGATTGCAGCTTGAAATATTTTCTCGTGGTATCAAGCAGTCAAGCAATCGAAGGTATTTTTCTATGTCACTGGAAGTACGCCTTCGATATTATCTCGAATCACGTCAAAGTAAACCGGCCGGGTTCCCGATTGGATGAATCCATCTGCCAGAGCTTATACGAGCCCCTGCTTCAGTAGACAAAGGGAAATATTGGCGGTTAGCAGGCCGCCTACTTCATTTGGCTTTTACCTCTAATCGATTTGTGTTTCTTCGCATGTTTTGTCTCAGCTTACAGCAAAGAAAGGAAGACTTCCTGGTCAGTCGTCACAAGGGGTTCGATATCTCAAGGCGCCCAAGGGTGTTTGGGCAAAACCTATGATCTGCAGCCTCTGGACGGAGGATTACGATCAAGCAAAGATGTCCTCGGGGATTTAGACGACCGGCCATTTGACTGGTGGTATTCGTTCTTCGCCTGCTTCGTGGAAGTCAACGAACAGACACCGTGATTCTTCCTCCGGCTTTAAGATCGAAGCTTAGCCTAAGGTGACATATGTTGAAACGGGTTGAAAGGTTTGCTGGCGGATTTAGGTATCGTGATTTAATAAGCCAAATATGGTGTATACTACACGAGTAGTCGTACGAAGCAGATTTAAAGACGAACTGGTTCCACATGAGTCACTAAAACATATCAAAGTGATCACATTTTGTACGGATGCATTACTGACGAGACTATTTCTATGTCTCACGCTTCTCGACCTCGGGCCTAAATTGTTGATTTGTTCACCAAACCGAATGGGACGACAACGCTTAATTGCCAGTCAAGTCAAGTATTCATACTCAGACGCGCCAACTCAAGTGCCATTGAATAAGATAGTCGTGTTTATTGTATTTTGTATTATTAGTCGATAGAATAGGTTTGGGCCCGTAAGGTTTATGAGTAGATGATGTATATATTTTTGTACAAACATTATTTTGGAATCCAAGATTTATTATCCTCTTTTAACATTATTAGATTGTATCATCGAGTATGATGCTAGTATGATTAGTGGAGTTCCATGGGCAAGAGACATCCAACAACTTGCTTCTTCAAGACGATGCTTCATCCATTTGTTGAATATCATGAAGTATCCAACGAAATAAACCACGCCAAACATTACACTAAACATTAGAAGAGGCGAATCTTGGCTCGCCAAAGTTTCCATCGAATTAGAAGCTAAGAACATCGAATTGATCTAGTATTAAACGAGACATCACAACTTTTTGTTTATGATTAAATTGTCACAAAGGGGTGGATTTAGAAAAACAACCTCAAAGAAACCACAGGATTTCAAGATGTCCAAATATTGGAGAGGTTTGATAATATATTTCTTGAATAGGAAGTGGAAAACAAAGAATGTCAATGTCAATAATGTTTAAACATCTTACGTTATACTTTGATGCGTGAAGAATATTCTTAATTAAATTTTAACAAACTATTGACTAATTAAACCAAGATAATCCAAAGCCGCAACCTAATCTTTACGAAAGCAATATAATCTTCATGTTTCCATCATTTTTTTGAGCATAACATGCTATATGAAAAATATTAAATTAATTTAAATTGGGACAAATATAATTATGTTCATTTCCCCTTTCCAAGTGACTAGTGATATAAAATCCATTATCTTAGATGCCTTATTCAAACTATAATTGTTCAAGAAAAAAAGAATGGCAGCTAGCATGGTATCATTTCTTGAACACTTTCTATGACTGAATTTGTAACAATGCATCCTATTAAGTATTAACAGAATATGTTTGATTTAAATAAAAGTTATGTGTGTCAATTAATATCATAAAATTTGTCAGTTTAGACATTTGAAAATTAAACAGAATTCTAAAAACAAATAATATGTTCTTGGCATTGTTACATGTTTTTTTCAATTCTTGAAGGATTGTAACTTAATGCAGACTGACTTCAAATTGATCTGTATGAATGGATGAAATGTGACTTAAAGGGAGCAACATCTCAAAGTGCAAGTCTTTGAGGCCGTTTAGCTAAGCTTATTTTTTTTTCAAATTCTATAAGTTTAATTAACTTATGTTGACAATTAACTTATAATTAATTTATATGTGCCAACAATTTATAAGTTTATAAATAATTTATTAATGCTTATTAACGTAATTTATAAATATTTAAGCCAGAAATAACTCTATAAAGTGCATAATAATTTATATCACTTTTCTACATTTTAAAATATATAGGGATAATGTAGTAAATTACTTGATCAAACCAACTTATAAGTTGGAGAAAAAAAAATTGAAAAAAAGGTTGAGAATTGCTAATTTTTTATTTTCAACTTATAAATTATGAGTTGAAATTGTTATCTAAACATCACTTTTGCTTTGACCACACCCTCCTATCCAATTACTTTTCTTCATTCTAATTACAACAAAGAATATTCTTTGATTATTCCCTTCTCAACAATCTAGGGATCAGAATGGTAAATTTCATCCAGGCTACAACAAAGAAGACAAATAAATTGGAAGATTATTAAGAATTCTTTGTTGAGGTCAGTCTTACAACAGAAAATTATGATTTTGTGAATACTTGAAGTACTCATCCAGACCTAGAGTATATGGCAAGGAAGCTAGAAGAAGTTATATATTTCCTGAATTATGGTTTCACGATTTACTTATTCCCTAGTCCATTTAACTATTCAAATCGCCTCCCCCTCTTCCCCGCCTCTTTTAACACCAAATAATGTCTATACGCAGTTAAGGCTTTAACTTAATTGCACTATTCGAATCCCATCGGTATTTATTTTCTAAGCATCGAATGATTTTCTAACTTAATTGCACTATCTTAGGTATATGGTTGTGGATTGGGGAAAGTATCGATGAGCCAATGCATAAACAGAATGACTACATACTACCCTTAATTGATTTGGAACTATGTTATTTGGTGTTAAAAAGAGGCGGAGTAGCAATTAAACCAATAACATTGCGAATTAATAATTAGATAATTAAGCACAAATTAGATCATAAAAATATAGTCAAAAATAATTTTAATTGTCAAAAGAATAGCTTGTACTTCATGGGAACCTTTGAGGCTTTGATATTCTGAAATTGGAAAGGAATAACATAAATAACTGGTTTATTTAGCAGAACACCAAACAAAGTTCTAAATTAGACATTTAACATATAAATAATTTGTGATACAAAAATGTAAATGCTAATTTCATGCCATCAGGTGCAACAATACAACACTTCAAAGCAGTTGTTAATGTTATAGACTTATATCCAATGCATTAAAAAAAATGTTATTCCGTATTTATCATCATTGGAATGCGATGAAATTCTTCTCAATTATAATTATTTATTATAAGTGAAGTCGTTTAACACCCTATTAAAATCTTTTGAACCAAATCATTCAATATATAATTTATTTTGGTGAACCTAATAACTAATAACCTTGTATTTACTGATTACAATTTACATTAGCTTCCTCCGAAATTCAAAGTCCATTAAAAAACAATTTCAAATTAAACAAACTTATGGAGTAAAAAATAAAATAAAATATGATAACAAAAAATCCAATATTCCACAAATGATACATGCACATCAATCAAAGGTGACATTTGGCATTTAACATTTTGGAAAATTCTAGTTGTGAAACTTTCAATATCCTTTAATAGTTGCTTGGCAACATCAAAATCCAAACCAAACTTGAGCAATCACATTTAACTCTTCCAACTATATGTTCTAAATGATTAAATTTCATAAATAAAACCAATCAAAATCTCAAACAAACACAAAGACACCTATTTTATATGCACTCATCTACTATCATAATAATAATCTTTAAACAAAATTAGGGTTCAAGAATTTCAAAAAAAAAGGAAAGATATGTATACAATTTATTATTAGTTTATTAATTTTACACAAAATTTGAGCTTTAAACAATTTTGATACAAAAAGTAAAAATAAAAGATTCAATTTTTATAAGTTTCTAAATTTGATACAAAACTAGAGTTCTAAAAACTTCATGGTAAAAGAAAAAAGATTCAATTTTTATTAGTTTCTAAATCTTACACAAAATAAGAGCTCTAATTCAAGAAAAAAAATTAATTTTTATTAGTTTCTAAATTTACCCAACATTATTATTATAAAGAATTTGAAGAATAAATTTTCCATTTTAGTAGTTTTTAAATCTTACCCAAAATCAAAATCTTACAGAATTTCAAGAAATAAGGGAAAAGATTGAATTTTTATTAGTTTTGAAGAGTTTAGAGCTAAAGGGTATATTGAAAATGGGTAGAATTTTGGTATCAAACTCAGAAATTTCAGCTTCTTTATTGTCTAATTACCCTCTATTATCTGCATTTCTAGCATTTGCAATTGCTCAATCCATTAAAGTATTCACCACTTGGTAAATCCCTTTCTTTTGAATTATCATAATTTATTTTTATTGTTTGGGTTGAATTCAAGAATTTTTTTGGGTATTGTTTATTTGCTATAATTGTTTTTTTAAAACATTTTTTGTGTTAATGGTGGTTTAGATTTTGTTTATGGTAGAGTTTATTTATGTTTCTTTGATTGGTCATTATTTATTTTTATTGTTTATTTTTTTGGTTGAATTCCAGAGTATATTGGGTATTGCTTATTTGCATGATTGGTTTTTAAAAAAATTGTTTGTGTTAATGAATTGTAAATGGTGGTTTAGATGATGTTTATGGAATATTATATTAATGTTACTTTGATTTGTTTAAATTCGACTCGAAGGTGGGACCTCGTAATTGCTAGTAATATCTCGAGCCACCACACTAATCCTAGTGGTTATGTTTCTTTGATTTGGATATTGTACATACATGTAAATTACTTCAAGATCATAATGGTCCAAGGTTGCTGTTTTTTTTTAAGTTGCCATCTTTTTTTTTTTGGGGTTGATATGACTATATAAGGACTTTTTTTTTGTAACTAAGTTAAAAAAATTATTTATATTTAAAAAATGTTTATTTTTTTCCCCTCTTGGTGATTGGTATATAATGTTGGGGAAGTGACATAAATTTGTTTGAAATGTATTTCAAGTCTTTTGGCATTTTAAAACTTTATGGATAAAAATATAATTGATGAAAGTTCCATTAGCTAGATGATACCACACAAGGTCTTGGTGTGATGCAAGTTCCTCAGATTAACATCGATGAGAAAAATATTCCGGTGATTGGGCACGAATAGGCACTAAGAGGGTAGGATGAAACTGCCCTTGTGTTAATTGGTGAACCGAACTTTTTAATGCTAGTATTCACGACATGAGTATTTGGACTAGTGTTTGTGACATAACAATTTGGTCATTTGGATGCTTGCTGGGATGTATCTTTAGTAGTTATGAATACGTTTTCCATATTTTCTTTGAAATACTAGAAGAAGCCTATGGAATTACCAATACTCATACCCCAGCAATTGCATGCACTGTGATTCTTGTTGTAAGGAGGGTCATTGATTATTCTAAGAGGCTTAATGTCCTTATAGTCTTGCAGGTATAAGGAAAGACGTTTTGATGTCAAGCAGCTAATTGCATCAGGCGGCATGCCTTCTTCCCATTCAGCAACCGTCACTGCACTCTCTATGGCTGTTGGTTTACAGGAAGGTTTTGGAGGGTCTTCTTTCTCAATTGCATTGGTTTTGACATGTGTGGTATGTTCTTGGCCATGCAGTGACTTGTAAAGTATTCTTAGTAAGTAGGTTTGCAATTTTTTATAACTAAATTATGTCGATGCTGATATTCATCTCATGTGTTAGTGCTAGAAAATTTAGATCTCCTCTTACTCTGTCCTCGGTGTGTAGAACACTGTCATTTTTATGACTTATTCACTGTTTAATTGGTCTACTCTTATTTTTGCAAACTCTCTGTTCTATGATTCGGCTACCCATAATGTTTATATGGACTGAATTTCATGTTAACATCTTTTCTCTAGGTGATGTATGATGCCACTGGAGTGAGATTACATGCTGGGCGGCAAGCAGTGGTTTGTTTCTTTGCTCTTGTTCTTAACCAACATCCTGTCATCTTCTAATTGTTCTCCTAGCACTATATTTTCCATTCTATTATTGCTCCTCCATCCTACAAAGATCGTCTAATTTTTGATTTTCATAGATTTTCAACTGATCGTATATATTATTTAACAGATAATAATCTAATTTTAAAATCCTAAGATCAACGAAAAAATTACATTTCAAACTCTTTCTAATGATATATTTTTTATCAAATATTAAAACAACATAAACAAATTTATTTAATGTAAAAGTTTAAAAAGCTAACTATAAAAAAAAATGGGACAATCTTTATGAATGAGAAAGTAGCATTCTACCCCTGATATATTAGCTGCCAAGCAGTCATAAGAATTACCCATAAAACAACTCACTCATCAAAGACTGTTCAATATGCTGCATGTGTATGAATTTTATTAGAACTCATTAATACTAATTTGTAACTGGTCCGTGATTAAGGATTGAACTATCTTTGCTTGTATATTATATTTAATTTTACAATCAAAACCTCCAGGTCTTGAATCAAATTTTATGTGAACTTCCTGCTGAACATCCTCTTGCGCATAGCATTCCACTACGTGAACTACTAGGTCACACTCCACCTCAGGTTACATTTTCTATCAACTTTATATGCTCGATTTCATATCATAGTTACTCTGGTTTTAATCAACGTTACTGTTTGCCATTGATTTTGAAAATGACATTGGCAGAGTAATAGTTACATTTCTCTCATGGTTAGTAAATGGGACTTTTGTGCAGGTTGTTGCTGGTGCATTGCTAGGACTTGCTATAGCAACGTTTATGCGTTTGCTTATCAGCACAGGCATTCAACCAATTCAACCCTGACTACGACGCATAAGCTGTCTAGAGCTCATGTGACAACAAAGATTTATGGAATGTGATATAATTGCAGATCGTCGCCATTCTACTTCTGGAGTGTCCAAGATACTGTGTTCTCTTTCAAATGATATTGTTTCATATTGATTATATTGATTCAAAGCAGCAGAAGTTATTCTAAAAGCTCAATCTGTAGATGTAATAGTTAGGGGATACTTGGGATGAAATATATAATTAGATACTCAAAACATATGTTTGTACAATTTTATCTTGATAAGCAACAATTGTAGTCTTTTGCAATTCAGATTGGTAGACAGGAATTAAATAATCAGAGTAAAAAGGAAAAAAATAACTTAATCTGATGCATTAAAAATGTCAAACTTTGTTACCACTTTCAGTAACTATTTCTATGGAATGAATCAAAGGAAAACCTGTCAGAGGAACAATCATAACAAGGAGCATTGTATTGGGCACCAAAAATGGGGGTAGTACAAATATGTTGTAATATGCTGAACATTTATTCTTCACTCAAACATTGATCTAGGGATTGCTACAAATGGTGGACATTGGTTTTCCATCACTATAAGTCACAGGACATAGAAATAACAACACCATAGGAAACAAATACGGAGTAGGAAATTAGTCTAACAAAGTACACATACTCGACACGTGTTTTACATGCAAGACGACACTTATCTTTCATGCAAGATATTTATCATATTAAAAGCTTATCTTAGACCATGAGAACATAGTAATAGAACTTGTCAAATAGAGATGCTATTAGGGACGCCACGCCCCGTAACCCCAGGGCCTGAAGAGGGAATAAGCTGCTCATAAGGGGCAACTCCAGCACCACATCTGTTTTTAAGACGTTGATCATTGTTTCGGCTAGTTATTATGTTTTCAATCTCTTCCAATCTGGCAGTGAACTTTCTGAACAGCTTTGGCACTCCAGGATCGTTGTTCGGAAGGCTATGAAGTTGTTGGAGTTGGCCTAAGTACTCTTCATCAGGAGAATGCGTTGAGGCGTTCTCTTGAACTGCCATTACTTTAGTAGCCTCTAGTGTAGTAGGTAAGGAGTTGAAGAAATACCTCTCAGGGGCACGGAGAAAGTTGTCGAATTCAGGATCATTTTCCCCCGGGATCAGTTTCCTCATAAATGCAGGACGATAGGGTACATAACTTCCTAACTGATACTGGCTGTAGTTGATTACTGCATGCTGTCCAGAAGCTATCCAAATCATGGTAGTTAGTATTCCACATAAGTCCTGTTTTATTCTGAGATTAGGCCACCATGGTTCACTTCTTTTATCTTGGTGACCCTTGTTCTTGATCTCACTCCACCAGGCTTGGAGCTCGAAATCGTCGTTGACAGATGCAGGATGTTTGTAGTAGTGATTGACATAAGATTCCACAAGTTCTTTAATGGCTGACCATATTAGAAGCCCGTCTGCAGCGTAGGGGTAGTCTTCAATCACCAGTCTAACCCCAGAGGGTTCTGCTACATCCTCAACAGCCATGCCCCTGAAAGTTGACAACATATTTATAAGATAAATGGAAGCCAGTGTGAACTAAGTTGGATCAAATAAGTAGACCAGCATGTTTTCTGAGGATTTTTCTGCTGATCAAAACTATTTCAGAAAGTCATTCAAATTGAAGTATACTAAAATAAGAATTCTCTGCAATTAACAGTACCTTCGAAGTAAATCTGCCGGTAATCCTTCCATATCAAATCTCCACATGCTCTTATAGTATTCGGCTCTCAGCTCCATACCATACCTGTTTGCTGCAGAATTAACTTCAACAGTACCACCTGCATTCACTAAATTTTGCCTTGAAATCGCATTGATCTCTAGTGAGTAGCGCATATGAGGACTAAGCAGCTTAAAAATGGGATGCATAGAGCTGAGTTGTCTGTGGGCGGCAAGGATGTATGTCTCCGAACAAGCATGAATCTGGAACCTAGATATTCACGAAATGAAGACATTAAAATTGGTAGATCCACGAGAAGCACGGAATAAATCCTTCATGTACTTATCAACCCATCAAAAGTTTGGTGTTTTACTTGTACAACTATGAAAATCTTACAGAAAACAAGCAGATTAGTTCAAATTGTGATTCCCAAAGAGCCTACAAGGAGAATGCTATGAATGATGTACAGGTATAACTGTGCATTCTTACCAATGATTAACATATTGATGGATGCTAGCATCGTTGGAGCTCACATGTGCTTTCGCTAGTCTCCAGATCCAATCACTTGTAGCATCATGACCAGGGATGAGAACTTGGTTGTTTCTACTCGAAAATGGTTTTGGAGGTAGTGAAAGCTCAATAACAATTGGCCTTAAAGTTCCATGAGGAGTATGAAAGAAAATTGTTCTGGAGGCATAGGATTTTCTCTCTGATAAGGAGTTTATCCTCTCTATAAATGGTAGAAGAATGTCATGGTAGTCGAGGATAAACAATTTCTTCGACTGCAATGCCTGTAGACATACACATTTTTAAAAGAAGAAAAAATTAAGACTCCTAAATTATGTCGTATTGAGTGATAGGCTTATGTACACACAAGATTCCGTGTAGTAAAAAGGTCAATATAATTGCATGAAAGACAGCTCAGTTCCCATAAGGTGCTACTAATCACAGGGCTTGGAGATATGCAAACCACTTTTAGATCCATTTTAAGCATTTTTCCTTGTTGTATAAGAGATCCAAATGTTTTAGCAGATTACAAGATATGAACATAAATGAGTCGTTGAGATACTAATTCAATACCACTTCAATGCTCATCCCATTAAGCTCTTGTTCTATGAGATCCCTGGTGATTTCCGACTCTGGAGGACCATAAACTGCAGGATCCAGTTTACTTAGAATAGGAAATTCCTGCAGAGAATCCCAAGACTCTCATTAGTAACTGCACAACTGATTGTTGATCCAGTCAACAGTAATATTATCTAAAATATTTTAGTAGTCACCTTTAGCAGTTCAATGCTGACAGGGTTAACCCCGACAACAGCCTGTCTACCAAATTCACTGTCTCGAAGCCATGAAAATTTATCTCCTGCATAGTATTGAAACAAGTGGTTTTTATGGAAGCAAAAGATTCATGGGAGCTCATATGCCTTTACCATCAAGCTCAAACATGAAATGCAACAAGTGATCTTTAGGCTTTTACCTTTGACAATTGCTGGTAGATCAAATTTCAGTAGACTTTGACTAACAGTTGATACATTGTTGATAATGTTTGAGAACATTTTACTTATAGCCAATCCGTCTTTCTCTTCATTTTCAACCGCAGATCCAAATTTATTTTCAAGCAATCCTTTCTCTTCATTTTCTAAGACAACGCCATCACTGTAAAGCTTATCTATATCCGAGACTGAATTGAGCGGAAGGTCTGATGAGTGTGATATTGCAGCAGCAATCCTTGGTATTCAGCTGTGCAACAGGCCTTTTAATCTTGATGAGGAGAAAGATTTCTGTTTCACTTCACCAGAAAATTTTCATGCAAGGTACATAAAATTGGTTTGAGTGGTTCGATTCACGGTTTCGAGAAGAAAGGATCTGTAACAGGTGAGCAAGCCAGATTACGAGAAATGTGAGCTTCCTTGAGAACATAGATTTGAGAAATTACATGTGCATTGCAAGACCCCTATTTACCTTTTCTGGTTGGTGGTCTACCAGTTAAAACCCAACGCAGGTAGGCCTCTTCTCTGCCACCTAAAGTTTCCTAACAAAATCTTCACCCTTGCTCAGGGATTACTAAATCGTTGTACATAGTCGTAGATCCTCTCATGACGAAAACTTAGTAAGTCCTCGCACCTCAGATCCTTTATACCAAGTGGCGTCTCAGATGGTAAATATGCCTGCGAATAATGGCCAATCTATGACAAAAATTCCATCTTTGAAATCGAATGGAAGACCTAGAGATGTAATAGTCACCTGATTCTTGAAGATGATTCTACTTTCCGGATTATCTTTTTGTGAATGAATCCATGTATTAGCAGGAAAGCGAATAAGATCGTCCTTGAACCCATGGAAAACTATATCTACCAAGTGCAACTCCTTATCATGTAAATTGGTAATGAGAATAGCTCCAGGAATTCCAAAGTCAAACGGCACTGAGAAATTGACAGTACATGTTCAACGGCATAAGGATGTTCCGATGGCTCTGACCAGCTATGTACAGAAGTCTCAAACATCTTCCCTGAACCGGTTACTGTCTAGGGCACCACATATTCAAATGAAAAAATTTAACATTTGAGGCATCATTGAGTGTTTTACCAAACGATTCGATTAAAAGCTATATATACTCGAGTGTTTTTCACTGAAATAGATCTTTCTTCTGGTTCAATTATTCAGACAGATCATAAATTCAATTTTCACCTAGTGTATGGTTACTATGTCAATTCAAAATAGATACTCAGCTAGCACTCAAGCCTTGAATTCTCCATGGACATAATATTAATAAAAAAAATGAAGAGCTCTACATACTACAGTATGCACCATGTGCTACATGCATCGACATCAACATGCCACAATGCCTCTGAGAGAATCTCGTCTAAGATGGGTTGGGAGGTCGGATAGTATACAGCCTTACCCCTGTAATAACAGGGAGGGCTGTTTCCAAAACGACTACTTGCATTTTACTAACCTGGATCAATCTCTTCACTTATGAGCTGAAGATGCATCCCCTGACCAAATCTATTCATGTAAGACTCCCAGACGTCGCCAACTTTCTCAGATATCGTCTCTTTCATCTTCCTACTTATAGTAATAGTTGCAATCACCTCTATATTTTCCCTTTTCATAAAAGAATCGATCTTCGGTTTTTCCATCACTTCTGCAGCCTCATGTTCCTTGTTCCCCCTTCCATCAGCCATTGCTCGAATCCCCCCCGTATCTTCCATAGCCCATCGACTGGATATTTCTTCTAGCCACTCTACCATTTTTTGCAATCCCATAGAGGAACTCTGCATGCCTAACAATGGGTACACACTACACAAACACACTTTGAGCTTACAATAGTCTTGGAAGGTGTCTGAGCTTCAATCATTTTTCGATGTCAGATTAGTTATTCAACTGTTGATGATGACTCCTCTACATAAAGAAACTCACTATATATAGTATACTTCAACATGAACATACAAGCAACTCCCTCATTGTACATTTTTTTTAATATTCATTAACCTTACATTAATTAATGACTAAGAGAATTGTCTTCATATTAGTCAACCGATAATGATGAATCCTTCTTCACAAAAAGCAAGTCCCTAGATGTACTTCTATATGAAATATTAGCAACTCATTCATGACAGATTGTTTATATAGGCAGGAGGCTCGTCAAAGTCATTGGGATATTAAACATTTCCACCCTCTATCCGGTTTAGGCAGAAGCCGTGTCAAAGTCATTGAGACATGTTGATGTTGATCGACGTTAAACAGTAACTTATGTGAGAGAGTTGACTTCATAAATTATAATCAGTATTGACTTCATAAATTATAATCACTATAATGCATCTGGCTACTAAACAGATGGAATCATATGGGAAACAGTAGATTTTTAATTATAAAAACCTTATTAAATCTGATAACATTAAAGTTAAATATTTAGTCTTGGTCTATATATGTTATACTAAGTAAAAATTCTATAAATTAATATCGTCGGGACCGATAAAATTTATTAATTTATCGAGAGTTAATTCAAAGAGACTATTAATGTCGGGATTGAGAAAAATTATTATCTTAGATAGTTTATTAATTTAAATCAAATTAATAATTTACTAATTACTTAAGTCAATAAAACTCGAATCGTTACCTTAAACACATTTTGAAGTGCAAATTGACAAGATAACTCGTCAACTCAATATTCATCCGAAAAAATCTCTACTTGATTTGCTTGATCGGATTAAATCCGAGTCAAGTCCGAACATATTAGATTACTTGATACTAAAAACAATCGAACACTTATTTAACGACTCATTAAAGTATTTAACAGATCAAGGTTCTTGATACCCACTCGAACCTTATTCAATAACAACCTATTATAGTATTTATTAGATTAAATAATAAAATTTAATCGATGATTAAATATTGATACGGAAAAACGAAAATTTCTGTGCACTTTTTTCACTCTTCACTTTCTTGAAATCTCATGGTATTCTAATTCAATTTCAATGATTATATTCAAACCATTTAATGATTTTGTTTTGCTATCAGAATTATATTTGCTTGTAATGTATTATATGGTTGATATTGAGCTGGGAATTTGTCCCAAAAAGATTGTCCATTTTTCAGTTTTGATGGTTGAATTTTTGTGTAATGTATATAATATTTATTTTAAAAATATTTCAAATGAATGTATTTTTTAAGGGCAACACTATACACACACCCAAATAGTATTTTTATTAGTGAAATGACAATTTTGTCCTTAATAAAACTTCATCAACTACTACACTTACAAATAGGGGGGGCAAAATAATCATTTTACCCCCAACTACTACACTATTTGAGTATGTGTATAACAGTTGAGATTTTTTAATGTAATTTACTACGGAGTATTAACATGAGAATTTTGATTTAAATTTTTATGTAATGTGTATAATATTTGTTTTAATATTTTTAATGTAATTTACTATTAACATGAGCATTTTGATTTGAATTTTTATGTAATGTGTATAATACTCCCTCCATACCATAAAGATTGTTCACTTTGTTTGTGTTATATAATATTTTATAAAAAATATATCAATAAAAAGAGTTTGAAATGTAATTTTGATTGATATAGTTCAATAGATAAACAAAAGTCAAAAGTGGACAATCTTTGTGGGATGGAGGGAGTATTTGTTTTAAAAATATTTCAAATGATTGTATTTCTTAATGTAATTTACTATTAACATGAGAATTTTAATTCTAATGAAGGGTATGTATGTCCATTAAGGCAACCACTAGGGTTAGTCCTAGATCGAGTCCTGATAAGGGCCGATTTTTTTAAAACCAATGTAAGTCCATTAAGGCTAGAAAGATTCCTAATTGTGAGTATTAAAAATCAAAATGGGCAATATTTTGGGATGGAGAGAGTATTTTCTAAAGTTTTGATTTTTAAGGTTGGTGATTAATGAGCTTACATGAATTGAAATCCTAAAAGTTTAGTGCAGATGATTTGTGGATATTTATCTTCTTTTCTGATGTTGAGCTTTTGCACAACTTGTAGGTCGACGAATCTTTTTCATAAAGTGAGAAAGTATATACATTTGTATTCAAGGTTTTTTAGACTCGATTGTCTGATTTTTGCTTGCAAAATGGTTGTAGATGTATTCTGTTGGTATAATTCAAATTGAATGTCACATATATATGTTGTTTCGGTTGAGTGGTAAGGTATCATCGGTTGTTAGGTTATTAAGAGTATAAAGTTGAACGGGAATCTGTGTTCGTATATTGTATACTCTTAATTTGTTAGCTCGAGTATCTGATCTTGTCACCGTGAATATTGTCGCCTCACTATCTGTGATATTATTGTATTTTTATAAACGGATGTATAATCTATGTGATTGTTGCTCTTTGTTACTACTCTAGTGTATAAACAAATAGTGTTCTCTTTGTTAAATTTGCATTGATTTTATGTCCAGACTCCATTGAAGTCTCGGGAGAATGTTCAATGTGGAAGAATTTTGCAAATTTTGAGTGATGAATTCAATGTTTTAACAACTTTTGGTAGTGTTAGTATTGAGTATTGGCATTATACTAATTGTTTTTTGAAACAAGATATGTAGTATGCATATAACAACCCCGGTCGTTATAGTCACTGGCTTTGGATATATCAGCATCCCAAGTATCGATGAAAAAATCTGGTCTTGGAGGGCGTGGAGGTGCTGGGTTTCCTTCAGGTCTTTCATGCCGAAAACTACTGATGGCCGTCCATCTTATCTTGTTGTAGTGAACCTGGCACCTGCAAGGATAGAGAAATCATGTGTTATTAGTGAAATGACAATTTTGTCCTTAATGAAACTTCCTCAACTACGACACTTACAAATAAAGGAGGGCAAAATAGTCATGTTACTCCCAACTACTATACTATTTGGGTGTGTATAACAGTTGAGCTCCTTTTCTGTCACTAAACCACCTCATTATGTCAATTCCGGTCAAAACTATTTCCACGCATCCGTTGCATATTGACCGTGCATTTGGCATGATCGATCTATCTTTTTTTAATGTTGAAAAAACATACCGTATAAAATGCACGATTGTTTTCAAGTCGTGGATGCGTGGAATTACTTTTCCAACAAAGTATTCCTCTTGCAGCCAGCTGTCTCATCACTCATTGGCGCCAACAAAAGAACATGTACAAATTAATACTCCCTTCATCCCTTAATTAATGGGTGCATTTTCCTTTTATAAAAATTTCTTAATTCATTTTTATTTAATTCAAAAAGTAGAAAGAAAAACTTAGATTGTGAGATGAATTTAAATTCTCCTAAATATGCGTGTAAAATAAAATATCTCTAATTAAAAGGGATGGAGGGAGTACGAATTAAATTCCGATTAAAGTTTGGTTATAATATGTCAATTTCAATTTCGGAAATTAGACTATAATGTTGGTTTTAATTATTTAGTTGGTCAATTGATAATTAGATTAAAAAAAATTATTTAGTTGGTTAATTAGAACTTTGTTGGTTAATTGCTTTAGTTGGTTAGTTAATTACTTCAATTTCAATTTTGGTTAGTTAATTACTTTAGCTGGTTAGTTAATTAATATAGTTGGTTAGAAAAAGAAGTGTTTAGCAGTGTTGATGATCGAGATATAGTTGCAGGCTTGGTTTTCCCACAAAAATTTATCGCTAATTAACAAACAAACAAAATATTATCAATCGGGTTCAAGCAATGAAAGATAGTAGAATGGCGATATAGTTGAAATAGTTTCAATGGTCATTACTTTTCGTTTATGTAATATTAGTAGTTTTAGAAAAATCGTTCATCCTTGTTCTTGTTTTTGTCGTTGATTATAATTTCTATAATTTTAATTACAACATGAATATCCTACGTTTAAATTCTAGATCCGTCCATAAAATATAAAGCCGAAAATCTTACTTCAAACTGGTCATGCTTTGACAAAGTTCAACGTTGTTGCTATAAATTCAACTTGGGCAGCAGAGGTCAACCTCTTTTTTGGGAATTATTGATTAGATTGTCTATGATTTGCCATGATTTGTGGTGTAATTTTATGAGCAATATATACGTGGTTGACACGATGTAAATGAATTTCCCAAATCTAAAATGTAATGTGTTGTTATATGACAAATGATGTCCACTCCAAATATATTATAACTATTTATGATGTAAAATATATGACAATAAATCATTCAAATTGATAAAAGATTTCGTTTGTTACGAAGAAAATAAATCGAAAAATAGAGAAAATTTACCTATAGCTAGTTACATTGCGTGATACATATTTTGAGTGGACTTAAAATATGACTTGTGTGAAAGGAGTTAATATATGTAATAACTCAAATTCATTGCAAATTAAATTGCATATTGATTAAACTACTTTACTACCATATCCAAATTATATTGTTTACCATACATTTTCTTGGTCAAGTCTGTCACTCAAAGTTTGGTTAGTATGATTTACGTTGCTGTGATGGTTTGCACGCTATTACGTCAGTCTGAGGTATAGTAAATACGCACTCGACATCTAGCGGCTCCCGGCCCCCGGCCCCATTAGAAAAAGATAAAAATAATTTGTTATATCTTCAATCAACTATAAGTCATGTAACTGTTAGAGGGGAACAAGAGTACGTGTATGACATTTCAAGTAGAAATCTATAATAAATTTGAATTAATTACATTTTAATGTTTGGTCCATTAGAACATGCAACAATGATCATTTTTTTAGGATATTAAACAGAAAGGAACACTTTGGTTTCATGTATGCACGTTGTTGTTCCTTTGCAGTCTTTTTCTCAACAATTTGAGAGACCCTAACAAAATTCTTGAACAAATTATCATATCTAGCAAGATTGCTAAAGGGTCTTGAGTTCAGTAACGTAAGTTTCTTTTTTTTGTATTTATGGACCATGATTAATGTATTTTATTGTAACATAATGCAAAACGCCTGCAAATTTTGTTGTTATGTGATGGTTTGGTTGTTTGTTGAAATGAAAAATCATTTGATTATTTTTCTTGATCAGTGTTGAGTGTTGTTTTGTGAACATATGCATATATTCAAACTCAAAACAAACAGAAGTAATACTTCTAGTATGATTGAATTATTTGAAGTTTAAAAGGCAATTGATATTTGCTCATCTTCTTTAGTTTTAGGCTACAAGATAAGATCAGGTCACAAAGTGTTATATCATATTAATTTGGTTATCTCCTAAGTAGATATTTTCTATTCCTTGAGTTGATTTGTGCTTGTTTTCAGTTATTATGTTTCTTCCACAGATCAAGGAAGGGTATCGATTCTTTGATCCGGTTCAAAGGAAGCTTATTCGTTGTCGTGCTTTTGTGAGATTTTAAGTTATGGTTCTCGGTGTGAAGTCAAAAAAGAAGAAGGGTATCATTGTTCGGGTAGATTACATTGTCCATGTACAGGAAATTAGGCCTTGGCCCCCCTCAGACTCCCTAAGATCAGTTGAGTCAGTTTTGCTTCAATGGGAAAATGGAGAGCAAAACTCTGGTTTTCTGACTGCCAATGTTGAAGATGATATCATTGAATTCAACAAGTCTTTCACAGTTTTCTTGACTCTACGTCGAGATAAAAAGGATCCAGAGAAGTTGCATAAAAATTATATGGAGTTTTTCTTGTACGAGTCACCTAAAGAGATGGCGGATAAAGGACAACTATTGGGGACAGTTCTGATAAATTTTGCAGATTTTGGAATTATTCAACAGATGCTGACCCTCAGTTTTCCTTTAAATTGTAAGAAGAGTTCTAAAGGATTAATGCAGCCTTCTCTTTCTGTGAAAATACAGCCAGTTTGCAAAGATAATTCGAGCCCATCAACTAGTATCCGCCTTTCTATAGACACCGATGGGCCAGAATCTGCAGCTGATTTAGATGAAGATGATTCTGAATATACCAGCTTCACCGATGATGATTCGTGGGCTTTCGCCAATTCTGTGTTTGAAGCTGCATGGAACTCACCAGCTCGTAACGAAAAGGTAATTTATTTGGTCTTGCAGTGTCACTTGGAGAACTTTCATTAGTTAATTGTACTCGAACTTTTTGTAAATAATTTCTCTGATTTCCATACTAATTGCAGAGTGAGGAATCATTGAAGGAAGCTATAAGAAAGGAGTTGCGTGAGCCATCAGCGCCATATGGAGCTTTACCACGTTTATCTTCAATGATTGTATCCACAGACAATGGACCTTCAAAGAAGTCTAAACTTCCTGAAAGAAGCATGTCTTTCCAGAAAGTTCCCTATACTCCTTCGGTTGAATCAACTCTCAGCATAACCGAGAACTCAGGCTATCTGAATAGGCAGAATTTGCGTGCAGAGTTCGCTAAGGATAATGTGAAAAAGGAATATCAGAATGATTCGCCAGATAAGCAAGTTCCAGAACTAACTGATGAATTCATAGAGAATATATTAGTTGGAAAAGATGCTATTAGAAGGCAAAGTACAATGAAGAGCATTAAATCAATACTTGGAGGAGTACAACTTAATACTGGTCGATTAAAACATACCAAGTCTGTTCAAATAAAGGATGCGTCAAACATCACTGGGATTCTTGGGGGAGGTTGGAGTAACGGGAGGGTGGATAAAGAACATGTTACTGGAGGTAGTGGTAGTATAAGTAAGGCAACTCCGGAGAAAAAAGAATCACGAAAAGCTTCTGATGGCAAAAAAGATACTGAGTCTAAAGTTGAAGTGCTTGAAGATGAACTTAAGGAAGCCGCTGCTATTGAATTCGGTCTCTACTCCGTAAGTGCAGAGCATGGAAGTTCCAGAAACAAGCTTCATGCTCCTGCTAGGCGGCTATCTAGACTGTACTTTCATGCTTCTTCTGCAAGGTCAGCTGCTAAGCTTGAAAATGCATCAAGAGCTGCTGTCTCGGGATTGATTGTGGTAACAAAAGCATGTGGAAATGATGTAACAAGGTACATCTTTTTTTAGGATCCAGTCATGCTGGCTAAAATGAGTTCGGGAACAATGTTGAACACTTGAACTTTTGTAGCCAATGATCTCATTTTAAAATGTTTTCATGAAAAAAAAATGAGTTTTCTGTGTTATAAAAGTCATCTTATAATATAAGGATCATTTGAGCAAACACATGTTATAATTTCTTTTTAATTTGTTTTTGTAGCTATTCTTGTAAATGAAAATTGTATGGATAAACCCTTAGTCCAAACTATACACATGTCAAATAGCAAGTTAGGTTACTATGGAGTCGATTGTTATGGTTGTTCCAGAGCCTTGTAAAGAAGTAACTGATTATTTTACTTCCCTATCATGTAATGGCTGTCATTGATAATATTTTCGTACAGGTTGACTTTCTGGCTATCGAACATAGTCATGTTAAGATCTATTGTCAGCCAGGCTCGGGGAGGTTTTCTTAAAAGCGGTGCTGGAGGGAAGGGTCAATCTCTGTCTGATGGAAAACATTCAGACAAGAAATTTGATGCTTCGAACAAATCAGGGAAGAAGAATGTAAAACAAGAATTAAGTAGCTGGGAGGACATTGATACTTTCATCACTGCGTTAGAGACCATAGAAGCATGGATATTTTCTAGAATTGTCAAATCAGTTTGGTGGCAGGTTCACTTTCGATCTCTATGTGACACCTTAACTTGTTTTCTATAAAATGGCAAGGTGTTTTTTGCATCAGTTCTTAATACAAATTCTTTATGTTGTCCTTACAGACTTTTACTCCTCGTATGCATCCCCCAGTTTCCAAGACTGGACGTAGAAATAGGAGTTCAAGATCAAAGAAGAGCGCAAACCCAAAGAAATCATCTAGGAGTAAACCAGGATTAGGTGATCAAGAGCAAAGTAAATGTTCGGTGAAACTCTGGAAGAAGGCCTTCAAGGATGCTTGCGAAAAGTTATGTCCAATTCGAACGGGAGGACATCATTGTGGCTGTTTGCCTCTGCTATCGAAATTGGTACTTTATTTTAAACAAATAATAACCCAGACAATTACTACTGAAAATACTTTTTGTGGTATATACAGAAGCAGCATTTATAAATAACCCTTCAAAGTGAATGAGCGCTCAAAGGGGTGCAATTTTGTGCTTGCAGGTTATGGAGCAGTTGTTGAGTAAGCTGGATGTGGCAATGTTTAATGCCATTCTTCGGGAATCAGGTGAAGGGATGGCGACAGATCCTGTATCTGATCCCATTACTGATATTAACTCCCTTCCAATTCCCTCTGGTAAATCAAGCTTCGGTGCTGGGGCTCAATTAAAAAATGCTGTGAGTGATTGATCAGCTTATTACTTAAACGACCTAAGTTTTATCTGTAACTTGTGGTTCATAACATTGTTAACGTTGATGCTCGGTTGTTTCATGTTTCTTTGGCAGATTCAGAACTGGTCAAAATATCTTACTGATCTTCTTGACATTGAGGATCATGGCTCACAAGAGATTGATGTTACTACCGATGGCAACCCGCCAAGCTCTTTGCAGGCATTCCACCTTCTGAACTCCTTGAGTGACCTCATGATGTTGCCATTTGGTATGCTTGTAGATGCAGCCATAAGAAAAGAAGTAAGTCTTGTTCGACTAAATCGCTATATGATATACATTTCTTAAACTTGTTAGTATATGTGTTCCTCTTGTTTTCAGGTTTGTCCTACTTTTGGCATGACTCTAATTAAAAGGGTTCTAGACAACTTTGTGCCAGATGACTTCTCTCCTAACCCAATTCCTCAGAAAGTTATAGCAGCTCTGGCCTCCGAGGTAAGTCCTTCGTCGAGCTAAACTCGTATGCAAGAACGGTTTATTTAGCAATCCTGGATTCATAGGACACAAAATTATGTACTTGGAAGTGTATATATCAGACTTTTGATTCATGGAAAATTATTGTTATTTATGTCATAAGGAACCTCAGGATGCTTCTGGAAAGTGTCTTTCTAGCTTTCCTTGCTCTGCATCTGCAACAATTTACTCTCCCCCTTCTCCAACTTCTGTCATGGAATATGCGGGAGAGATTGGATGCAGAGGAATGAAGAAAGTAAGCTCGTCGGTGCTGGAAAGATCATACTTCAGTGACGACGATCTCACTGAGCTGGATTCGCCTCTGTCCTCAATCGTTATTGATAATTTGCACGGCTGTAGAACTTTGGCGAAATCGAGTTGGGAGACAAAAGGAAACGGTTCAAGAAATGTTATCAGATACAAACTGCTTAGAGAGGTTATGAAAGAAGATGAGCAATGAGAAATCTTAATTGATCATAAATTCTCTCTCTATTGATGTTTTATCAACGAGAGATGCTATTTTTCTAATAAACGTCTTAACACAAGCTAGAGAGAATAACTCGTAATGAAGAGGTTCCGGGTTTGAGTCCTTGCAATGACAAAAGATCGAATTTTTTATATAAAAAAAGCTGGAGAGAATTGTCAGAAATTTCATGTATCGTTGTATTATGTCTATCATGTTACAGTTGTCATACTATAGTCTATATATTAAATAGTTTGAGGAGGCTATAGTATCCTTTTCAGTCTATTTCCATCTAATCTGAAGTTGAAGGAGAAACTAGTGCTTCACTTCATATATTCTTCCTGCAACAAGAACCATTGTTGACATTAAACTAGAAGTCGAAATATTAGTGCAAGTAAGTACAAAGCTTTTCTGTTGCAGATAATCTCTGCCAAACAATACTACGGTGACAAGAAATATACATGAATACACTTTGATATGAAATTTAAAAGGGAAAGCGAAAGAGAGCCAAGACGTTACTGCTTCACTAGCGAATCATCAAAGCCGCGCTTTAGAGTATCATAATGACCGTAACCATGATAAAGAATGCGGACAGGGTTGTCCTTCCCATATTGTTGGCCATATTCAGCTATGATCTTTAAGCAATCAGTTTTCCTATCCCACATGCACACTGTTATAGGTATCCTGTATTAAAAAGCAATGTTAACATCAGCGTGGCAATGTCAATCTTGCTCGAGGCTCCCGCCGCAAGCAGTGAGGAGGAGGAGGAAGGGGGGTCGGATAACAGTAAGGGGGGGGGTCGGGATAAAACGTGAGAAGACATGAGTAGTTCTGGCTCCCCTCCCCAGATGTGTGGTTGTCTCATCTGTTCAACATACCTATCAAAATCACCTTCAACAAACCTGAAAATTCCAAAAGATCACTGGTAATATGTTGCTTTTTTTTTTCCTTCCAAAGACCATTCAAAGTACTAAAATCCAAGTTCAGAATCAAACTAACCATTCAGCATCTTCTCTCCTCTTGATAAATTCTTCTACAACCTGAAAATCGATTTCCCATTGTTTAGATGAATCATTTGAACCGGTAATAACAAAGTTCTTGACTCTAGTAACAACCTAAAAGGTTTTGTAATTCAAGAAAAAGGAGAGAATAGAGATATTACTTTTGCTCTGAGCTCATCAGCAAGTTCGCGTTCAAGACTTTCATTTGGAGGAGGCTTTCCACTTCTCAAACAAGAGCCATGAACTATAGACCGGAACAAACATCTGCCATCTCCAGGTATTCCTGCAGCAATGAGTCTTACTTGTGACATTTCATCACACTAAAAACTTGAGTTCCAAGGTATTCATTCAGCTTATAGCAACAAAGTACTAATACTCAATCCCTTTTTGTTTGCTTTTAAGCTACTCATAGGTTGATAATGGAACAACAATATGTTCCATTATTTCTGTAAAACGAGCATCTATATGAACACTTTTCGCCTTTTCCTATATGTTTAAAGTTAGCAAATCAAGATACAGAGCTCCTCATTACTCACCTATAGGGCTATATGTTTAATCAAGATACAAATCTAGTAAAAGAAAAATATAGCAAAAAAGAAACAGGAAAAACCAATGAACGCAATCAAACCTGTTTCGAAATACACTGATTATCATACCTGAGCCAAATTCCATACAAAATTGTTCGATCTTCGACGAAATATAAAACCTTAACTCTAAACAGTACACATTATATTAATACTAAAAGAACCCCACAAGAGCATGAAACATAAGAAGCAACCAATAGTACAAGAAAAGCACCAAATTCCAAAGTAAAACTTCTCAAGCAAAGTAAAGCATTTAGTAACACATACGAATGGTACGTAGATTGTTAACATTTGAAGAATGGTCCAACTTACGCATATTAATCAACAAAATAAGTCGAAATTTCGTCGTGTTGCTAATAATATTCAATAAAATACAATGATGGTATGCATATTTTTCAATTATCTGGAAGAGAATCTGAATGTAAAACAGGGAAAAAATCCTTCTATCTATACTATCAATCCTTCTATCTATACTATCTTTAAATGTGGGAATCTTAGAGAAAGGGTGGAGTAACTTTGTTCACTTATGATAAAAAAGAGAATATGAACTTGAACTAGATGCTTTATATATGGAAACTTGAAAATCACACGGACGGTACCTAAAGTACATTACATACTTTCATTATTTTCATTCGAGATGGCTCCGGATCCTCTACCCTTTACGTGCCCCTTAAACAATATATCAAATCAAGCTATATTCGGTTATAAGAATATAAAGTCTCCATTCAACTCTATGTTGAGTCATCACTTTCATTAAGTCCACAAATTCTAATTCATGTATGTCAACTCTTCTTCGCTCTCCCTCTACAATACGATCATTTGTGACTATCATAATTTCACACATTTCTATTAATGCATCTATTGAACGTCTTTTAACATGACCATACCAGCTCAAACAGTTATCGCTCAATTTATCTTCAATTGAAGCAAGACCATTGAGATACAACAAGAACTGTACATTTCTACTTCTGTGGAAAACTAAAAAACAAATAATATATGTGCTAAGGGGGCTGAAGACATTCAGAATAGAGAACTAAAATTCACAATATTTGAAACCTTGGATGCTAACATCGATATACTGCACAGCTCTTGCTCTTCTGCCAAAAACTCCAAGACTTCCTCAACTTTTTTCTTGATTTAGACTTCGATAGAGATCTAGACTCTTGATCGGGAGCATCGTTACTACTGTTGGATGGCTGCAGAGAGTCCACGGTTGAAGGGTCTCGTTGGCGCTGCTCTCGGAACAACATCAGAAGTTTTTGAGCCTTCTGTTTCCCTCTCATAGTTCCATTAACGGATATTGACACCAAAGATGGTATCACCCCTTCTTGAAGCACTATTTGACTGCATTTCTCATTACCGTTGCACAATATTAGAAGGCATGCAACAGCTTGCTCCTGCTCGACAGGTTCGCCCATGTCCACTACAGTAGCAAGACTGCTAACAAGGCTGGGAGATACTGTAATCTCGTCTCTTGCTAATCTACTTGAGGATAAATTTATCAGGACGGCTATGCATTTCTCAGTCCAGCTGTTGTCGTAAGGATTTGTAATAAGAGTTTGCAGGCTGTTAATAATGCCAGCAGATATGAGGTGTGGTATATTCTCCGGGTTGCTGGAAAGGTTATAAAGCGCATGCAGAGCATCAAGCTTACACTGGAGCTCATTTTCATTCTGAAGAACAAGGACTAGAAAGGGGGCAGCTTCACCAGACCCAATTATCGGCTTGGCTTCTTCAAGACTTGACATGTTCAGGTAAAGGGCTGTAGCAGCTGCAACAGAATTGGAATTAGCAATTATCAGGCCCAAAACTGGTAGCAATCCAGCGGTCAACATCATTTCCTTGTTTCTGAGAAGCAAAAAAGGATCATTAGAGGACTCTAATAGTGGACTTGTGACAGCTAGAAAGCAATCAATAAACAAGTTCTAATAGTAACGGCATATGGTAGCATGAAACAAGCATGCCAAAATAATGGGAAAATATCTGTATTGGGGATCATATTCTTGGATAAGAACATAGCGGCTTCTCTAGTCTCTAGCACAGAGTAAATATAATTTACCTGTTATTGTTTACCGCAAGGTTAAAAAGAGCCATGGCCCCAATTTCCTGTGCCATCTCATTCCTATCACTCACAGAATACTCCAGAAACCGCACTAACGATTCAACAAATCCATTAGACCCCATATAAATTCTAGCTTCTTCATCATCCTTCAATAAGGACCTTATCTGTTCAACAACTTTGCACTTTGTGCTCAGGTCCACCTCACTGTCCAAAACAGCCAAAAAATCTTCATAATTCAACAATGCATTATCCTCCTCCTGAACACATGCTTCTTTTTCAATTCCTTCAGTCTCCTCACCACCTTCAGCCTCCTCAATAACTACACTGTCTTTCAACGGAACAACTTTTACACCCTTAAACTTGCAGGATGAATTTTTTCCCATTGATTTAGAATTCACTGACTCAGTTTCAGATAATACCAACCTCCAGTAATTAAAATCAAGAGACTCAGGCGGGCTGTCTGGAACAAGAACCCCATTTTGTTCACACCAACTACTAACCAGACCTTTTACGCAGTAATTGGGGGTCAAAGAAAGATGAGTTAACTGCTGCTGAGACTTCGGGCAGGTGTTATGCCCATCGCTGAACCACTTCTCTATGCAGATTCTTTCATATGTTTGTCCAGAAGCAATAATGACTGGATCGTACATTAGCTGCAATGATATTGGACACCGTAGTTCTTCAGGAGGCACAGGCATCTGCTCTGATCTCCGCAAATTCGGCTTGAAATTGAATGAACTTAGCTTTGAAAATTGTCGGTCAAAAGCACGGACATGATCCAACTCAAATGATCCTTTAACAGTGGGGGAACAGGGAGTCGATCCCTGAGAGTCATTGTCATCACAGAGCTCACTCCTAAACAATTTGGAATATTTCCTCATAAGATGCAAGAGATAAGCTACTATTGACTCCTTCCTCTTGTCCTCTTCAGCCCGAGCTCTTTCTATAATTTTCTTCAAAGCCCTTCTCTCTCTTAATGCTGATCTTGAAGAAGTAATAGTAAGTTTAGAGGCAGCCTGATGGAAAGACTCAAGCTCATTGTTGTCACTGCAATCGCTGTTAAATTTCCTTCCTTGCTGGAGCAATGCAATTATTTCATCCCCCACCTGCTTTTCCACTGGATCAAGTGATAACTCAATCCCCCGAACCTCACTTAAAATTTCAGATATCTGAAAAAGAGTAGCCACGATCTGTCAGACAACTTTTCAAGAAATCATAAAAGACTTGTCGAAATATAATAACAACAGTGAACAGTGGAAACTTCTTCCCCGTCTAATTCATATACAAAAGAAAAACTAGAGAAGAACAAAGACCATAAAAGGATCCACTAAGCTGGATATTCACTGTGCCTGATAAATGAATTGAGAATGACTCTCTCCAAATGCAAGTATCAAATATGAATATGAGATAACAAGCAACAAATGTGCATGTCAAAGGTTCCGCACAATCCGTTTTCAGCAGAAGCATACAATATTCAATTAAAATATATGAGATATCATGAGCTCGTCTCCAACTGGAAAATTATGAGAATAAACAAGGTTATTAGACACAAGAATCCCATGTTTCCATAGGCCCAATTACAGGCGATGATGGATTAAAGGCTTCCACTACTCAGCCAAAACAACTTTTGCAAATATCAGCAAAATAAACTACAACAGTCGCTTAAGGCCTCTACAAAGATACACCTTTTAGAACAGAAAAACAAATTACCTGACAACCAATACTTTGCGGGACAATGTCTTCAACACGTTTCAGACTATCTTCAAGGGCGCATCTAGCTTTCTCAAATTTGAGAACAATAGAATCTCCGGTTATAGCCTGAAAATTTACAAAAGTCAGTACATAACAAATGAGTTCCCGCTCTAAGTTTGAGTTATCAAAATCAATGGTAAACATACCAAGTAAAGTTTGCTGCATTCTGCACAATGTTGGAGGACATTTTTGGTCTTCTCAAGTGCAATGTGCAAAGCGCATAATGCCTGGATACCTGTAGTGCTTCTGGGCCTTGCTGCTTCCAAGTCAGGAAATATACTCAACACCTTAGCGTATACAGAACACATAGTTCTGCACATCCCTCCATGTAACTGCAAAAATAATCACACATTATCATACACGAAATAGTTCCCTGTGTTTAACAATACTCGACAACGGCATGAGATCATTCAAATCAAGTTGAGAAATTCCCCTTTCAACTAAAAACCAATAAGCAAAATTTAAATAGATGGCACAAAGAAAGATTTACACCAATCAAATTCGATCTTGTCGGAACAATCAATATCAAGTACAAGATCACTTACACCAAAAGAGCTCAAATGCCAAAATAGTTAGATCAATGAAAGAATTATATGTTTATGTATTATTACCTTTGGCTCTCCTATTGAGATTAGATTCTCCTCAACCTCTGAAACATCCATGACTCAAGACCTCAATGTGGACAACAAATAAACTACACCTTTACATCACCTGAACCAATCAACACAAAGATGGCATTAGCCAAACCATAAAATTTTGGACTTTTTCCAATGTAATGCAAATTGGTATTATTCCAATAATGCATTGAGACCATGCTAATTCATCTTTTTGACAAAAAGATCAAATCTTTAGTTTTCAAGTCTAATACAATTTAAAAATACAACAAATTTAGTCAAATGGGGTTGATATATCAAGTATAACAAATCAGACTTCAGCAAAAAAAAAATGCCACTCGTATATACTGAAATCTCAAACATTAATGCATCATATAACTAGATACAAAATGAAACTCAACTATGTTTTTCAGTTCATTTTCCAAGTTCCTATACAACAAACTAAATATCAGATTGAAATATACCTGAAAAAACATCCAAGAATGCTTCATTAAACTACTAAGCAATAAAGTTCATAATCAAGAAAAGCATAAGATTTAATATTTGATATTTTTTATATACAATTGTGTCAAAAAGAGTGTGGAATTGGAGAATGGTGTGATGAAGAATTAAACTTTTGATGGATTCAGAAGTGAAGAGGGAGGAAGAAGATGAATGAATGAGGAAACCAGCTTGGTGGCTGATTAATGCATTGTGCAGTGCTTATTATTTTCTTTATTCAAAATTCTACCAATATAATTGTAAGAACTCGAACGGAAATTTATCAATGATGGTAACATCGTTATTACTAGACTAACTTTAGTAGTTATTGAAGTGGAATGCTTTGAGATAATTAATTACGTCGTATAAAGGATGATTCTTTTTAAATGTCCTATACCATGATTTTATATAGAAGCGATTATAATATTTTATTTATTCAAAATTCAACTAATGTTATTCAAGAACTGGAATGAACTTATCAATGATGATAATATCGAAGTAATTCTTAGGCCCAAGCTACAATAGTTATTAAGATTGGAATGTTTTGATATGGTTAATTACTTTGCGTGTAAAGGATAATTCCTCTTAGAATCCTACACCGTGATCTCATTTAGATGCGATTAGTGAAGGTAAATTACGTTATGTATGCACTAGAGTTATAGTGTGACTGGTGTCTAAGCGTCCCATGAGAACCACTATTAGAATGAAAGTCTTATCCACTTACCGTGCGTGAATTCGATATAATTACATTTTACCAAACATCCTAAAAGCAAAAACTATTTTAAATACCCGAGAGTATATGATAAGTCAAAATAGAACAAAACAAAATAAAAATAGAAATTGAAAATATTTTGATTTTCAGCTTTAAACATTTTTATAGTATTTTTAGGTTAGAGATATGAAATTTTATTTTATGTGACAGTAAAATGTAATATCTAAATATGATATAGTGTTATGAAAATTGATTTTATGAAATTTTTATTAAGAATCTGGCTTGAATGCTCTAGACAAATTTCTATGTCCTTATTGTTTTCTTTTTTATTATCTCTTTAACATTTACATTTATTGTGTTGACACCTTTTCTTTTATAGCTTTCAATATCATTCATGCATGTGATTATTATCAATTCATTAAAAAGCTTACATAAACCTCACCCTCAAATGTGATATTATCATTACAATAAATCCTATGTCACCCCTTTTGGGCTTAATGAATAGTCATGACTTATGGATACAAAGTCAACTATTGTGGAAGTGCGAGGTAGTCGTTAGTCGAGGATTATTTGATGTAGTAGTTAATTATTTTTATATTAATTTACTTTATAATTTTTTCAAATTATTATTTTAAGTTATTGAAAAGTTATCCTCCTATTACAAAATTATTATTATTTTCATCAATATTTTTTATTTTTCAAGATTTATAAATAAAGTCAAAGTTTGTATTATTTTTATACAAAAAAAAATCGAAATGGAGTGATGTTGATGAAAGAGAATGTAAAAAATTATATGAAGATATACGAAACTGCATTGATAATGGTATGATATTGGGCCGAAAGAAAAGGATAAAAATTTGACGTGAAAGAAGAAAGATTGTTAAGATGCTTGAAAATAGAGAATTTCAACATGAATATTAGAGTATAGTAGTTTTTCCGATACATCGGCCGACAGTCGCCAAGCTCCTAGTTTGTCGTGCAAGAGATTTGTCGTAGACGTGGTATTCTATTTCTACCCCCTTCACTGCTCCTACTTACATTGGAATCTTGACGTGTATTATAAATCATTTTGTATGACTATTAAATATTTCTATTCTACTAACCCTTGATTGCTCCTACTTAGTTAGTTTCCGAATATAGCCTAATGGTAACCCGTAAGTGACAATGTAATTAGGATGGAGATATTTCAATATTGTGGGTTGAAATTTACATATAAAAATAATATTTTATTGAAATATTACAAGGGTTACGTTGCATGGTTTTGACTTTGTATCTCGTTAGTCATCTTCCTTGGAAGACTGTTATTAGAACACGTCCCTCAATTATAATCCACTTGATCAAGAAACTCTGCGATTAGTGGTGGAGAGTTTAGAAGATATTAAAGGCCTTGATCTTGCGAGATTTTTGAAAATTTAGAATTTATCATTTAAATATAAATATTTTTAGATAAAATATAGCAATAATTGACCTCCCTTTAATCATGAAAAAATTTCTTTAAATAAATTTAATATTTTTAATTCTCTTAATTTCGGTTCAAGCTCCGCCTCTAAAAGTGATGGGGAGAAACAACTTCATATAGTCTGGTGTTCGACCGCAACGGATGTCTCCACACGAGGGGTACCCAAAAATTAGAATGCCTAATTTGGTCTTCACCTTACAACTCGTCCACGTGGTTGTGTTTCCCCCTTTCGAATTTCGATCTCATTATTATAATTTACACATTACTTCTTTAAATCCGCTTTAATTGTCTCTAGATAATAAATTTTTAATTAATAAAATTCGACATGGATTTATTAATTTTAATTCATTCTCGACCGATAACACGTTACGTGTGTTGATTAGAGTTCGCCGAGAACTTTCTGAGACTAAATTCAAGCGAGGAGAAAATAATAAAATTCCGTGATTCAAGGATGCATTATTAATTATAGAGTTAAAATTAAGTTTTTACATTAAATAGACTAATTTTAAAGCAGGAAAAATAGGAGTTTCAGAGATACGGGGGCAAATTAATGAAGTAAGGGAATGTCGGGGTCAATAAATAAATTGATTTTTGACCTTAAAAACCTACAAAAAGGCGCCTAATCCATTTTCTTGGAGGTTAAGTCATGCAAAATATCGCCTCACAATAACAGCTGAGATCTTGATCCACCTGAAAATGCATCAACCAATCAGAAGCAAGCCCGAAAGCCTATAAATACCCCCCTATATTTTCGAAAATAAATATTCAAAAAGTGGGAGAAAAAGCTAAGGCAAAACGGTAGAAAAGCTGCAGAAAGCTCTGAAGGAAAAGATCTGGGGACACACAGAAACATCTCCAAACTTGAAGATTAAAAGGAAAGAAGAGCTCTAGACACTGAAGCATCTCAGGACTAGAATTGAGGGAAAGAAAGGCGGTCGATCCCCAAAGTCCGACAAAGCGGAGTTGCCCATCAGCTATCCCCGAGCTTCAGACGAAGCGAAAGGTATCCGTCCCAACCAGTAGCAGGAAAGCAGCGTTCTTTAAGACCCGCACTTAGAAGAATCAAATGCAGGAGAGGATCAAGTTCTTTGAAGTTCCTTTACTCCATACCTAATAGGGCGCTGGAGCATCTGAGGGAGGAAGGGAGGCGGACCATCCTAAAAGATTATGAGGAAGGTTATCCGCCCAGAGACTCAAATCAGGCTGCGGGGAGGAGATGCGCTACTAATTCCCCTATAACAAATCAAGTCGAGGCTAGGATCAATTTGTTTGGAAGGCCCACGCTCTACGTCGGCGATTAGGCCTGAGGCTGCTTGACGCCTTTCTTGTGAAGGGAATGACCACTTTGAAGTACTCGGTTCGTGAGCCCACACGAACTAGTCCGACCTTGGCGCGGAGACAAGGCATTGGCGTCCGGAGAGGACACGTATCCGGTCGTCCCGTCGAGTCCGCCACGAGGGACATATCGAGTCAAAGGGGTCCAAAGTCCCGATGACGAGGAGGGGGTCGAGTCCATACATCAGGCCTAAATATCAAGGATCGGGGGTTCATAAGACAAAGATGTCCGAAGTACAATACGTGGAATCGAGGCTGGCACCAGCGTCACAGTTCGGACCATATCGACACCGAGGCCAAATCCTGGGCGTCTCGGGGCTACATCCGAGGACACATATCAAGTCAGACCCAAACTTCAGCTAGCTTGAGTCGTATCAAATCAAACTATATTGTGAGCGTCAGCATCACGTAGGAGATAAGCCTGTTGATAGTCGAGCCAATCCGTTTGATAAATTTCATTTTATTACCGAGGAAGATTTTCCAAAAGAGTTTTATTATTTTTCGATTGTGCATATAAATAATAAAATCTTTCCTAAAACATTGTCGTTTGACTTTTTGAAATTGAATTTTAATCAATTATTAATTGATAAATTTATTAAAAAATGTAAAAATTTATATAATTGGATTCGTCTTTCAAAATACTTTCATAATATTAATTTTTCATAAAATTAAAGAAATTGAAGATTAACGATTTATCTCGATATGTGAGAAAGTTAATTAAAATGGATTGGAGGGATCGAACTATTATTATTTCATCCTAATAATAAAACTTTTGTCTGCCTAGATCCATGATTATCGATGCCTCCTACTAGTTTTAATAGTTCGTGTCATGGTAAGATGAAAAATTAAGTTAACTACAAACAATCATGTATACCCACTTATCATGTTTCATTCTATATTTCATACAGTATTATATTACTATGACTAATAATGATGATAATATGTCAACGAATTGAATCGGTAAAAGAGTGTAGGCCAGGGTCCTATAAAAAAATCAACCAATACAAAAGTAGTTGAGATTTTAATTGTGAAATTGAATTTTCAAATTTCAACTTATTAGAAGGACAAAGTTAATTATCATGCATGCATACTATGGTCATTATTGCACATGAATTATTATTTGCTAAACGTTCACATGTAGGGTTTGTCAAGAGAGAAAGGATGATGAGATGCTAATAAAGATTAAAGCTAGAGTAACAGTTCCATTCTGTTAATAATAAGAGACTCCTTTAATAATTAATCATGAACTCTGATCTCCAAACGAACTATTAGGACCACCAAATGATGATGTTATTAATGTCTTGATCAAGGCATTATGTGATTTTGAATTTGGCTTTCTAGATTTCTTTCATGATCATACGAATATAGCAGACAACAATAATTAAATGTGTACATGAACGATGACGAAAGTGGGTATATGATTTGGACTCCGGCTAAAATTCTAAGTCATATTGCTACAACACTAATATTAGATATCTCCAATATCTTTTAGTGAAGCTCATTTAGTGGCGGAGCAAAAACTTCAAATATATGGTGTTCTTGTCAAGTTAAAAATGAACCCGGCACGCAATTTTGGCTTGCCTGCTCTATTTTTTCTTTAAAATTTTATATTTAGTCTCATTGCTGACAAAAAAAATAAACTATACCATTTAACTCATAACAAAATTAAAAAGAGACAATGACACCTGTGACAAAAACCTAATGTTGCAATTCTGCAATTGAAAAGTACAATTTGACAATGATTGTTAGGTTTTTTATTTTTTCAGTATGTTATTTGGAGAAGGAAAACCTAATGTTATTTTAGATTCTTGTTTTATCAGTATGTTTTTTCAATATCCTAGACACCATAGGCTCCACCCCTAGCTCAAGCATAACAACGGGTTGAATTATAAACACCCTTACCTTTATGATGGTAGAGAAAATTATTTTTGAATTGAACCAAAATCATAGATATATCGAATCGACCTAATGACAAGACTACGCACTTAAAGATTCTCAATTTATTTTTATATAAGGCATAAATAAAGTTTTTATTTAAAAAGAGAGAGAGAGAGAAAGAATTGGTTCATCATTAGATCACCACCAACAATGGGAAATACTTTCTTACTCCGCGTGTTTCATTCTTTTTTCTTTGCCTCCTGTACAAGCGAAAGAATTCCTGCACTTTGATTTTTTTTTTGGCAATCCCACTACTTTTATTGCTTACACTTCACTTCAATAAATATATAAAAATAATTAAAGAGATGCCAAAGTCTTATCCTTGCGTACCCCTTTTAAGATTTCCATATAAAATGTAACATAATTTTATTCTTATCTTTTGCATGTTCTGGTAATGCTTAATTAAAGCCACGAATATATTAAAGAGGGATGAAAAATAAAGCTTTGATTATTAGTATTATCAACTTTGAGAATATTAGGTGAGATGTCACAAGTTTCCATTATTTTGGAACATTACTTAGGAAAATGAATAAGTACATTGGAGCCATATTACTGGAGACATCAAACATATTACATATAGCAATCATAGCATATATTACGTCATATCTCTTTGAAAAATCAAATTTATAGTAGTCGGACTAAATTGAATTCAAACATGCTACTACTGCCAACGATTATTTTATCTTAAATAAAAACTTCCTCAAACACTACATTAATAAATAAAAGCGGGCAACAATCATTTCATCCCTTTATCTGATTTAGCTTTGATTCCAAATGCATATTTGGTCGCTTTGAAACAATGGTTGGTAAGATTGTATACTTGTTTTGTTTTCATTGACTAGACTATTTGACTATGTTCATATGAAATTTGAATGTAAGAATAAATAAAATTAGTAATGTATGGAACACCTATTTTGTTTTTAATGAGGAAGTCTTAATTAATTGATTAGGTGCTTGTTTAGTACTATGAAGATAATAATAAGCTTGATGTAACATTCATTCATGCCAATATAGCCGGCCTCTACTAAAAGATATCTTAGGTGTTCTTGATAGAATTTTATGAAATTTCAAATCAGAATTCAGCAAAAACTGCCACTCATATATACTGAAATCTCAGACATTAATGCATCATATAACTAGATACAAAATGAAACTCAACTATGTTTTTCAGTTCATTTTCTAACTTCCTATACAACAAACTAAATATCAGATTGAAATATACCTGAAAAAACATCCAAGAATGCTTCATTAAACTACTAAACAATAAAGTTCACAATCAAGAAAATCATAAAACTTAATATTTGATATTTTTTATATACAATTGTGTCAAAAAGATTGTAGAATTGGAGAATGGTGTGATAAAGAATTGAACTTTTGATGGATTCAGAAGTGAAGAGGAAACCAGCTTGGTGGCTGATTAATGGATTGTGAAATGCTTATTGTTTTCTTTATTCAAAATTCCATCAATGTTATTGCAATAATTCGAACGAAAACTTATCAATAATGATAATTACTAAACTAATGACAAATGTTACTACAAGAAGTCGGACGAAAATTTATCAATGATGACATAGAGCAATTAAAGAATGGTCCCACAAAAGGCCAAGCGCCGATCCTCGTAGTTTCAGAAGCATTGCAGAAATGGCCCCGCACGTACACATACTCATTTAGTCCCTAATTTAACACACCAATGGTTTTAGGTGATTGTTCCACATTTTTTGGGTCAAAATATACTCAAGAAGTTTTGCATGAGTCGGTTATCAGAAATGATCCTTGTTAGTATACATGTGGTTCTCATTTACTCCTTAGTACCTTAATATTAATTACTTTATAATATTTCAAAAATATCTCTAGATTAAGATTTTGAAGTATATATTACAATTAAATATTTAAAGATAATTAATATAATATTATTTTGAAATATTTTAATTATTAACTTTGAGTAACATTAATTCTATTTTATTATAAGTTTATTATTATCCACTCAGATGAGCAGAAATATCTAATAAAAAAATATTTACATTAAATATATCACCATATATATATATGATTATATAAGCAAATTAAAAAGTATATTACAATATTAATATATTTAATGTAAATCCTATAAATTTACTAATTATATAATATATAAAACAAGTATTTAATAATTCGATATTATATTGAATGCTTTTACATTTTTTATAGAATGTGATTTTTTTAAATATATTAATATAGGTTATATTTTATATTAAATATAACAATCATATATATATATATACGATTATATCAATAAATTAAAAAATACATTATATAATATTAATATATTTAATATACTATTGAATATTATAATAAATATAGTAGATAATAAACATATAATAAAATAAAGTAATATTACTCAAAGTTAATATATTAAAATATTTCAAAATAATATTATATTAATTATCTTAAAATATTGGCTTTTTCCTAAACTATCAAGTATCTTTCACACTGCCTCCGAAACCATTATCCTCTCAAATTGGCCCATGTTACCTTTTCTTTTCAATTTATCCCCTAAAGTCAAAATTGATGGAATATTTTTTAATAGAAGGATAAATTTGAAATTGCATATATATTACATAGTTAGGGTCTTTTTGAAAATAGAATAACAAATTTAAAAGTAAAATAAACACCCCTACCCCCCTCCCAAAGAACCACCGGAGCAACCTCCTCAGCCGCAATCAAACTTGAAACCACCTCCTCCTTCCACCCAACTACCATCTGAAGCTGCTCAACCTCTAATCGAACTACGAGGTCAAAGTACTGTATGCATTTGCTGGCCTTTAAAGTGACAAGGCAGGGTCATAACGAGCCCTGAGTCGAGAATTTTGCTGGCCTGTCACCAAACGAGCCTAAGGCCAGGCTCGTTGATACCTCGCCGAGCCGAGCAAAACCGAGACGCAGCCCGAGCTAGCTCACTTGGATGCAATACCAAATTTTAAAGGACAGAGCACAAAAAATAATAGAGATGAACATTAATTGTCAATAAATAAATTGGACCTTGACATTAACAAAATTAGTACTAAAAATATTATCATAACAAACCTTGGTCCTTGACAATAAACTCAAATCATCAAACAATTAGAGTATTAGTTTTATAATTTTATTTAAATATACAATAACAATCATAACCGAAATACCGAGCCGAAGCCACGAAGCCGGCTCGCCGAGCCAACGAGCCCGGCGTTACCGAACTCAAGATAGAACGAGTTTGTCGATCCGCTTAGCTCGGCTCACAATGCCTTTATAAGCGGGAGGAGATTACGGGGTCACGGGACATGACATTGCAGTGGCGGGGGAGTATTATATTTTAAAGGATCTACATTGATAACTTAGATACAGTTTAATTTTAATATATACCTCAAAATCTTAATCTAGAGATATTTTTGAAATATTATAAAGTAATTAATATTAAGGTATTATGGACCAAATGAGAACCACATGTATACTAACAGGGACCATTTCTAGAATGCCCAACTCACAACACACAAACCTTCAAAATTATACTTTAATCCAAAAAATGTTCAATAACGCACAATTGTTAATTGCAAATCTAACACGTTAAATTAGGGACTAAATGAGAACCATGTACATAACGTGACCATTTCTACATGTGACCAAAGTGCAACTCGATACTTATTGGTACACACACAATTAACTCATGATATTGTGACAACATCCATAATCACTAAACTAATAACAAATGTCATTACAAGAATTCGAACGAAAACTTATCATTGATGATAATATCCTTAATCACTAAACTAACTTTATTAGTTATTGAAATGAAATGTTTTGAGATAGTTAATTACTTTGACTATAAAGGGAAATTCCTCTTGAGATCCTATGACTCATGATCTCGATATAGAAGTTTATAAGAAGGCAAATTCTCCCGATACACTTTACGAGGATCATTTGCTAATACCCATACACAATTTCTTATGATGATTATTTGCACATTGGTACCACTTAATGTAATCAAACCCGCAACTTTGCTCTCAACCAAACTTAATAACAATTTATTATCAATTTTAGACGGATATGTCATTCTATAAGCTGGGTTTAAATACAAATCATCTACCACCAATTTAACTTATTAGTTAGTACTTAACTATACCAGATGCAAAATTTTCATTTAAATCCTTTCTATTTAAAATATATTTAATAATAGTAAAAGCAAGTTCTATATAGTCAATACTACAATAAACAAATTTGTGGAAATCCAAGTATATAAAATATTTGAAATGAAAATGAAACTATCAAGTTTTGATGAATAACGAAAACCAAGACGTTTGAATAAATTTTTTATTTCAGGCGCACAAAATTGTTACTTACGAATTCATTTTATATTATATTTTGTTACTACTAAATATTCTCAAATCTCAAAATATAAGTAGTTGAGATTTTTGTATGAATCTGTCATAGTTTTTTTCTATATTGTATCAATCAAGTATGACTTAATTTTTAAATCTCAAAACATAAGTAGTTGAGATTGTTGTATGAATCTGTCACATTTTTTATCTATATATTATATCAATCAAGTATGGCTTAATCTCTTGTTACCCTCTCTACTATTACGTACGTTTCAAATTTCCCCTAATACTATTATCAAGCTTCAAGTTGCCTCTCACCATATGAAGCTCGTATTACCTGGCCAACTATCAAATTGCCCCTCAACTATTCAAATTGCCCCGTTATTACTATGTCTGACTGGGGATGAATCAGGAGAGGGGAAATATTTAAATCATTCTAGAGAAGAGAATTGCAGAACGAGGAGAATAATTAAATTATTGTTTGGATACACAATTTTGGGGAGGAAGAATGAGAATATATTAAAATTATAAGGCATCTATCATTCTCCATTCTCCCCACAACCTGGGAGGCAAATGACTTAACCTGACCTAAGACCACAGCGTCCCAAAATCACGTCTACTTGGTCTCCTTGTTCAACTGTCTTCAACCAAAAAAAGATCTCAAACTTCATTATTCCACCAAAAGAAGAACATGTCACTGATCCTCTTCTTCATCTCGCTTCTGAAAATATGAATTCGTTTTTCTTATTTTAGTGTGGTAAACTACTGAGTGATCAAGCTGGCGAAACCAGAGAAGCGAGTTTGTCCACTGTTCATTTTGGAATTTTTTTTCCTCGTCACTTCCATACTACCTCAAACTATGGTTCTCGTGTTTCTCGTTCTGATTGTATTTAAATAATAAGACACATTACTACTAAACATGCCTTTTACAAAACAATATGAAATTTGTAAATAAAGGTAGAACTTAATAAAAAGTAATATAACTTAGACCATATTATGTTATGAACAGAACACATGCACTTCATGATGGAAACACATAAATTTATCTAAATCCAAAATTATATTTATTTCATGATCTATTAGGTGATTATACAACGGACTAGAAAGTATGAGATTTACAGAGATGTCAAACGACGACTATAACAACAAATTTTTCCAAAAGCCTAAAACAACAATCCAAAATCTCCAATCATTCCAAGAGTAGTGCATCTAGTTAGTCCACACCAGGATTGTTTGAATCATATACTGCGTTACTGAACAGAATCGACAAAACAAAAAATCAAATCAACCTTGATTTGATTGATGAAAAAGTTGGCCAACCCTAAAAGGGAAGGAGCCGATTTTCATATTAGGATCTTAGGGTTTTTGCGTTAATTGTTGTTTAATGATTTTCATGCAAAAACTAGAATATATAGACACAAACCCTAAAACCCTAAGCCCAAACCATTAGCTTAATGAGCCAGCTCATTAAATAATTAATTAAATAAACTAACTAGTTAATTAATTCAGCTTGTCCATTTAATTGAACCACACGTGTGGTGCAATTAATTCCAATCGGGAATCTCGTTGATTACAATCAACTTCCGATATAGCAAGTATAGTTTAATTTCATACATGAAATATACTCCAAATATCATTACGTGTGTGACCTTCTAGGCTCTATAATAAGGCCGTATACAATATAAATAGATCATTAATATTATTATAACAGTTATGCATGCGATAAAGGAATCTAGCATAACTCCTGGTATTATTGTGAGAACCCAACTAGTAATTACAATTACTATAGTTGAACATTCTGTTTATGTAATCACATTTAACTAAACTAGTAAATGAATTGTTACAACAATTATCGCAACGGGCATAATAAATGAAACCAATAACTATTGATTTCCAACTCTTCATACTCATATTTATTTGAATTTGGACTATTTGAAATAAAATAAGAACATATTATTTATTAGTATATGCAACACAAGAAATATTATATTTATAAGTTAATGTTATATAATCATCTAACTTGGTAAATGAATATATCTTCGAATAATTGAATTAAAGTTGTTCAATATGAAATTTAAATTTAGTTATAAAGTTTAATGATGATTATTTACATTTTCACTGACATTTGATATATGAGCAACCACAACTTCCCTCAAGAATATCCACATTAAATACTCAAGACATCTAAATTGATCGAAGCTTCCTTCCTATCTTTGCATGAAATTCAACGATGAACTTTCTTGGAATTTGCTTATTGACAACAAACCCCATAAGGTGGTTCTAATGAAATTATCGCTGTTCATATGACAAGCATTTGAAGAATGGTTGATATAGTGAATATATAATTGCATACGTGTTTTATGCATATTATTTCAATACCCGCCCAAATGGCCTTCCGAGGTGAAAATCATTATAATCCGGAACACCGTGAGTCACCAAACCGATGGACTAATTCTACTTAAAAAACTACCGCTTCATCCAAAAATTTGATTTCAACAATATTCTCAAAATAAACGGCGCTTAAAGTTTTGCCAACCAATGCGATATCTAACCAAATCCAGCCCATATACAAATATATCCCAAATAAACAAGAATGCCGGCAAGTGCTACAAAAGAAAAGTAATCGTACTCTAATACAAAAATGACAACCACGACAAGGCTAAAGTTTGAAAAGAGAAATACAACAATCAAAATCGGCTGACAACACACAAAATGAGACTGTGGAGGATCCTCACCACCCGATGCTCACCTAGCCACTGATCAAACTCTCCAATGTACCTCCTCCCTGCCCAACTAGCCGTTCAATAACCCGCACAAATGAAACAAAGCGAAAAAGGATGTAAGCCGCCAAGCTTAGTGAAAACTTAACACAAGGGGGTGAACTTCCCATACGTGAACTGCAGCATTTACAAATATTATAATAGTCAATATGAACAAATACGTATAAGGCCCGTGACTTCAACAAGGTCATATAATAAAAATTCCAAAGAAGGCCTTAGTACACACATGTTAAGACATAATGTATGTCTCACAAAGCACACAATCACCCACCATAAAATCACAAAGACAACGACTATAACTCTAGTCACCTTCTATCTCATATCTCCAGCATACCACCTCTAATGCGCATATACTCAACTGCTTCACCTGTGAATGGACTAATCAAGCACAACCACCGCACTTATACCGAGTATAAGGCCAACATCAAACAATGTCCATAAAAGTGACAATAGATTCACACCGCACTTATACCAAAAAGTATAAGGCCAACACCAATGCACACAGCAAAGTGATAACAGATCTCCTACTACACCCTTATACCCGAAGCATAAGGCCAACACCGACAAATGCAATACAGCAAAGTGACAATATCATACCAAAAAGTGCCGACAAGGCCGTAAATCGAAATATAAGTTGAGAGTTCAAGCTATTACTTACCAAGCACCAACGCCACATAATATAATCATAATCATATCACATGGCTCACAAATGAATCACAATAATCATACAACAAATTACATGTATATCATTCTCACGCAATCATAACACAAATGACATGTACACTACAATCATACCACAACATGTTCACAATTTAAAGTAAGTACGTAGCAACACCCAGATAAGTACTACCTTCCGGCGGCTAAAACAAACCAAGGACACAATCACGTAACGCCCATTTCACCATCAACGCCAACAAAACACCTTAAATATCAAGACCTACTACAATACCTCCCAAGGCTCTAGAAGACACGCTACCAACTCTTAGTGGAACTATTTCTAAACTAGCTTCCAAATGACGGATAAACACCAATAACTCCCGCCTTAATGCACAACCCACCGATTCTCCGCTAGAATTCCACCTTAATATTTTAATATTTCATCAAATTATGTCATTATATTTATCCCTCAAGTCCATACTAACAACCTATACTCCAAAATATCAATTATAACTCAACTTACAAATCGCACTTTTCAACCTAACCCCTAATCAATTTTAAATCGCGCTTTTAACCTCACAATAGCTAGCCAAATGCTGTCTCACTACACTTTCTACACATTTAAAGTCTTAGAAAATATCAACCAAGAAAGTCAACTAAACCCAAAAGTCAACTCATCCATAACATCCTCTAAACAACCTCTAAATCATGAATTCATCACTTATATACATCATAGCATCCATAACAAAACTTAAAACAACATAAAATTGAGTTATGGAAAAAGTCAACCAAAAGTCAAACTACAAAAATCAACCAAACTCTAATTTTACCAAATCAGAGGAAAGATGTCGAGAAGCCTTAACAATCAACTTGAGGATCTTATATAAACAAAACGAAGAAAATGGAAGAAATTTTTGGCTTGGTGCCCAAGGATTCAAGAAGAAAGAAATGTGGAGAAGATATTTGTGATATTTTGTGATGATAAGGATGAAAGATGACTTAACTCTTAAGTCATGAAAACCGCACATGAGTTTGTGCCCGAAATCACGAATCGAAAGCATCGAACTTCTTAACGATCTAACTTAACTCGACCGCTCTAATTATTACTTACAAATTATAAATGTGATTCGCTCAAATAAATTTTACGAATTAATATTATCTAATTCTAACCGAACGGTTATTACACTACCTCCTAATAAAATTTCTAATTCTAAATTGGACAACCCCAAACAACCAAGAAGGACAATATATACACAAAACCAAATCAAATACCATACAAAAATAAAAAGCAATACAAACTACATCACTGCCAGCGGCAACGGCCTCATCTCACCACGCTCCCGCCTCTATACGATTCTCCACAAGACTTACCAAGGCTACTACCTACCTCAAAACATTCTTCCGGTCCAAAATTTCCCACCCGGCTCTTCTCAAACGTGAGGTCCTCCCTGCTCCACCGAGAACTAAGAATATGCGACTGCCGTGATATACCAAACAGACATGCATCACATTATGAATCCTATCTAAACTCGGGAGGCAACGCCAACCGATAAGCTATGGAGCCAACCCATGGCTCATCAAACATTTTGGTCGGCCCTTTCACAAGATGAAAATTTAATGATATGCATGGTCCAACCTCGGTGGTTAAGGAAAATAGCTCATCAAACATTTTGGCCGTGCCTTTTCATAGCATGAAATTTAATGATGCATGGTCCAACTTGAGGGAGCATGAAAATAGCCTATCAAATATTTTTGGCTGCCTTTTCGCCGAAAATTTACCGATGAAAATTTTGTCGGCTCTATATGAAAATAAGATTCAAATTTGAATAAGAAAAACTTCTAAATCTTCAAGTTGACATTTATTGATGTTCATGCTCCAACTTGGAGGAGGGTATCAGATCGATCTCAAGACTTAAGATATTACTATTAATTATTATTATTACCATATTAAGTTTCTAATAACTCGAGTATCAAGCTAAGATTATTACCATAAGTATTTCATATTGTACCTATAAATTTAAGCTAGTTTGCACACATATTGGATGAGCTTATTCAATATAATTTACATTACTTCAATATGGCACGTGAGCCAAGCCTGCAGATGGTGGCAAAGCAGTAACCCCGCCGATGTGGCTCGCGCGACGCCATGTCATGCGGCCGTGCTGCTAATGAGTATAATGTCACACGCCCCACGCCAAGTCGGGTGTCTCTCCTAGCCAATATATGCTCAACTACCGATTATCGACATTTGGCTTTTTGAAACAACCTCATGTATTCTAAATATTGTTATTTTTTGAATTTCACGAAAACAAAGTAATATATTTGTACTCTCAAGACGCATTCAAAGGTACTCCTTTAAGAGTTCTAAATTAGTGCTGTTATGTGTTCGCAATGACCGTTTTCACCAACCGGACGGACCGATTCCTGAACTGCTTCGGTCCATCCGAACCAACCAAACTCATTTCACCAAAAATTGACTGCATCGACCGAACCGTAAAACCGGCTCAAGAGCCCGCTATCTGCACCGTCCGGCCCGATAAGACTGGGTATTCAAACCGGGTATCCGAAATCAAACTACTAAAATTGAACATATTTACAAAAATCAAAATGTGTAAAATCAAATCAAACATATTTACATGAATTAAACTAATTAAAATTGAAATATACTAAATTCCTAATTAAAAATTGAAAAACATTCACAATTCGAAATACACAAGAAATTAAAGAATAATTCGAAAATAACTCACCGGATCCTTTCTCGGATCCCGGATCGAGAATGACCCGGACTGCATCCGGTTAATTTCGCTAGATTCGACCGGTCGACCGACCTTTTCCCAAGTTCAAAGTGGGCACCAGTTCTAATAACCAAAGTACGGTTTCTACTTTCTACGGAAGGTATTTCCGGTCGTGTTTGTTTCCCATGAAAACGAAACTTTAAACTTTTTACTTAGAAGAGTACTCCTCTATACGATGTGAACTCAATATATCAAGGATGAGACATATGAAAATGAATTTATATTGAAGATAGGTAGAAGAAGTTGTAATGTGTATACTAAAGCAAATGCTACAATCAATTTGTGAAATATATTCAATGACAAGTATATATGGATTTACATTATTATCAATCTGTTAACGTATTGCCTACGTCAATAACAAAGCGATACTTGACATCTCCTTTTGCTAGACGAGACATGGCCATATTCACATAATTCATAGGGACGACTTCAATATCTGCAGTTATCTTATGCTCTGCTGCAAAATCAATCATTTCTTGAGTCTCCTTCATGCCCCCAATACTACTCCCAGCAACAATCTTCCTCTTCAACAACATAGGCAACACTGGAAGCTTCAACGGCTCCCTAGGCGCTCCAAGCATAACAAGAACTCCGTTGTACTTCAACATGGCTATCAATGGCTGGAGATTGTGGACTCCTGAGGCGGTGTCAATTATACCATCCAATGTCCCAGCAGCCGCATTCATCCCTTCTTTATCGCAGATGTCTATGAACTTATCCGCACCAAGATGTTCAATTGCATCGTGCCTCTTGCTTGGATGAGTACTGATAACTGTGACTGTAACACCAAAAGCCTTGGCAAATTTCACTGCTAGATGGCCTAATCCGCCTAGTCCAACGACGCCAATGTGTATCCCGGGCTTGGTAAGGGCACAATACTTCATGGGACTATAGACTGCAATTCCTGCAGATAACAGTGGAGCACCAGCATCAAGAGGAAGTTGATCAGGCCAACGGATACCAAACCGCTCATTCACAACCATGATGTTAGAATATCCTCCATATGCATACGTTCCATCGTAGTACAATGAATTGTAGGTTATTATCATTTCAGGACAGAAATTTTCAAGATTGTGTGAGCACATTTCACACCTGCCACAAGAACCAATCAATGATCCAACGCCAATATTATCTCCAACCCTGAATTTGGTCACCATAGTACCAACTTCTGTGACTACCCCAACAATCTCATGTCCCGGAACTTCAGGGAACTTCGACATGCCCCATTCATTCTTGACGAAATGGAGATCAGTGTGGGAAATCCCACAGTAGAGTACCCTGAGGGAGATGTCGTAATCTCCTGTTGCTCTCCTCGAGAAGTTGAATGGTGACAGCTCTCCAGACTTGCCCCTGGCTGCCCATCCTATGGCCTTCACAGGATGCTCATTTGGAGCATTGACTTCTCTGGTGGTATCATATTTCACCTTCCCATAGCCAAAGCTTTTGGACCACTTTTTATTCAAGCAATGGATGATTTCAATTAACCTTTCTGAAAATCCCATTGCCCCTGCACCAAATCAAGTCAGACAATGCTATGAATGTTAAACAAAATAAGCTACATTGATACATTTTGAAACGAGGGGGTCTAAAACATAGGCGGATCCAGGATTATAATACTAGTGGTACTAAATTATGATGATAAACACATGTCAATACAATAAACTTTGAATAACTATAGTTGAAAAATAAACTATCTAGTAAATTACACTAAAGATAACATACAAATGATAGTCCTAATTCGCTAAATTATAATTTTATAATTATTCGAATCACTCAAATTAGAATTATGTTTAGTCCATACTGGACTTGTATCACTTCACAAACACAACCACTTGCCTTTGTGATCTGAGTAGTTTGTCAATCGATTTCACCTGCTTGAATGAAAGCAGTATAACACACCATGCAACTTATATAAAGCAGGAAAATATTCCATAAATTTTTTATACTTGAAAAGTGATATGCAAAGTTAATATTTACAAGCAATGTGCAGAAATAAAAAATATGCGAATGTTTTTTATCCCTTTCTTTCATACCATACTTTCACTTGGAACAAGCATCAAACAACTAACATAAAATTATATACAACATGCCCCAATGCCTCTGAAGAGGTTCCCGCGGGGTAAGGGTTGTTACCCTTTCTATAATTATAAAAAAATGAATACTATCTTATTTTTTGTATCCCCTAAGCACCTAGGGAAAAAATTGTATCCCCTCAACAAGCTAAGACAAGAAGAAACCAGATGAAACTAGGCACTTCATGATATGTCAGGCCTTGATGGTCACACTGCAGAGACATGAACCAGATGGTTTAATCTCAGAAGTTCCCCACTCTTTTCCCGGTCGAGCATTCGGATTATACATCAAAGTCTTGCAACCAGGATCATCCCCCTGCACAGGAAATAGCAGAAGTTTCCCATCAACAGTACCAAACCTGAAGCCGACGCTAGTACTCCCGGTTACTGGCACCGGTACTGTCTTCCAAGAATTGTCATCAAGATTGAATATAGCTAACTTCCTTTGATTCTTCCACTCTATGCAGATCATCTGATTTCCCAGCTTTGCATGAGTAGTCACCATTACACAACCATTTTTCATTTCACACCATGTATGACTTTCAGGATTGTACACATCCATCTTCTTGCAATTCCCAATAGAAAATTTTGATCTTCCTCCCATTACATAGAGGTTACCGCCGAATCCATATGCAAAACAGCCATAACGAGGCCTACGGAGACTCTCTATCATAGTCCACTTGTCTGTGTCAGGATCATACACCTCTGCAGATGATAGAGATTCGCCATCTGTCCCATACCCTCCCACTGCAAAGAACATCCCATTCACCTCTGCACAAGCGAAATCAGACCGAGGTACATTCATGTTCTCTAATTTGCTCCAGCTGCAGAATGAACAAACTTAATGACTCAACCATTGTCTCAAAAGATGAAGAAGGCATTCAAATCTAATACAATACCAACAACAACATGCCCACGCATTCAAGAGACCCCATCTAATCGGGATAGGGGCCTATAGTACGTTAATTCCCACCATGTGACAATGTAGAGTCTGCTTTCCAATCACCAAAGAGTAGCAAACACTATCTACTACTTCACAATAGATACGAAGCGTAGGTAGTGTAATGAGCCATTTTGATTTATTCTATTATATTCAAGAATTAGAGAATATAAAATCTTTGACTCCATATGACATGGAAACAAGGCATTGAAATCTATAAATGATCATAAGTTCATGTTCAACTTGACTTTGCAAACATGATTAAATTCTTTTATCAAACCTGTTGAGTGAAGAATCATATTGATAGACATCTGCTGAGGCTGTGGATGTGCAATTCTTGCTGAAATTACCTCCAATGACAAGAAGCTTCCCATTGAGACCTACCACATTGAAACCGTTTTTCACAGGACCAGGCATTGGAGGTAATTGATGATGTTGTTCGCCCAAACAATCTTGTACCTCCCAGTGACTCCCATTCCCATCAGCATTTACAACTAGTATATAAACCCACTCCTCAACAACTCCAGCCAGTCTCCGAACAGTCATGAATTCTTTGCTTCGGATGAAAGACCTCCATCGCCTAGAGACTGCGCCCATAAAAGGAACACAAGACCGGGGAACTAAAGCTAGACAGTGTTTTGCCACATCATCTGGCAATCCAGGCAAGATAGACCTGTGCAAGGCGGATCCAGGACATTAGTAGTGGGTGTTCGGATGATTCATTATAAAATTGGAACTTTTGGACTAACTCATAAAATCACAATTATGTTTTTGACTGAACACCCACGAACAAGATAAATCCGCTAACCTGCATAAATCATGGTTCACTCGAAAGGTTAAGCGTGACGCACTTTTTGAAGATGCTTTAGAATCTTGCTGGATAGAATCATTAAAATACACATCTGAAGCTTGTTCCTTGACGTAAATAAGGCCAGGGATCTCAGGAAGTAAAAAGTCTGAGAGAGCAACAGAATGTGAATTGTTGGTAAAGAATGTTTCACAAACTTGCATAGCAGAGTATCTTTTGTGTGGCATTTGACTAAACATCTGCATGAATCACCTATAGAAAAAACTTCTTGGCATATGTACCACTCTTTTGCTCCAAAACTAGAGCTCTGTGTTCTATTACTGCAAGAAAATTCTTGAATTAATCAACATTTCATTGTAATTACAACTATTGAATCTAAAACACTTTCAGGGTTATAAATCATGGACCGAGAACTAAATATCAACAATAGGCTAATAATAACTCAACTTGCATAGTTAACATGTCTGAATGACTCTGAATAGTCTTCCGCCTAGGGATAGGATTGTACGCAAGGAGGTTGTTTCCGAGTGGACCCAAGACTCGCTCAATTTGCATATATAGATGCTTTAACAATATAATTCTACCTCCCTCGTATCTCATTTGATTGTTTAGTTTTTCTTAAGAAACGGAGAAATCAAGAATTAAATTTTGAGATTAAGAAATAATGTAAGTTGTACATGATGTAATGCAAAGTGTTTAAGAAATTGTTTTATTTTCACTCTCAATGGGCTTATACTAAAATGTTCACACAATATCACACGTTTCTCTAAGCAAACTTCATGTACAGAATTTGAAGGACCAAGCACAAAATAGCACAACAAAAAAGATTGTATATGAGCATAAATGCAAATTGATAACACACAACAACAAAAAGATTTAATAACTCACAATCCAATAAACCAACTGAAACAAGAAAATAGCAACCATTTACCAGAGAGATGGAAAGATTTCTATATTATGAGCTGAAACTTGAAGTGCATATATAAGTAATAAATTGATGGGTATTTTCTAAAATATTTAAATGTGTAATGTTTATATTTAGAAAGAATGCAAATAGTTATTTTCTTTGATCATTTGCTAGTGAAATGGGACACATATGAGACAGATGGTGATGACAGAAATTCGACAGCAGCACCCTTTCAGAATATAGATTATTACATCAAAGACCTATTCAAATGATCTATGTCTTGCCTTTTATCTCATCTTAAGATTGGTAATTACATCATTTAGTAATACCACAAATTTTTTGGAAGTTTCCATTTTTGTAGGAGAATTAATACTCATGGGTTTGGATAAACTTGTTTGACTTATCGATATTAATACATTTCTAATTTGGAATTCAACCATTTAAGAAAAGGATCTTTATTAGTTATTACATGTTGGGAGATAGAACGTAATCTAATTAACTACTTTTGATTATAATTTCAATTAGTTTTGAAGTTTCATTTTTAGAATAAATATTTTTTTATCAAATGTGAGGATGATTTTAGTGTGCATCTTCTACGTTCCGAACAAAATTAGAAAATAAGATTGAGAAAGATTAATTAATAAATTTCACACTGTCCCTCACCCCACCACATGATCCTTCAAATCCACTACATTTAAAAAAAAAAGAAAAAACCCACCCATAGTCCCCTTATAATGAGAATCAAACCCAGAACCTCTAAGTCACTGAAAGACCTCCTAACCACTAAGCTATTCGATATTCTCACTTCAAATCCATTACATGATATAGAATGGAAACATGTACATTGCCACAATAATTTGAGGCTTTAAACAAAAGTAATTGTACAACAAACATTGACATTATCTATTCGATATGATTATGTTGAGTCACTACTATACATACACGACCAAATAATAATAATTTTGTGATATGTAGATGGTATCAACCACATCAATTTTTGGGGTAATTTACATGAAATGATGAGCCCCATGCTAGGAAATGTCTGGTTGGCTTCGAACCCCTCAACTTGGGAGGTGGATATATTTCAATGCATGCATTTTCAAGTGGAACCCAATTTATCGTGTATGGTCTCCCTTCAATTTGGTTATCCACTTATCTTTCTTCTAAGATTCTCATCTAGATAGATAATAATGATTCTTTTTGCTCTTTGAAACGATATGCCTATTCTGATTCTAAACCACTCAACTATAATTATAATTTTTATTATTGAACTCTTTAGATTCACAAATTTGGATCACAACACAAATTCTCAAATACTAACATGTCTCACACATTTAAAGTTTTCGCCATTTGGAGGCAAGGCCGCAGTGTTATGACTGATACATGTATTATTACATCTCCAATTAATGGAGGAAGGCTTTCTAGATTAGGAAGAAGAATATATGTGTGTTAAATTGTTAATCAAGGTGAAAAATGTTGTCTGATTAATGACCATATATCTTTTGTTTGTTATACTTGGCAAAAATTACTACGAGTATATCGATTTTCATGCTCAATGTAATTATTCAAACCACAGTTTATACTAGGCCATTTTGTTGGGCTCTTTATAAGTGATTCCTCATATATTGGTGAGATTCTAATCTCCCATCATATGAGTCAGCTCACTTGTTTCGAATCTTGACCTCAGACTCGCTTCATTAACGTATATCCATCCAAGCCAAAAAAATGTATGATTATCTGTAAAATTTTATTTTTTACACAAGCAATTTGCTTACAATTTTAATATATACTTACAATTCTTATGTAGCTTTTACATTTTCAATATAGTGTTTTACAATTTCAATGTAATTTTTCATACCTCGATAAATCACTTTCATCTAAACAATAAACAGAGGAGTATTGTACTAGTTCAAATTGAGTCTTCTAAATTCTAAGCCCATACCAAAGCTCAAAAAGTCTATTTTTTACAAAGGTCCCAAGTTATCCCATTCAAATTAGAACTCTAATTAGTAATTCAAATATACTATAAATCTTACCAAAATCTAAAAGCCTTTGACCTCGATTCTTATCAATCTAGCCTATCAACAACCTTATGTATACTCATTCGAAAACCCACCAACACCACTCACACATCCCAAAGCCTCCCTCAAGGCACGCAACACTATGAAGAAGCACTTGTCCTCTCTCACTCACATCCGCTCACCAAATAAAAAGATACAATTACCGAGTAATGATCCTTTATGCAATACATTTATAGTTCGAAAACTATTATTCCACAAACTATGAATTCTAAAATTTTCAAAACTTCGAGATTTAAGTTTCGACTTTTCCAAAATCCGAGAACTCGTAAACCCTTATCCCAAAACCAATCCAAATTTCCCAGACCGACTTGTTTATGGTCATCGCTCAAGTCCCCTCACCTAAGCTTACATAAGTTACTTTTCAGCCGATCGATTCTTTAATTACTCGATTATCCAATTCGTTAAAAAAAACAAAAGAATAATCCAAATTTGCTTAAATATTAATTCGGCTAGTTAAGGGCTCTATATATACTCCTACGTCACCTCACCATTTTCCCTTTTCGCTAGTCTCTCCAAATAAATGCCGATCACTTCAATTTCTCTCATCCGCTTCAAACCACCACCACCGTTCTCCTCCACCTTCCGCCGCCGCTTCTTCACCATATCCGCCGCCTCATCACGGCAGAACCCTAGCACCTCCTCCCGGAAACTCCCCCACCACCAGCAGCAGCAGCCTAGTAAAAACCTCCTCAAGGCACGCGACACGGTAAAGAAGCACTTATCGAGTCTCGCTCCGATTCTATCTCCTGATGAGAAGGTGAAGCTCGCGAGTAATCAAGCTGTTGGCTTGGTTTCTGCTTCTCAAGCTAATTTCATGCGTGTTGTTATTCAATCTCCTCCACAAGCTAATGGAACTCAATTTGATGAATTTGTTGATTTAGAAGCTTCTAGAAGCTCTGGCATTGTGTCCGATGCTCGATTTTCACGTTATAAAGCTTCTGGAAATCAAATTGAGAAATTGGATGAAAATCGAGATAAATTTGTGAATTTAGAAGCTTCTAGAAGCTCTGCTGACGTGTCCGATGCTCAATTTTCGCAATATAAAGCTTCTGGAAATCAAATTGAGAAATTGGATAAAAATGGAGATCAATTTGTTAATTTAGAAGCTTCTAGAAGCTCTGCTGACGTGTACAATGCTCAATTGGGTGAAAATGGAGATGAATTTGTGAATTTTGAAGCTTCTAGAAGCTCTGCTGACTTGTCCGATGCTCGATTTTCACGATATAAAGCTTCTGGAGCTCAAATTGAGAAATTGGATGGAAATCGAGATGAATTTGTGAATATTGAAGCTTCTAGAAGCTGTGATGACGTGTCACATGCTCGATTTTTGCGATATAAACCTTTTGGAGCTCAGAAATTGGATGAAAATGGAGATGAATTTGTGAAAATTGAAGCTTCTAGAAGCTTTGCTGACTTGTACAATGCTCAATTGGATGGAAATGGAGATGAATTTGTGAAAATAGAAGGTTCTAGAAGCTCTGATGACGTGTCCGGGGATCAATTTTCGCAATCGAAAGCTTCTGGAAGTGATTTTTCTGTTCTAGAAGCTTCTCGAAGTTACGAGGATTTGAATGGGAAAAATCGAGATGAATTTGTTATGGTAGAAGGTTCTAGAAGCCCCAGTGACGTGTCCGGTGTTCAATTTTTGCATTCTATAGCTTCTGGAAGTGAATTTAGTGAGTTTGAAGCTTCTTCAAGCTCCGGTGAGGGTTTGAATGAAAATGTAGATGGATTTGTTAATCTAGAATGTTCTGGAAGGCCGGAGGAGGTGTCTGGTATTCGATTTTCGCAATCTGAAGGTCCAATTGAGAAATTAGAGGAAAATTTAGGTAAAGGAATTGAGGCGAAACGAGGAGTGGAATTGCTATGTGTGGTGAAAGCGGTTTTGAAGAAGATAAAGAGGAGAGTGTTGGTAGGGGATAAGGTGTTGGTAGGTTCAATTGATTGGGTTGATAGGAGAGGAATGATTGAGAATGTTTTCGAGAGGAGGAGCGAGGTTTTGGATCCTCCAGTGGCGAATGTGGATCATTTGGTGGTTTTGTTCTCTATGGATCAGCCGAAGATTGAGCCGTTTGCACTCACTAGGTTCCTTGTCGAGGCTGAATCCACTGGCATTCCCTTCTTTCTTGCGCTGAATAAGTCGGAGCTTGTTGATGAGGAGGTCTTGCTTTAATCTATTATATTAACTTATTGTTTTCTGAATTTGGCTATATATTATTGTTTCCTGAATTTGGTTATATATGTTATCATTGAAATCTTGCATGACTACGAACGATTAGCTTATATTATCGGGTTGCTTATGTGATACAACCTCCATCTCAGATTTAATTTGAAGCAACTGATTTATATCTTAAAGCTTTAAGCTAGTGATGTACTTCATTTGTGAGTATTCGTGTCATGTGGTGTTCGTTACAGTTTCATGTGCATACTCTCTTATTCTTTGGTTATCAGTGAAGACTTGGACCCCTGTAACTATTTTGTTGTGCTCGTGATCTGTTATCCTGCATCGTATATCTTTTTCTTGCTTTCTTTATGGTCACTAGTGTTGAAACAAAGGTGTTGACTATATTGGGTGCCATGATATCTTTGCAGACATTGTTTGAATGGAAAGCTAGACTTAGAAAGTGGGGCTATGATCCCGTCTTCTGTAGCATAGAATCCAAGCGTGGTCTGGATTCTCTGCAATTCTTACTAAGGGAGCAGACTTCTGTTATTGTTGGCCCGAGTGGTGTTGGAAAATCGAGTCTAATTAATGCGTTGAGAGGCAACAATCCTGTGTTGGGTGTACAGCAAGATGATAACTGGCTTGATCATGTTAGTTTGACCCTCTTGGACTCTTTCAATTTGCTATATTTCCTTTTTTACCATATTAGATCATGATATGTGTTCCTATTTTCTTAATAATTGATTCAGATTCTAGGAAGCAAGTGGTTAGAAGATCAAAGAGTTGGCGAAATTTCAATGAGAAGTGGGAGAGGAAAGCACACTACAAGGCACGTGTCGTTGCTCCCTTTGACAGGAGGAGGATATCTTGCAGATACTCCCGGATTCAACCAGCCTAGTTTGATCAAAGTCACCAAGCAATCACTAGCTCACCATTTTCCCGAGGTTTCATCTCTTAAGATTATCTTGTTCCATCTCTAGTCATTCATCTACTTCCATATGTTACTAACAGTTTGTATCAATTGTCTTTAGGTTCGGAAAATGGTCGAAGATAGTCAGGCAAAAAAATGCTCATTCAGTAATTGCTTGCACATTGGGGAGCCAGGATGCGTTGTGAAAGGTGACTGGGAGAGATACCCCTATTATCTCCAGTTGCTCGATGAAATCAGAATCAGAGAGGAATTCCAGCTGAGAACTGTTGGGACTAAGAGAGAGAGTGATGTCAGGTGTGTTCGACCTCTCTTTACTTGCTTGGATCTAATGATATGCCATTAGCTTGCTCGAATAATTTCTATCTCTCTGTATCGTTGTTTCAATGCTGTGTAGTTGAGGACTGTAGTACCAATCTGAATAATTTTTTTGTTACAAGTGTACCAACTTCTGCATCACAACTGAAAACTTGCGTGAATGCGATCTATCCTTGCAGGTACAAGACAGGAGAATTGGGCGTTGTGCAAGCCGAACCACGCTTGGAGCCAAAGAAGCACAGGAGAGTCTCTCGCAAGAAAGCAAACCAGTCGTTCATGGATGACTTAGATGAATTTGATGACGACGACGAAGACTTACTGGATGAAAATCCAGTTATCAGGGCAGTTAGGGAGGAGCAGCTGTAGAATAACTTGTTGACTTGTAACAAACTCTGTGGAACTCAATCTCTGTAAATAGTAGTAACGTTCAGGCTAGGTATACCAAACGAGAGTCGATGTCAGTCGGTAGGTTGTGGTCGTTCTCTGTCGTCGAGTGACTTGTGACAAAGCCTTATCCCATTAAATGGGATCGGTTATATGAATAAAATGTCATCATTTAGTTCTAGAGTCATTTTGTGTGTGTTAAGTCCATAAACTGTAGGTCCTTTGATATAGTAGTATCTACCAACTACGTATATATTCAAATGACATAATGGAGAAATAATAGAGCACTACAATGAAAATGTCATCAACACAAATTCAATGTCTTCCGAAACCTGGACATCTATTAGATTCAATGCTGCTAAGAAATTTTACTAAAGGTCACCAATACTTCAAACATATTCAATAGAACCCTGAAACTATACATACAGCATCCCAATACCTAAAAAATGCTCCTGCTTAAAGAGATGGGGAGGAGGAGGAGGGAGGGGGGGTAGGATTATACACGACATTACTCATGTGACAACAAAGATGATGTTTCCAGATTAACCCAAGATGAAGTGCAACAACTACATCAAACTTCACAATAGACGATTGATATATTGTATAGTCAAATTGAAGGAGTTGTAATAAATTTTCTGTCTGCTGTTACTTTCTCATTTCAACAAAGTATCGTTGTAACAAATATTTAATACATCAGAGAAATAGACAATAGTCTCCGAATGAAAGCTTCTCAACGTCGATCTAATGAGTTACTTCTTACTGTTTTTCTTCTTTGAACTCGAACTAACATGTTCTGGCTTCGGATGCTTCTCGGCCTCACTTGGTTCTAACCACTTAAGTGGGTGTCGATTGAAGAAAGACCAGTTGGGAACTGTCAACAAACAAGTGAACACCACACCACCCGCGTATACGAGCATCATCATCTGGAACGATCCCAGCACATAACCTGCAACAAACGCCACCACCGCGAAACACAGCAGCAGTATTTGCATCAACTGCTCCACTACCTTCTGCCCTTGCCAATCCATCTATCATCAAAAATATCACAAACAACTATATCAAAATTTTATCCGCATTTACATTTTCATTCCTTTCAAGTAACCCGCCCTTCACGATTATTCAACCCGAATTTAGGACCATACTCAATCCTCGTCGATACATTACATATACGTTCATACATACAATTACAAACACGACACATATATGGAGATGCCTACATTAGCTAGTTAACTGATAGCTAAATAGCCCTATTCATTTCCAATTGACATGAAGTCAACTCTGCCGATTTTATCGATATATGTAGGGATCGAATGCATACGAATATACGATTAATCGATTTTATACATACAAAAAAAATATCACAGAACTTATAAAATCAATTATTCTAACATCTATTCATAACTCTTCAATCCAATCTAAACGCGAAAAATACTACCTTCGTCCCAAAAACATTGTCCAATTTGTTTTCCAACGGTTAAAATTAACAAACGTTGCGATCTTAATCGACACATTGAATTAAATCAAATTATCATGTTAGTAGTAAAACAGTTCAAAAATACCATCTTTCGATATAATTAATCCATAATAAAATCAGAAATTAAAATTATAGCATAAAAATTAAATTAATTATTGTACAAGATCATAATCAATTAGATAAAAATAAAAGTCAAAATTAGGGTTTCGAGGTCTTACAGAAGTCAATGATGTTGGAAATTCCAAATTTGTGAGAAAAACAAGAAATGTCCAAGTTGTAACTGAAGTATTGCATTTATCCAATGGTAGTTATAAAAGGAGAAGTGCATTGCAGTGCACGCAATATGGTCATGCGACTCAGAGGCGTGGAGCAGTTTTTGTTTTTTTTCATTTTACATTTTATTTTTGCATTTTTTTAAACGTTTTTTTTTTTTAAATTATCAACTACTATATAAATTCTCTCTCGTCTCTCGGATAACAAGGCTAAATTAATAATTCATTCTATTTTCTGCTCATTATTTTTGGATTATTTAATAAACTCTCTAAAATATTTTGCCTCCTCACTGTAGATACATAAATTAATAATAATTCATTCTATTTTTTTCGCTCATTTTTCATTATTCTCGATTATTTAATAAACTCTAAAATAATATTTTTGCCCCGACTCGATAGCAATTAATAATTTGTGCTCTTTTCGTTCATTTTTCATTATTTGGTTTATTTTCATTATTCTCGATTATTTAATAAATTCTAAAATATGTTTGGCCCCTCCCGACTCAAAGGATGGTGCTAAATTAATAACTTTTATTTTTCTGCTCATTTTCATTATTTTTATGTAAGTCATATGCGAGTGTGTTTTTTTGTTCTTTTTTTTCACTCGAATATTTTTTTCCTCTTAAACTCTTTTTAAGATAATATTTTGACCCTCCCGACTCGCGATAGAGTCATAAATTAATAATTCATGCTCTTTTTCATTATTTTCATTATTTCTATGCACTGGTCATATACCACTATGCTTTTTTAGTAACTCAACCAACTATCGAATGTAACATCGCTTTTACCCGCCATTTGATAGGACACTTATGGTCGTGGGCATCGATGGCGCCGCGTGATTTTTTCCTTTTTCCATTTTTCTTCAATTATCATTTTTTCAATCATCAACTACGTTAAACCTCGATAAATTAATATTCGATTATTTAATAAAATCTCTAAGATAATATTTTTGGCCCCTCCCGACTTCGGGAATAGGGTGTTAAATTAAATAATTCGTGCTCTTTTTCATTATTTCCACACATGGTCATATGCGACTGTGATTTTGTTTTTAGTTGTCGAACCAACTATTGAATAGAATATCATCTCGCCCGTAATTTGACTGGAACTTATGGTTGTGGGATCGCCGGTGTGTGATTGTTTTTTATCTCTTTTTTTGGTTTTTTTTCAATTTTCATTTTTTGTAATAATCAGCTACAATGGAAGCTCAATTTTTTTACAATTATCAACTACAGTAAAAATTTGATAAATTAATACTGACATTTAATAATAAACTCTGTTAACATTTTTGCCCCATCCTCGACTCGTGGGAATAGGGTGCTAGACACCACGCACCGCCATATGCGATCAGAAAGTTGCTCATTTTTCAAATGATTTTTCCCTTTTTAACGGGTTTTTTTCTTCCGCTATCAACTACGTGAGAAACTCGATAAATTAATACTCAATTATTTACTAAATTTCTACATAACATTTTTTTCCTCGTGGCAATCGAAGTTAAACCGCATGTCATTATATTTACAAAATTAGTTGACCACTATCATCAACGCCTTCGCCTCCGGCCATTCGACGAAGATACTAACTAGTTTATATAAAATATAAATACATAGTGGCGTATTTATTTATCGATTTGATAAAAAAAATCTTATTATTTGTGATATTTCGAGTTTGTACTTATGTTAAAGTGTAATAGGGATGATTTGAAATGATATTATCAATGCGATGCGTTTAGAAAGAAAAAATCGATTGTTCATGGCGATTTGAAATTTAAAAAAAAGATGTCAGTTGATTTAACATTGCCGAATCTTTTTACCCTATAGTGATCCTGCCATGCCCTACGATTCATATAAAGCGAGAATTACGTATTGTAATAATTACATAATACATAGCATGATGTAATAACATATGATATATGGAAAATAAAAAGGGATATCTAAAGCAAGAATAAATAATAGTTGGTATAAAATGAAACGAGTTATCTTCTAAAATAGCAATACTCCTTTAAAGACAATTTTAATCTATTTTGAAATAACCAGATAATTTAGATTATTTTTTTCACCTAGCGAAATTCTGAATAAATTCGGTTCCCATTGATATCCAAACTGAACTAGCTCGATAACGACAAAACTGTATATAAACATCAAAGTCAAAATCACATATGTAATAACTGATATTTGTTTGTTTGATAGTTAAAATTACAATAATTTTCAACCTGTGCCGAAGATACGAACCTTGACCTCATGATTCCAAATATGGAATTGGATTTATCTGTGATCGAATGTTTCTTTTGGATTGTTTATCTGTGTTGCTAATGTGGAAAAATTTGCATACATTCATACGAAAGAGTAGATACGAGGTCGTTTAGGGATTCATGGTTTAATGCAGATAAGGTTGTTCTTTTGGGGGTTTTGACTTTCGATTATTGCACACGTTAATTATTCTAATTAATATGCTTCGATTATGTGATATTTTTGCCTTGCAATTGTGTAGTATAGCCAAAACACATGTCTTGTTTCTGTTACTTGTGCTTGTTTATATATGATTTTACTTTTTTGTAGTAATTTGGTGCTTCGTGAAGCAATTGACATCACATCAGAATCTAAATTAGTTTGGAGTGATTAAATGGAGATATGCACCAACCTCTTGCAGACTTCAGTTATCATTTTGCTCGATTTATTGTAGAACACCGGTTTCTGCTTTCTTTAGGTTTGAAATGCTTCAGTTACCCCAGAAACCATAGATGTTATAGACGTTGTATTTCTATGGCAGAACTGAAGAGTTCTAAAGCATGATTACGTGCTTGCTTATCTCAAATATGAATATACAGGGTGCCATTTTGAGCACTTGTGTTTTCACCGCATTCGTTAGAACTTCCAAAATAATGTCTTTAATCAGGTTATTGTTCTTCATAGGGATCTATACCTGCTCGAGGAAGTTGAAGAGGCGTATACACTAGGAAATCTGTTAAATAAAAGGTGTTCTGGGGAGCACCTCTACTCTTGTTCAACTCGTATATCATACTTAGATATGCAAACCAAGAAAACAGTTAATGGACGATCTTCTAGAGAGCTTGCTAGTCCTAAGGTTTCAAGATATCAGAAAGGAGCTAAAAGCACACAGTTTCAAGCCAATAAAGCAACAGATCTAATTACGTCATCTGCACGGAAGCAAAAATCTGGTAATTATATCATGTGCACTGATCTAGTTGTATCTATGACGTTGCAATACAAAATCTCACTATATTCTGTTGGCAACTTCTAGGCGTATCTCGTCTGAACCAAAATGGAAACTATGTTGGTTATACGGATTTGGACAGTAGATTTCAAGTAGATGATGATGCTTCAATTGAATGCATGGAGCAGAATACTGAACAGGGAAAAAGTACTCTCATGGTGGATAATAAGGTGATCATTGAATTACTGAAGCGAGTTTCTAATTTTAATATACAACTAGTCTTCAGTTCAGTATCCTAAGTAATGAAGCTTATGGTGTATTTCGTGAGTTTTTATTTCACCAAAGAAATAAGACGTGCTCTTGAAAATGGTACAAGTTAGGATACTGATATTCTGTAGATGCAGGGTGTGTACCATATTTAACCTTTATCTCGCAGCTCTAACTCGTTAGCATACCGATATTCTGTTGCAGATGCAGGGTGTGTACCATCTGTAGATTCGGACACATGCTTCTCCATTCAAAATGGAATTTTGGGATATAGTCAGGAACATGTATCAACCGAAGTGGAGGAGGTGGACTATGAAGAGTTGGATTACTTTGACCCTTACTTTTTTATGCAGAACTTGCCTGACCTTTCAGCAGTCATATCCTTCCGCCCTGTTCTACTTCCTAGACAGACACGAAGTCGCCCGTCAACAACTCTAGTTTTAGATTTGGATGGTAAATGTGTTTTGCTGTGTTACTTTTGATGGTTTGAATATACCTGTGTGATCAGTGAAATGTTGACTTGAAGTTATTAGTTTGATACTTATCAGTTTGATTGAGTACCTTTTACTTAAAAAATATTTTTTAAGGAAGGATCTTCGCCTAACTATTTCTTGAAATTTATCCTTATATGACATGCTGTATCTCTTTATCGGTTATCGTTATTGTTTGGGCAAAGTAGAAATGGTCTCAACTAGATGAGGATGGAGGGAGTATTTTTTATGCTTATGGTTGTACGGCATGTTGAAGTAGATGTTTGTTGATAGGCTAGAATAAGCTGATATGTTTCTTGAATTGGTTGTACTAGTTTACTAGATGTCTGCCTTATTAGTTGTTTAGTCAGACAGGCGTTATAAGATTTGGGATTGCTAATCGATATTCTGTATAGAGACCCTGGTGCACTCCATGCTTGAACCATGCCAAAATGCAGATTTTACATTTCAAGTCAATTTCAACCAAGAAAAGCACACAGTGTATGTGAGATGTCGTCCATAACTCAGAGAATTTATGGAAAGAGTATCTGCCCTGTTTGAGGTGGTTATTTTTACAGCAAGCCAGAGCATTTATGCTGAGCAGCTTCTGTATGTACTTGACCCAAAGCGGAAAATATTTCGACACCGTGTTTTTCGTGAGTCATGTGTCTGTGTGGACGGGAATTACCTCAAAGACCTCTCAATTCTTGGCCGTGATCTATCACGGGTCATTATAGTGGATAACTCCCCTCAGGTTTTTCCTTCAGCTCATGCTTCCAATATTTATTTTAATGTACTCTGTTATAGAAGGATGGAGATAGCATTTAATCCCTCACGAAACCTCAGGAAAAAGAAATAAAACCAATGCCTGAAAAGTGAGATTAATTAGACACATTTTAAAGGAATAGACACCCAAGAAATTGGGAGACCTCACAAATGATAACATGTGCAGCCTTCCTTATATAGTTTCCCACATCTACCATTCCGTCCCAACTCTTTATCTCATGTGTTGCTTGTTGTGACTGGAGAAGAATTCCCATGAAAAACTGTCGAAAGTTATTGTTATTGACTCCCAAGTTGTCTACAAAACCTGGGCTTTTTTATGCTTTAATAACTGTTTGCCGCATCACTTTCAGGCATTTGGATTTCAGGTAGATAACGGAGTTCCCATCGAGAGCTGGTTTGATGATCCCTCTGATAAGGAATTGCTTCTGTTACTTCCATTTTTAGAGAGCTTAGTTGGAGTGGGTGATGTTCGGCCACTAATCGCAAAAAAGTTCAATCTTCGTGAGAGAATATCGGGAACAGTTTGCCCATTTATATCCGACAGAGTTCTCTATGGAAGGTAAAGATACATTGGCATGAATGACGATAATATATATAGTAAAGGTTCTTGTGCCCTTATTTTATGAACTCTTGCTGGTTTCATTTTCATTCTCAACATCAGAAATTGTAAGATTTTTCTTTAAGATACAGAAACTCTGATAAACTCTGAAATTGTTTGTTGTATTATATAAACACATTGGCCAAAGTAGACTTCCAATCTTAAGATACATTTTTCTTATTGAAACTTGCTTTTCATATTTTTGTTTTTCTTTCGAAAAGAGGATCAATAATGGTTCGCTTTTCATTGTTTGTTGTATTATATCACTGTGTCGCACGGCATTGATACCCCACAAAAGAAAACCCAGAATCCAATTTAGTGAGAATGATCTCTCAGCCTATTTGGTTATTTGTCCATATTATGATTTGATGGATATTGAAAATGTGACACATTGTGAGACAATGCTGAGGATGGTATTCAAATCTGACCAAGTTATTTTGTATGCTTGCTCTTGCCAGGGCAATTATGGATCCAGTTAGGCCAAACTGATGAAAACATCTGATGTTTATTCATATTGTTATAAATGTGGGTAAATAGATAATCTATTTGGGTTGAAATATCAATCATGGTTAAAAACATTATAGTTAAAGAAATCATGATTAATTTCCTAACCATGTAATAGTGAGTAAATAATAGTATTACTTTGGTTAAACACTATGCGTGAATAGTGTTTGTATAGTGATTTCTTCATCTATATAAACCTTCTATTTCATTTCATTTGGATAACAAGAAAAACAAGAATACTATTCAAATTAATAGAAAGAGTTTCTTATACTTCTCTTGCATTGTTTCTATTATAGTTTTCTTATCTTATTCATAGATAATATAGTAGAAGATATAACTAGTAGTAGGTATACCGGTTGGTTTTACAATACATATCTGATTATCACCTTTTTTCCCTTTATTTGATGGTGATATAAACTCTAGCCGACATATGAAATTCTAACTTCTTAACTATTTGGTATAAAAAGAAATATCGAAAGAGATAGACATAGTTTAATAAAACGGTTACAATGAATCACAACATGTGGCACACAAAGTAACATCGAGAAAGATAAGAGATTTTGGAATCTTGAATCAAATACATACACCACACCGTGGGTGATCACTGTTTAAAATGTTATAAGCACGTATCCTCTATAAGCTTCATATAATTATCATCTACTCAACAATTCCAAAAGAAAATGTCTGAATACTCAATACAGTATGTTGGACAAGCACATGATAAAACAACACTAAATTGAACAGTAGTACAGAGGTAATGTCTTAATCAGATCACTTCTTTGGCTTGCAAGTTTCTCTTTTAATTTAATGCACTATAGTTAATAAGTGACCAGCAAATTATCTTTTTGTCTAAATATTGCAATTATTTCAAAGAGCTCATTGTCACATCTTAATCTCAGATTTTGGAATTCAACCGAAGCCTAACTTTGAAATTGTGATTACCCTTCTTTTATTATTAATGTCGCCTCTTTTGTAATGGAGATTCACATTTGTTATTTGAACTGGTTACTGTGTAAATCTGTAATTGACGTAAAAGCATGTTAACCACGTCACTCAGGTAAACCATGTATACTAAACAAGCTCTGTATGACAGATTTGATCAATAAAATATTAATTAAAAATCAAGCTCATGATCTTCCTATCACAAACTTACATACTCCAATTAAAATGCTTCTACTCTTAATTAATCTTCTTAAAATGCATTCAACTGTGTTATAATACATTGTCCAATCCAGTCCAAAGATTTGATTTCTTATCAGTTAACGCCAACGAAGAAAACAAAATAGTTATTAATGAAACATTGAATTGTGTTCTATTTCCACCTTGTTAGTTGACTGAAGTCCTTTATGTTTTCAACCACACTTATTTACAGTTCCAACCAAAATGGATGGACCACTCATTTCTGCATAAATTAAAAAATACCAACTCTTGGAATATCTACAGAGTATACAATAATATATGATGATAAATTTTGGAATAAATGAGGTTGATGATAAATTTTGGAATAAGTGAGGTTCCACAATTCCACCTTCATATGCATGACATACATTTTGAAATTTGTTGATGCTTTACATGTTTTGTTTTGTTCTTTTGCTTCTTTTTTGTAAAGTGTGTCATATGGAGAGCATCAAATTCCAAAAATCGAACAGCCAATTTCACCCCTTACCTAAATGCCTAATGCACTTATCTCTCTCCCACCATTCCATTTCACTCATTCAGAATATTTTACTTGTTTTTTCCAACCTCATCACCTTGTTTAGGGGTGGTAAAGAACTAATCCAACAATACAAGGGAAATATTAGAAGGCTAATTTCGTTTGATCCCCTCAATTATTTCGAACGGGTCGATTAAGGACTCAACTTCTGAATAAATCAAATTGTGCCATCGATTAATTAGTTAGGATAAACTATTCGAAATAGTTGATGGGATAACTTGACATATTCAAAAGTTGAATCGCTTATCGTTTTTATTGCATAAGATCCCATTGATGACTAACTTTACTTCTTGTTGAGGTTCAACTTTCATAGCAATTGTTGAAATGGGTAGGGGCCATATATGAGTTTTTTCTTACCTTTTCTTTTCTTTTCTTTTCTTTTCCTTTAGGGTCATTTATCACAATCTATATACTAATGAGTTTGGTTACTCATCCCAATCCCATTACCTAATGTCTTTTACACAACCCTTAAATCGAAATCTTATCTCCTATAAAGAAAAAAAATCATTAGCACTAGGACAATGGTAATGACCCAGCATTAAATGTGAGTTGTAACAATGTCTAGTCTGTTGTACGGAAATGGTCCACCAAAATGAAGAATGGTGATCATTTGGTCAAGAAGCAAAGTTAAAGACTCAAGTTTTTTAGCATAAAATCGAACTACTTTGAAGGAACATCATAATTATAGAGCATATATATACAATAATTCAAATTTAAATTAATTGAGATAGAGATATCATAATCTCAGGATTCTTAGCAAATACTGTAGATGTTTGAATTCATGATGTTAGGCAATTAATCAATTTAGCTTTAACTTTGATTTTTTAATTTCATTTAGGACCCTCAAAGAGCTAGTAGTGCTAGCTCTTTTTGCTAATTCACATCTCATGTACAAAAAACGACCATAACAAAACCTTTGATTGCATTTCCACCCAAAATCTGGCCAGTATTTTCATTAGTTTTCTATTTTGACTCGTTGGTGTCTCTCCTTTTAACTCTCTAAGATCATACCATCTTCAAGCAAAGCTTCACCATTAATGTTACCGCCTTCACGTTCAATATCCTCCTGTAGCCACCTCTCCAAGGGTACACATTCCGCCTTGTGCCGAATCTTCCAATCAAGCGCTTGACATGCACGCGAGCAATAATTCACCGAACCGCAAATAGAACATCTCCGAAACTCATGTCTCCTAGTTTCGGGCCTCCCACATTCCGTATGTGAACACAACCTCAAGCCTGCATCCCGAAGACCAACCCGACCCTCAAACCACTCGGTCAAAAACCGGTTGGCCGGATGCGCTTCCTGAGGTGGCACATTACATCCAAAATCACTAAGCAATGCACATCTTGGTGTTGCCACGTGGCGGTGATTACGCGATAATGGGTCCCACATTAGCCATGACCTGATAGTCAACGCCTCGGGCATTGTGGCCAAAACCGAAGCTAACTCACGCGCGTTAGCTTGGACTAGGAATTTCCTGCCTTCCGTGATGTTCTTCTTGACCCCGTAGCCATCTTGGAGGCAATGCCCAAGCTCACGTAAGGCATCAATGTGGCCGAGGAAGGCGGCGCGTGCACATAGAGCAACGCCTGCATGGAGGTCCTTGTCTCTCTTCGAAACTCCGCTACCATTGAACTGAATAACCGCAAGCGAGTACAACGCCAGCGCGTGTGAACTAATCGCGGCTTTCGCCATTAATGCAGTTCCATTCCCTCTATTTTGCAAACAATAGAACCGTATCTGTATAAAAACGATAACTAAAATAAATTGGAGATACTATATATTATATCAAATCCAAATTAATTGAAGTTTTCGAATGGACAAAATTTTAAAAATCTAAAAGGTAAATGTAGTTTGTATCGAAAACATCAAATAATAACTTTGAATGGTGAAAAACACTAACCATGCCTAGAGTATAGCAAGCTTCAACATTTCCAGCATCTGCACATAGTTTTAGAAACCGGTGAGCCGAGTCGGACCATTTATTGGCTCGAACGGATATCATTTTCAATGAACCTTTTGATAACACGATTGAGTTAAGTGCCAATCTTTTCAATCTCCTACATCTGAAAGCAAATATATAATCAATATTCAATATCTATGTTGATCTTTTTGTCATTAGTAAAGTAGTGAAACTAACTTCTGTTTCCTCCATCCTAAAAATGGGTCAAATTTGCTTTTCGAATGAATAAAATTTAACAAATTTTCATGTGTTAAATGACTCATACGACTACACAAGTTTCATTTAAATCAAAACTACAATGTCAATAATATAGCAGGATGAAAATTATATATCTCGACATAATTTTCACAACATATTATACACTATATTAAATATTAGAAATTAGACGATCTTTTAAGAAGGGAGGGAGTATTGTGGATATATTCTTACGTTGACAAGACGTTAATGAAATCGGCAGGAGAAGAAGCAGAAGAGCTAAGATTGCATAGAATTAAAGTAACAAGATCATCTGGTAAAACATCGAAATAATCTGATGTTTGTGCTCCAAATTCATTGGATTGTTTCCATTTCTTTATGGCGTCGCCATTGATGGCATCTCTTCTTCTCTTCACAATACTTTGTTTCATTACTCTCATGCCATCATCTTCTTTAGGATAACACCAACCTCTCCTTGTTTTCATATCTTCGATATTTTTATGCATATATAAAGAGACACGAAAATGATACAGAAGACTGTATTTCTGATAATAAGAATGATATCTCTAATGTCCAAAGAGAGTGAGATATTAGAGGCTTAATATGTGTTTATAAGAAGAGAGGAATCAACCAAAATCAGTTTACACAAGGCTAAAAAGAGGTATATATAGGTACTACTAATAAAACTTAGGAGGTGATTTTAATTACTTAAATATCCTTAATTGTGTCAGAACATATAGGGAGAAAAAATTGGTCCATCATATACTTTATATCATTAGCGGTCCATCATATCATCAATATATCATATTCATTTATTTTAAAATGGAAAAAATATAAAAAAAAACACGAAAATAAAGAAAATAATAGTTTATGATCTTTATTGATTTATTTAACTATATTTTTAGTTCCCGATTTGAATAAGGCATGTATAACTATAAGTAAGTATATTAACGTAGATGGAAACACTTCGAATGTATGAAATATTAAAAAGATGGAATATATAGTAAAGGTTGCCTTATATTTCGCTAGCTCATAAAAAGTTGTTATGATAAATATTTTGTACTCCGTAACTTATTCACACATACATAACATTTATCGTTTAATCTTTTATATTATGTAAAAAATAACTTAGTAAATACAACAATATGAAGGTGCAAAAATTAAATAACCTGCCAGTAATTAATTCATAAATCAAACAATTAATTATAGAAATAATTAACCTTAACAGGAACAGCAATCGACATCAATTTCGGTTGGTCGGCATATTTTAGTAAAAAATGATTTAGTCATATACAAATACAGTATCTAAATGTTTTGTATTCATCACTGATTTGGCTTTATGAGGATACTATACTACTGATTTGAATGATGTTGACCACGTTAATGTTGGTGTTGTGATAATAATTTATTTGAGTGGTTGATTCCTTAACTTAAAAGATGGGGCGTTTCACTTATACATGTTACATCTCTTGAACGAGTCACATACGCAACTCCCCCAACTTGCCTCTTGTACTTATCCTGCTTTCTATTCTCATAATTCACTACAACAATGACTTGTTAATTGATAGTTTCATCTGATACCATATTAAGATTTTATATATACTATCAGAGTTCGTTAATAGATAATTTTTTGTATAGTTTCGTTCATTTGATAAAGTTTGTAATGAATAGGACGTTCAATATTATAATCCAAGTAAATCGGATTATACATAGAAGATAGTAAAATAACTCGAATCAAACATAAAAATATTCAAACATTTCATTTTAACTAATACGGAATAATAATATCATCAATTGATTTAAAGTGTAACTTTATGAATTCTTATTATGATTTTACTTTTAGCTTTTATTTCTTTTAAGGGAATTGTCAATTCGATAATATTAAGTTACATATTCATCTTCGAAACTATGACATATTGTCATACTATATAGTTATCGATATTGTCCAAAGTATTACAGTATTTTTACCAAGAATGAGGTCAATACACATGATGACACGTGGCCTAGTATTAGTCAATTCATCAATCAGATACTGCTGGCCAGCATCATTTTTCGATCCTCGGCGAGAGAAGAGACGAGAGGTCATCAAATGTTTCGACGTATTAAAATGCACTGCCTCTTCAGATGTAGTCAGCCGAGAGCTCATTCCACTGTGACTCTCACGAGGTTTCGATGGTCAGCACTACTGGCGATTTTATAATACTTTGATTTGACTGTTATCACCCCACCCAAATTGCTAGATTGCCTCCCATATATATGTAGTATTTTTCCTATATGGCTAGTGATCACAAAATAATCATCCTAAATACCTCTCGGTAATATTATCAATCATCATTAATAATATCATGAGAGGGCCATGATCAAAACATCAGCGCTTATAAAGTATTACTCAACTGAACGCAGAAATTGGACAGTGTGAATCAGAACAATCTTCCTGATTTAGTTTATCGCTGATCAGAAGAAGAATGAACTACATCTCCTCACATCGGTGGGAACCCAGGACAAATTGGTTCGTGTTATTTATCTTTTCCCATTTACTGGCCGTTATTTTATCGACCGCTAGATTTCAAGGATATTAAATGTTTCCATAATCACATCAATCAGATCGAGCTGCTGTTCTCGATTCAACTGAAAAAGAACGGCCGAAGAATTATTATTATTGTCAGAAATTCGACTTTGATAAATTTTATCAAGACGAATACAGGACACCGTACGGTAAGAAAGTTCTAACGCTTCACAGGACTCATGTGCCCCTCGGTACACGGACGATAAAATGAAAGAGTTGGATGCATGCTTCTCAGCGATCGCATTCACGTCATGCAAACGCTGCTTGCTACGTTGCCGCGAGACTACAACAAAGTATTCTACGCAGACGTTGACGACTGTATTTAAGCCACGCTAACAATAATGTACGACACGAAGCGCTTGTTTTACTTGAGGACGCCAAAGAATACCCCATAAAGAGGCACCCATCATGACTTGGCCAGTTTGATAAATTAATAATCTACCGCTTCGGACAATTTCGGCGACGGTAGTTACAAGAATTGATATTATTGGCATCCTTGCCAGTCAGCTTGGTACCGAAGGCGGCCGCAGCTAGTAACTTTGCAGTAATGATAAGTTGAGCTTAAGTAGCGTAGGAGTCGCTATTTCTGTTCGAGGAAGTACGAACACCGAGCATGGCAGGCCAGTTCGCATCGAATGTAGAAAAGAGCAGTAGTGAATCGTGATGCGAAATAGCAAGAACAAACGGAGTCAAAGTCAAGCGGGCAGAGTAAGTCCAAAATTTGGAGGACGGCTCGGGAGTGTCAGTCGGCAAAGAAGGTCATACAAAAGACTGCAGTTCATTCCAGATATCTCGACAACAACATGTTGACGCCACGTTATTTATGACTACGCAGATGCACTACTCTTGTCGGTTGATTATTCTATCGCTTCTGATTCTCGGATTCGTGCATCATTTCATACTACACCTAGTCGGGATATAATGGTGAATTATATAGTCGAAGATTACGGACCTGCTTCATTTGTACCGACGGTGAACCATCAATATCAGAGGTACGGGAGTATGTAAACTGAAGCTATCAAATGGTTCCGCTTGAAAATCGACAAAAGCGAGACACGTGACCAAAGCTAATGTAAGAGTTTGATTTCTATTAGTTAGTCGGACGCATGGCTATCGACAAATAAGCTCGGTGATAGCAACCTGAAAGGCACGCGAGTAATAATCACCGTTCTAGTTACAAGATGGATACCAGACGACAGAAGTTCTCGTGACGACAGATGTCAGCTGAGGTTCCGAAGATGCGTCAGCGCACAATCGTTTGGGGTCATACGAAATGGTGAAAGGTAATAAATCATTTGTCTAAAATAATTGATACCCGAAGCAAAAAATATGTCAGATCATCATATCCGTGAGAGTTATGTTCGGGTAAAAGTTGTAAGAAGTCATTTTATAACCGGAGGCGTTTCCAAGTCTCGATAGGCTGAAAGTTAGTTCACGCATGCTGCACCAATTGCTGGTTCTCGGGAGGTTCACAGGCTACGTAACCTTATTGACGATGTGAATTTGTAGTTGCCTGAAGTTTATCAGCGAAGAATAAATCAAGTGTATGGTGTCTTAAGAATTGGAAAGCTATGGTCGGTAACGAGACTGGCCGAAGCGTAAGAGTTTGAGATTTGATAACGCGTGAATATACCGGGATGGTAATTTCAAACAATACCGCGCTGAAATCGAATCGTAACGCAGAAGACTATTCGGGAACCGGTTGAAAAATTACGAACTTATTCATAATAAAATTAAAACAACAAAACCAAGATCGAATAAAGGATAATAACTAATTACAAACATATATATATAATACATTCATACACGTATTTATCATTTGCAGTACTTTACAAACACAGATGTCGACAACTTTCTTCCTCACAAATTTCTCTCGAAATCCCTCAAAGATCTCGGGCGAAATGCCTCCAAATAGTCCACACAAAGAGCTGGCTGAAATACGCGATTGACTTGCTAGAATCTACGAGTTAATTGATAAGAATTTCTGAGCTAAAAACTTTAACTCAAAAACGCAAAAGTGAGCAGGGAGGAGGGGGCGAATATCTTATGGAAGGATGAAATGAAAATCTTGGATTTTTCATTTCATCTTTTCCTTATATAGTCCCTCTTGGCTTTCGATCAATACTGACTGCTTTGATAAATATTAACTCGTTAAACCGTTAACTAACTTATTACTAGAACGAAAAGAATCCTAACAAGTTACTAAGCTTCCTTCGTTAACCCGTCAATTGAAATATCAATTTAATTGATTCGGGTTTTATCCACTTGTATTTTTACATTATCAATGTAAAATTTAGATTAGTATCTCAAGATTTCAATCAACTCCCAATTTAACAATTCGATTTAATTCCATACTGAATATAACTCAACATCATCAGATAGGCGACCTTCCTGAGCTCAAATAATATTAGTCGATAATAATATAATTCGACCATTATGGTTATTATATCGGCATGATGGACGAAGAATCGACATAACCCCGATATTATCATGAAGCTCCATTTTAGTAATTTACAATTACCTGCTATTGAACACTTAAGCCCTGATGTCGCAACTAGCATAATTATAGAAATCAAAATGCTCGATTTAACAGAAATACTCCCAAATGTAACGGAGTAAATTGAAAAGGATGAATAGAATGCTAAATGAATGTGCTAGAGTAATAGGTTACATTCCTGATTACTCATACGCTCTAGGCCGATGCAATCAACCCGCAAAATTCTCTCTTGATAAATAGAGGACCTCATCCTCTCGATTTTAAAATTCTCGAAGAAATGTGAGTTCAAGAAGGTTGATTTATCTTCCCGAAAGTATTTTGGATGTTTACGATGTTCAAGAGATGCAAATATAAACTCGATGCAAACTAACATTCATGGCCTTCATCGTTATGGAAATGCCGAGATGGGATATCTGTTCATGATTTAAAGAACCGGAAGATCATATGTAGTAAAGGATGCTGTCTTTAATGAAGCATGTGTTATAAAGATGTATTAAAAGGTGTCATGAGAAACAAGTGGAAGAAGAAGTCACAAATTAAATACTGATAAGTCAAACGCATTTGACAAAGCGCGCATGAATCTGCTTTCTTCCAAATGGCATACATTGCATCACGCCCAAAAGTAAACTTAAAGACTTTGTCGATACGCCACCTCCGATGAGAGGCTAAGATCATTTAAGAGTGAGATAACTCGAGGTTTGAGAAAACACTTCCGATACTATTCAAGAGGTAGAAACACTGTGTCCCAAGAGTTCAAAAAGAGAAAGTGCACTAACCATCCAATCCTATCAAGTGACAAAGGCTACCTTGTTACTATGCATTAAGCAAGACAATTTGATGATGCAATTGCCGGATTTAGCGAATTTAAAGATTTGTACGGAGTCATTGATGACTATTATGATGCTGGAGTTGGTCAAACCGCCAGTAGCCGTAAGAGAATATCAAGTAGTAACAAAATGGGTTCATCGAATCATGGTTAATGCGATGGTAATAAACTGTATAAGGCTCGATTGGCTGTCGGTGGATCAAATGTAAGGAAAGTATCGACACTCTAAATATTCTCACCCGTAGTCAAACCGCGATAAATTTAATCGTTTTGGATTGCGTTATGGATAACTGCACCTTCAAATGCATGGATGAAAATTATGTTTACATGGTGATCCTGGACGAAGAAATATTCATGAAGCAACCTCAAGGCTTCGAGGTTAAAGGGGAAAAGAGAATTTTGGTCTCGCAAACTTTGAAGAGCTTCAGATGGCTTCGAATCAAGCTCCAAGGCATGAACATTACCTTTCATAACTTTATGAAGAGGTTGAAGTTTCCGCGAGACGCGAGATCGATCACTATCAAGCATACAGGAGGTTCAAAAAAAGATTATGTTATTCTACTCTTTACGTGAATGATATGTTGATAGTAGAGCCGACGTAGAAGATAAATATGTCAAGAAAGCAGCTATCGTTGAATTTGCAATGAAACACCTAAAGTAAGCTGCTAAAATTCCCTTTATTTGCACAATCAAAGATCGTGGGACTCGTGAGACATCACAAAAGAATACAATGGCTAGCGTAATCGTCGTTCAACATGCTGATGCAAAATCGTTAGTACTCCGATAACCGCCATTTTCACTATCGAGAACAACACCGGCATCGGCGATGAATTAGTGAGCATGATAAGTGTCGATGTCATAGTAGTAGTCTTATGTATGCAAATGGGTAAAAGTACTCGTAACGTATATCGCGCATTACGCAAAGGAGTTGTTAGTAGATATATTCAACTGTGAGCAGAATATCAAGGATTTAAGATACCCGAATGGTAAGGCTTTAAAAGGCTTCAGATTTCCAAAAAATCTCGATAATGGGCTTCGACAGATACGTAGATGCGACAATGAGGCGATGCTGAGTAGTAGAAAATCTACTAAGGATATGTGTTCATATTTGGAGTGCACGTTATTAGCTGAGATTCGTTGCAACCTATAAGTAGCATCATTTCAGTTGTAGTTCATGAAGGAAATGATATGGTTGAAGTCAAACAAGGAAAATGATATTGCTGCGTACTTTTCTCAAGGGAGCCGAATCTGAGTACGGTAAAATACGTCAGATCGTGATAGCCGAGGCGATCTATTTGGCGAAAAATCCCATGTTTTATGCCAGACTACACATAGACTGGTAGGTACCATTTTATATGGTCTGTATTGGAGAATGAAGTTCTAAAGCTCGAGAAGATTTCAGGAATCTAATCCAATGGATAAGTGTTTACAGCGCGTATCAAGAACCGGGTTGTGTTCAATCTCGCTAACCTTCAAAGCCGCTTAATCCAAGTGGGGGCCGTCAGAACGGGCTTCAAGATGGTGAATTTGGAAAATATCTTCAAGGGAGATTGTCGTTTCGGCAACATTTTTCGGTCTCGGCGAGAGAGCCGGCATTGAGTTCATCGGCACTGGGGTCTCATGGCCAAAAACAGCCGCTTTGTATGCAGTGTTCGAGCTCATCGGTAGGTATCGAAGCCCATCGCAGGTCTCACGAGGTCTCGAATACCACGCCGGCCGAGGCGATCACAGGTTGTTTGACTTGACTGTTGCCTAATTCGATTCAAATTAGTTAGATGCTCTCATATATGTAGTACTTTTCCTATATCTTTAATATCACAAAATAATCATCCTAAAAATTTCTTGAAAGAATATTATTGAATCATCATCATAATAATATCGTGATGCTTTCAAGTGACAGAATACTATATATAAAGATACTCAATCGGAAATTGCTTCAATTGAGTGTTTAAATTTCGACAGAATCAGAATAATCTTCCTGATTTATTTTATAAGCGGATTTAACAACAACAGACGTACCTTTTTTACATCGGCGGTAAAACCTGTATAAATCATTATATTATTTATTTTTTCACATTTACTAATGCCATTATTTATCGATTGCCAGATTGCATGATTAAATTGTGACTCTATAATCAGATCAGATACCTTCTCCATCAAATGACAAAAGGCTCTTGCAGGATTGAATTATCTTTTCATGCTTTTAGGAAAAGGACCAAACTTTTATTTTGGCTTTGTTAGTTGTTTTAGGATCTTTTTCATCTTTGCCTCTAATTTTTCATTGTTTCATTTGATGATATTTCAAAACTAAGCAGGCCAGGTTATTCGTGAAAGACACATCAATCTTTACTTAGCTTTCATAATAAGTTGATAATTACTCTACCATGTGCTTTGTCTTCCACAGTTCCACATGAGTAGAGTTTGAGTGCAAATAAACCATATGCTTTTCTCCACAATTAGCTAAACCTTTCTTGGATTTCAGTCATATGTATGTAGTGTTCTGTCAATTTTGCATATATAGAATTAAATGAAGACATCATATCTATATAATCAATTTTATTTAGTGAGTATACACTTTGTATTTTTTTCTATAACAGTCTATATTATCAAACAACCTTTTACTCCTAATCGAAATTAGAGGTAATGAATAAGTGATAACGAGTTTGTTACATCACGATAATAAAACAACAAGCAAAGCGCCTAATAAATCTAATAAAACAGACAAATAATTTGCTCTTCTCCCATCAACTAAAACTAAAGTCGAAGCAAAACAGTGCATCAACAGGAACAATTACCTTCTTCTGTTATCCAATATTTTATGATTCACTGGAAGAAATTGTTGAGATAGTAAACAGTTGTTCGGTAGCACGAATGTTTTTATGATGAGGATAAAAGAGATTGGTTTCATTCGTCAGTTGCCGATCAACAAGCTCTCTTTGCAGGATGGTCTCAGGCGTATTGGCGTATTATGATCCTATTATTGAAAGGACTCAAATCTATAATTTATCATTACGGATAATATCTCACATTTTTTCTTGGGATGTTTGAGGACACGTCTCCTTTATTCCAAGGACACGTCTAAAAAATTGTGCACAATCAGCAGCATAATCTAGTGGAGATGATGTGGCATGCTTCTAATAGTGCCACATCAATTAAGACAGTACACAGGTGGCAGACACTTTTTGTTTGGCTTAGCTTTTGGCAAAACCAAGAAACTCCATGCATGTCCATTGTTGCTGATGAGTGAAGCCAATTGGAATCACTTTCACTCAAAATCTAACCTGTATATTTTGCAATATTTTTTAACAAAATAACTTTTAGCCAATTTCTTAAATTTTACCCTTTAACTTTTTTACAATTTTGTTTACCTACTTTCCATCCAGCCACTATTAAAAAAAAAGAACATTTACATCGGAATATTCCGTTATTATATATTGGATGTAAAATCTCACTAACAATAATTATTATCACTAACAAACATTTGGGTACATGCATCACATTTGGGTATATGCGATGGGTGTAAATTATTATCATTAACGATACATGAATATCATACTCGATCTTCCATAGTTTCTTTTGTTTGATGCATTTTATGTCGATTTTATGACATATATGACAATACTTGTATTCATATATATAGATATATGATGTAGTAGTTCAAAGCAGATTAATATACTACTATGAGAAGTTATTGTCTTACATGAAAATTATTATGACTAATGTAAATGTGTATATTTTATGCAGTTATGGAATTTATTATACAAATTACTATTACATCCTTAAATTAAAACGTGATAATCTATAATTAGTAGGGGATTAAATGAAAAAAAAAACTTGTTGAAATCGAATAAGCAATTACGCCTATTTGCTTTATGTATAGTATAAATAACTATTCTGACTAATAAATGATTGGTTAAATTAAATTTTCAGAAGAAAAAACATCATGGTTTATTATCAGCTAGCGTTCCAATATTAATAACACAAGCAAGTAACTCTAATTGCTTGGCCTGTTACTTAACCACTAATATATAAATTAAATTATCTATAACCATAGCGGCACGCATCAATCACATCTTAATAAACAAACATTAATCATAACACAAATGAAAAAAAGAGGAATCAAATTTATGGTTTTGTAATTGAATTAATTTTGACTAATTATTAACAATTTGTTCAAATGTCATGGTCGAAGTTCATTATCTGCTCATAATGCTTTTCTCAATTTATGTCATTTTGACATGGTAATTAATTAAGATTAGTATCAATCACGTAATGTGAGCTAAAAACAGAATGCTCATCCATTAAATATATGATAATTGTTACGTAAACATCAATTCTTTTTTGTTGTATAATAATCTTTGTCTCTGGAGAAGAACAATTGCTTGCTCTTTAAAACGTTTATTTAAAAGTTTTTGATTAGTTGGTTTAGCAAGCAACAATTTTAGTTGCATCACTAGGTTGAGGTTTGTGACAATTTCTTGGTGTGGCGGTATGAATCTAATTCATTTTAAAACAAGTGAGAAGTAGTATTACAATATATATATTTGTCAGAATAATATGTCTTGAAACTTACAGTAAAGGTCGGGAGTTGTACCTCCCGATCAAGTCCCAACGCAGCCAAAATTCGGAATTCAGAGGAGTTCGGGATTTGGGTTGAGATTTGAAGGAGTCCCGACTCTGATATTTCAGCGTTCAAGCCGTTTAGGTTCTTGAGCCTATATACCCTTCTACATGGGCTGAGCTTCAACTCTTAAAATTTTGACAAGCAGAGGCTATCAATGGGTAGAAGTTGTGCTCCCGACAAGGCCATATTTTATTCTTTTCAATTGTATGTACTCAAACAGATTCGCCTCTGGGTTGCCTCTATTTTTCTCTCAGCTTCCTTTAGATTCGTTGGCTATACAAGCCTCGTAATATGCTCCTCCATTATAAATAAATTGCCATACTGTCCGCGATTACTTCCTAACATATTGTTAGAGATACCATGTTAAATCTTTGTTTCTTTATTTTAAGTATCTTATATAATTCCTTATCTTAAATTGCACCGTTTATTATACTCAAAACTTCAAGCTCGCTGCTATAACACATATATATGATCGATAATGTCTTAAAAGTGCAAGCTTCAATCAGTTTTGTCTTTTTCAATCTCAACTTATAAGCCTTGGTCGTTCTTGTTACCTACTTTTATTATCTTAATATAATAATCTTATAGGTTAATTTTCGTTATTCCATGACTCCACCATACCAATCATCTCATTGGTAAGCTATTGTCTCACCAACGAACTAATTAATTAGACATACACGAGTGCCCTTCCTCGAATTGAACGGATTATATTCCTCCTTTTGCTCCCCCACCTACAGGGTAGATGCTGTTCCCTCGAAAGACTACCCTTTTATCATGGAAAACACTGCTTTTTCGTCCGATTTTCATGTGTTAAGCATGCCACCAACATTTATAAGTGCACATTTGTTTGAGACAATCGGATTCGGAATTATCTGTCTTTGGAATTTGACAAAAATATTGACTTAGTTCCGATGTTCACTTGGTGGTCTGGTGCACATTATTAGTCATGGGTTTATGGAAATCAAAAGTTGAGGAATTAAGGAAATGAATAGATACTAGAGATCATTATTGTTGATAGATTTGCAGACAGTGTACGAAATAACCTTATAAAGCTTTTTCCTGATCTGATTAATCAGTGAAAAAGCCTTGGACTATATAGATAATAAATCATCAGGTGATGAAGCAATCTTCAAACACACTCTTGAACAAACATCATATGGTCATGGTTAGAGAATCATTAAGAATGATTCTTTAGTACAAACTCATTGAAAAACCCAAATTTGCAAGTAATTATCCTGTATCCATGTGAAAACTCATAATTTGATCTTCACATTAGAGCAATGAAACATGATCATGAGGGAAAATTAAGACTCAAATCTTACAAGACATCCTCACATACATTAATGAGTGATTAGTAGGGAATTTCTTGCCCACATATAACATGCATAACATCATTAACAATACACTAATTACGATTCACATGCACATGATTCTATCATAAAGTTGGATGAAGAAAGAACCTTGTACATGTTGTATGTAGTATTATGATGATTAGTATAGATAACATCTTAATTTCGCCGATTCTTTAAGCATTGCATAAACTATCCAAACATGTTTCATTGTCGTTAGGGGGGCATCATTTACACATACTAGGGACTTCATTAATTTCAAATTAATCGAGTTATCGATTTCCGTGAAATAAAAATTTTATTTGAATAACTTTTTTACCATACAATTAATTGACAATACCTAGAGACTTAGAGTAATCATGAACTCTTATTATTTAGAACTTGAATTAATCTATCAATGGATTAATTATCATTATATATTCATAAATTTGAAATTGATTCATGCATTGATCGAAGGTAACATATATGAGAATTTGGAGGTTAGGTGTTACGGATAAGAAAAGGCGTGCAATCTTGCAACAAGTGTGGAATTTATAATTTAACAAAAAAAATACAGAGTAGCTTAGAGAGTTTGTTTCCCTGGGTCACTTACAAAGTGCAAATGGCTCTAAATTAATTATTGAATTGTTGGTAGATGAAGGCATGCATGCATGAGGATAAGATCGAATTTCTTTGTGACATACATTTGAAACTTATCATCTTTTACCAACTTACTCGTACCTATGTATCTTCATTGTCATAATGAGCTTTGAAATCAAAACTTTCTATACATACTCCCTCAAGATTATTTATTTAAGATTGTCTGATTTTGACTTTAATTTAAAAAAGAATATTTTAGTAATAATTAATAAAGTGACATATTTATTTAAAAAAATGTATGTAAAAATTGATCAAATATTAGAAATTATGTGAAATGAAAAAAATGAAAGTATACATTCTTCATGAAACCAAAGTAATATTAATTTACAGTAGACGTCTCTGGTTAAGGCGTGATATACATCAGTCATATTTCAATGAATAATTAAAAGTCGGATGTTAATTTGACATTTATGATAAAACTCAATTGTTTGAAAATAAAGCCACATTCAATGCTTAGACTCTTAGAGTATGTTGAAGGCTTAAAGCTAAACAATTTTGGATTAGTATCGGCCATCCTCCTACAAAAGCTTACGAGTCCATGGACAAGAGAGCCAGTCCATGTGACAGCCTATGAGCCCATTAATAAGATAGATAGCCCACAACAAGTATTACATGTCAATATGTCATTGATGTCAATATGTTATACTTTCACAATGTATTACAAGATACCAACTCACCGATTAACGAAACAGAAATAAGTAATTTAAATATCAAAGACTTAAATTTCTCTTTCACGCACATGAAGTTCTGACATTTAAAGTTTGCAGAAGTTCTCGCCCCCCCTCGACTTGGGCGCACATCCCACGATTCACCTCTTCGTAGAATCCGTGATGCACTGGGAGACCACTAAATATGATTCGCTTCCACACTTTTGTCATACTTTAACAATCAAGTATTTCAAATAAATGTATTTGAAATATCATCAAATCCACAAATCGTGTTAGGAGATTACGAAAATATTCTATCTAACCATTTTAACGTAAATACTTATACATTACAAGAGACATCGAAGAAGAGAATACCTAAGCCATGATTTTCTTATAACCCTGCCAAGTGTATCCATTTCGTATCTAGTAGAAAGGATACGCAATTTATATGGATGACTCCTAAATTTATACACTACTATAGATTTGATGAGTTATAGCGTTCATTTTTTTTACTACGATAACGTTTTTGAGTGCTATTTAAGCCAGCGTTATTGTACCTCAAATAATGCCTCTATAAAGCTTATTAGATATGTCAACCAATAAGTTTTTCCTCTAACGCTATTGAAGTCATATGTTACTGATTATAACGCTATACAAAACAATATTGAAGTTGTGTTACATTAATTACTATAACGCTTCTGAATGATATTGTAGTTATTTTTAACGTTGTATAAGCTAACAATATTGTCGCTTAGATAGCACTTCAAAAGAGCTACTTAGTTTAAGTAGCAACATAGCGCTCAAACGAGCGTTGTCTAAGTCACTACTTTAAATTAAGAAAAAAAGGAGAATTATTAAAATATGAAAATTAAATTTTCGTACTTTAATAATTCTCAATTTTTATGAGTAACTAAAATAAGCATTATACAAAAAATACACCAATTTACATCACTTAAAATAATATATAACAGAAGCTATAGTTATGAAGATCTTTGCTATCTTCATCTCTAATAATACATCTAGAAAAAGTTATGAATCCAAATTTTCAAATTTATCTTCCAAAAAATCTTCTTCCTGAAAAATATCTCTTAAAATATAAATAAATATATACATTACTTACAATTGAGAACATGTAAAAAAAAAATGACCATATGATATCTTCTTTGAACTACAAAACTAGTTGCTAATAAGTTTGTAATAGATCTCAAGTGATTGAATATAGAGTAAAAATATACCTTCTTAACAATCCCGTTGTCAGTGATGAAAAGGCTTCGATATGCCTTATTCAAGAAGAATTTGTACCAGACGAAAGCAGGGAGCTGAGCTCGGTACAGGAGGAGCAACAGTTGGCATGACCTTATTTATCTCTATAAATAAAATGAAAATGAAATGGCCAGGTTTGTCTCCATAAATCAATCAAATATTATCTCATTACAAGGGGTCCATGAAAGCAAGCAGTCTGTCTCAACTCTAAATACTAAACAAACGTATAAATACTAACACTTGAGTCCCCATGAAACAATAACTAAAAAACTTAACATAAAAGAATAATACTCCTAATGGGAGTCGACGAGAATATCCAACACGCGCTGCATCAATATACCTCTTATCCTTAACAAACTTTACCACCTTCATTCATACATATAACTTAAATTTTAATCGAGAATATTATTTTTATACTAAAGTACATTGAAATTATCAACCTTTTATATATTTTTCACCAAAAAGTATACACTATATCAATATTATTTTCCAATGAAACATAGATATTCAAATCCCAAAAACTCCCCAAATGAAAAATAGATCTACAAACCCCAAAAACATATCAAAAAACCCCAAACCCCATATCAAATAGTAAATGAAGAAAAAACAGTAGAGATTTAATGAATACACTTTAGGAATAAAACTAAGAGAGATTTATTTTAGAAATAAAAACTAACATAGAATTGCAAAAAGGAAGAGGAGGCGGTTGTTGTCATACATTCAAAGGCTATGGTGTTAAAGAAATACTCCGAAATTTAAGGGTAAATAAGGGCTGTTTTTGTATTTTTATTTTAAGGGGCTATTATAACCATTCATAAGTGCTATTGTATTTTAATTCAGAGTAATGCTCAAGGAGTGTTATCTTAAAATTTTATATAAGTGTTATTGGAGAAATTATATTTTTTCATTCCTTATATAACGTTTACTCCAATAGCGCTTCAAATAAGCATTATAATAATGTAAAATGACATAGCGCTTATGTAAAAAGCGCTATTGAAGTTGTTTTCCTTTTTATTTTATATTTATTAAAGTATTTTAACCTTATAAACGCTATGTTAGATTTCATTTCTATAATATTTTTTAAAAGCGTTATTAAAGTGGCGCTATTGCTATTCAAATCTGTAGTAGTGATACTCTCTAATACATATACTTCATCATAAAAAAAATAGTAGTAATAACACAACATATTAGTTGAATGTATAAACATATTAATTTGTATGGCAAAGAGACGCGATCATCACTTACAGCATTATGTTTTCACTACATTGCTCCATTCATTATCATTATTTGTTTCTAGTCATTTTTGTTAATTGTTAACAGGCCTGGTGAAGTCAACTTTAATCAATATACCTGTATAATAAGTTTGACATATAAAATTTTAATAAAATAAAATAAAAAATGAGGAATATAATCACCTCCCCTTTCCCATGGCATCTGAATGGCATCTTTTTATTATATTCCTCATTTTTTTTTAATTAACATTTTATATGTCAAATGACCATCAGACTCTAGATATGTCGGGATAAAAGTTGACTTCACGTATCATTTAACAATTGGAGCAAAATGACCAAGTTAAAATGATTTCAGCGAAATGAATCTGAACCATAATATCTACGAAATGAAATAACGGTAAACACAAGAATACGAACATTGCCCACCTTTACCTTTCATGCATTTTGCTATGTTTGTTTACAGACCATAATTGATGGTCAAAATAAAGAGTTCAACAAAAATTATTAGACATCTTTGAAGAAGGTGGTATTTCAAAATGCCAAAGTCTTCCAACACTTTTAACTAAATACTTCTTACACAAAATCAAATCTCCCCAAGTGTTCTCAACTGGACGATCCACATCATGCAAGAACACATGCGTCACACCGGAGCTTCTCCTATTCCTCGCCATTATGGCCGCCGAGAATATGGCGGCCATCCGCCCGGGCGCCTCCGGAAAATATCCTCTGGGTGCATCAATCATTATCAAGTCCCACTCCTTATCGTACACTTCATTGGGTAGCATATCCAACGCTAACTTACACTTGGTGTTGCCACGTAATATTAAATTATTTTTCGTGAAACATTCTTGATCGGTTAGATAAGATTTCATGAGCTCATTGGCTTCTGACAACTTTGTGCGGTACTTGACCGTGTGTGCATTTAGATAGGGCGCATTTTTCAAGATTGTCTGGACCCACTGAGGATCCTCTTCGAGGAATAGTGTGGTGCCACGTGGATTGAGAGAAGTCCACATGAGAGAATCGTGTCCCAATCCAAAGACGAGAAAGTTAGCTGGTCGGCCAAGGGATCTAAGAACCTCGAATGTAATTGAGATTTCAATGAATGATTGTTGTGGAACCACCTTCGTGGTGGCATAGTGGCGGATGGCCTTTAGTTGCAACTCTTCTCCGGTTAAACTTGAGGCTTCCAATGAATTATTCTTGCATAACAAGGCCATCTCTATAACATTCATCAAACTTACTAGCAAAAATGCACCACCTAGTAATCCAATCACTAATGAAACAAGAAGAATCCATACCTTGTGTTGTTTGAAATATCGACTTTTGACATTTCTATGCATCTTTTTTTTTTCTATTGGCTTGTCAATGTGCTATTTATTATCTACAGAAAAGGTATTTTGGGGTCAAGAATTGTGATGCCGACATACTTTTCTTCTCTTTTGTATTGATTCATAATATTGAATAATGGATTATGCTTAGTTAGTGGAATCAATAATGGAGGTGCATAGTTAGGGACAAGTAAGCATTATCTAAAAGTTCCATTTCTCATATTTCTTTCAAATTGCTTTAAAATTTCTATTTCATATATTTCATAAATATCACCTTTAAAATTAATGAATATGATTGAAATATCAATAATTACGATTATAATACAAACTAACAGGGTTATTCTAATGATTAATGTATATTACTCGCAATGACGAGACTTTAAATACGAGTCATAACTCATAACAATGACAATAAATGAATTTGATATATATAAAGAAAAGGTATTAAGAGTAGAAAATGAAATACTATATATTACTAGTATTAATAATAACTTAGGAGATTCTAAACACATTAGGGGACCGAGTTTGCATTAATTTTCTTTAACAAAATAAGAAAAGAAGGCCCATTCGTGAATTGTGACAACTTTGCATATCCATTTTTTGGATTTTTTTTTTACAACAGATAGATTTCAGCAAATGCCAATCAATCAATATATAGCAACAATAATGGCTTAATGAGGATATTATTCCTTCGGTAGGATATTAGTTTATGAGACGAATAATTGTGAAGAGGTCCACATTTTACACCTAAGTCGGCAGCTAGGGTGCTTTCTTCTCATCTTTTTTAATCATCCAAATTGTGGTATTATTACTCTGGCCACGAAAGAAAGAACTTTATGATATGGCATAGATGGTTGAATTTATTTTTTAATTGTTAAACTTAAGTGTTTGAAGTTTCAACTCTTACCGGTATGGTCCGACAAAGTTAACTCTTCGGTCCTAGCGTACAATACCTGGTCCGAACTAGTTGAGTCTAACGAATCAGGCCGGCCTTGTAACATGTTTGATGGCCTGTGGTTCCCCATTAACGCACGTACCGGACTGGCCCACAAATACCCGCTAATTATTCTGGCTCGGCGCCCGCAGATCGAGCCACGACACGCGAATCAAACTGCACACGCTACAACTATTATAACTCTTTTTTTTTGCCTAAACGGTACCATTTTAACAAAGGTAACCATTCGAACCTTAAAATTTGGTTAAATCAACAAATAACATTTCTAATGAAATAACTTTTTATTAATACTTCAAATAGCTAGTTTAAGATACATGCCTTTTCTCGCAAGCATTCATACTGCATAAACGGACAACTAATACAATACAACGACATGTTCGGGCTTCTTCGTGATTTAACCCGAAGTTACAAAAGCCACCAACGGTTGTGGCCATGACTATCAACAAATTCAAAGCAACGATCCGTGAAGTACATGGTGCTGCTTCGTCACCATCCTCGAACCTTCCATTTTCGATTTTCACGTCATACACCTCATCATCAACAGCTAGCTTACAATCACCTTACAAAAAAGTCGACACTCGAACAGCGGGAGCGTACTGATTTTTTCTGCTTGGATCTATAATAACCTCAAGCACCTTCGTGACGGCACTCCTCTAGAATTTCATCTATCGAGGCGTGAAATAACTTGGTGTGATTTGTGAACTTGTTATTAAGTCGATACTTATGATTTGTGAACTTGTGAATTGCGGATTATTAAACACTTAAAAACGGTCTATTTATGTATCAAGAAAATATTTATGCACATTATCGGGATACAAACCAGATACCTTTTAAATGAAACGGTACCCCGATAATTCATAACGATAGCTAATCTACACGTGTTTGCCACGTGGCAATGCTTCGATGGAATCTACCACGTTAATGTTCAACGACTATTTTATATGAAATTTTACGAGTCAGGACGCTGCACCGCTCGATTAAACTGCACTAATGCAAGTTTCCAACGATTACTTTTTATGAAATTGGGTAATGAACGGGTACCTTGGTTGAGACGGCACTGCTTGTTCCAAATGTATATAATTAGAATTCCAAAGTGGTACCATTTTATTCATCCTTCATTTCTCACAACTCACAACGAAGAGCTCTATAAAAGCGGGGGCAACACATCCCTTCAAGCTTCTCACAACTCACAATAAAGAGCTCTATAAAAGGGCAACACCTCCTTCATTTTCACAACTCACAATCATTCTAAGAATCTCAAAAGAACAACAATCACTTCTAAGCAAATTAATATCTTCATTACTTGTTTAGAGTTTCAAGTCTAAGGATTCTTTTCTGTCGTATTGCTCTGCCGTTAAATCAACAATCTTGGATTCTCGCTTCTATCTCCTAGCTTCCCAGATATCTACTCAACTTTTTATAAATTCAGATATTTGCCCTTCTAAATTACCGGCATCAAACGAATTCCTGCAAAAATGCTCAAAGTGATAAATGGCTAGCATGTCTAATGATTGTGTTAATTTAGAGAGATGATGGAATTTGATGGATGAACTACCCGTTATTAACTCTCTCAATCTAGTGCTACTTTTGATACTACTAATGAAAGGAAAAACTTTGCGATTTGGAAATATTTTTCATAGAGACTGAAAAGCAAACACAACTTGTTTAAATTGTAAAGAGTAATTTCATTACGGAAAATCTATGGGGTAAAGTGGAACCGTCATCTTGCTGTGACCAAATGTCATAAAGATCACTAAAGATAATGCATGAGAAGCGGTACACAAGAACTATTAATACCTCAAACCCAAGAATAACTTTTTTTAGTATTTGGCTTATAGATCGTAAAACTATGAATTTGTAACGGTTAGATCAATCGCTTTTTTAGTATTTGCCTTTAATCATCATACTGATGACGCTCACTAAATAGATTCAAATGTCATATCCCATAGCAATACGTATCCCCCCGCACTACTTTAATGTAACCTACGCTTAAATATTTTAAAATGAAAGAGATCTTCTAGGTAAAACTCTTATGAATTTGCCTTTATAAAATGTGTTTTGCCTAGTAATATTAGTGTCCTCGATTTTGATATAATTATGGTAATATTATCGATCGATCAAGGTCAATCTTATTATGAAAATTATATATTTTTAGATCGACATAAACATAACAATATTCAAATTTCTAAGATATACTGATGTGTCAATGATTACAAATGTTTGAATAGGATTACTTCACTCTTATTTGATAACGCTGGGTTGCTAATACCGCTTCAATTGAAAATTAAAGATACCTATAAAACTCTATTTTATTGAACTTTTCATGTTAGATGTTTATGTCACGCCCTTCAATTAGTTAAAGACGTAAATAAAAAGTTATTTGGGATGAGTTATTTTACCAATTGGTAAGGCCAAGTAATTTTGTTGCTAATGACGGGGTGCTAAGACATTTAATATAAAAATTGGTTTAGACTTTCGCAAGAAGTTTAAAAAATTAATTTTGATTGCGATACTAGATGGAAGTCGATTTTATATGACAGTTCGTATATATGTATAAGGAGGAAATCACACATTTTATGAGATGTATGCTTCGACAGAATATTATGTTCACTCACATATAATAATTGAAATATTGCTATGAATTACTTAAGTTTCTGTGAGCCACTTAAATATTATACTAAAGTTTTGTCAACTCAATATGTGAACCAAATATTCATCTTACTTAATGTGTCGTTAATCTTATAATTCAGATGACTCAAACGTAGATGGTTACGTTGTTGTAGAGCATTGTTCTAATATGGAAGATAAGTTTTTAAATATTTTCATCTCGGTACCATTATGCATATGCAATCGTATAATCTTGGATCCTAATGCTAAATTGTCATTTAAATTTCTATGAAATCGTGACATGAGCTTTAGTACCCTTAATCCCAAGAAAGAGCTAATGCTCGTAAACGGAAGATCAATTGAAACGCATATGTATAACACGCATAAAGAAATACCAATCGCATTTTGAGAAAAGGCCGCACCTCAAGTAGTGTACAAATTTTAACAGTTCTCAAGGGAGTTAAAATACGGCCAATACGAGTCACCTTAAATGGTTTACGATTATTAGGTGAAACTAATCCAATCGCTTCCACAAAGACACTAAATGCAGCTTAACTCAATATTTAACTATTAACTTCTTGAATCGAGTCAATATAATGATAAAAATCCTTTTGATATATTAAAATGGTTACTAGAGGAAGCCTTGTCGGGTATCAGTTTTAAGATGGCAAAGAAATATTTTCTTATACTTATAGGTCTACAATAACTAAGTTTAATCCACACATTTAGCATGGCGTAAGCTACAATACACTCAAAAAGACGTTTCAAGACTCTACAAGTTTGGCTTATCAAGTAATGCTAAAGGTATCAAGGATCGACGGCGGCCGAAAGCATGACGCAAGATAAAGACTCAATCAAATGGGCGAGTGAAATGATATGTTCGATTTCCATCTTAATGACATCAAAGAAGAAATCAAGAAGACGCAAGCAGGCAGCTGAACACAATGTAAAAAGACTCGACAAAGCCAGCGATTCAAGATGAATTAGTTTATACGATTAGATTTGTAATAGTTTGTATAATTTGATCAAGGAAACTTTGTAAACTCCCCGGCCCGCACGAGTATAAATCAGAATGGCTACCAATAAAATATCTATTTTGTTTCAATTTGACAAGTTTATACATTTTTTAATACCTTTAAATGTCATTAAAACGTCATACCACCTCATCATAAACTAAGACCATCACAGTACTTAAACGTGGTACCGTTTATTATCCTACGTTTAATGCTTAAGCCAATAAAATGACTTCTACTCTCTGGAAGTTAAACGTCCCACCGTTCAAATACAACGGCCCACCGTTTGGTATTGTAACGTGGTACCGTTTGGTTGAAACGGTATCACGTTGAGTTTGAATACATAATAAACTAGAAGCGAACGTGGTAACGCTTGGTTTCAAACAAGCACTAATGCTTATATCGTAAGGGTTTGAGGAGGCGCGATTTTTGAACTTCATCTCATAACTTCCACAATTTTTCAACTTCCAAACCAAAATTAACCTACAAATTTCTTCAATTATTCATCACATCAACCCATAAACTTCTTTTAAGTTTTCTATTTACTAATCTATTGTTGATTTACACTTCAATTTCAAAATGGCACAAAAAATAAAAAAAATGGGCAAACTATCCACACAAGGCCAAGAGAGGCACACGCGGACAACGGCGTATCTAAGAAGAGGGCTGCATAACCCATAGTCGAGGAAGGTGCTAAGAATCCACAATACAAGCAACAACAAATAAGCAGCAAGTCGGTGAGGTCGGTAACAAGTGATGTTTGGGTGACAGTGGAGGCACGTAGCAAGATGCGAATGTATAATGATGAAAGCTAGACGGGTAAAAGCTCTTATTCCAATATTTAGATGACGCTAAATTATGGAATTTGCACGTTTAGTCGCTAATGGTATCCGACATAGTAGTTCAATTCTATAAGTCTACGGGAATGATCGTATACGAACTAGATAACGCGACCTATGATAGGACGTACTAATGTCATCAACGTGTACAAAGGATGATAAATCATAAGGATTTGAAAAGTGAATTTCGAGAACGAGACCAGAAGGTACGAGGATTATCCAATCCAGGGGCAAAGTAGAACCGAATTCATAAATGCTAAGAATGCTTAAGATTCTGGGAACACAATCATGTGAGCCCTCTAACCAAGTTAGTTTATAAGGTCAATTTGTACTGTGGCGAAGCTAAGTGCCGAATGTGGTCCAAAGAATGCTTGCTTCCTACCACCAGTTTTACGCAATACAAATGTTCGCTATCAAGGCCTTGAACTTGCCACGGTTATTAACTACCTCATATTATCCATGTTTTCACTATAAAATAAGGCCTGGCCAATATGGTACGATCCTATCCCATTTGTCGGTGAATGTAAATGTCCCTGTTTTAGAATGTCGTAAAGAGCGAGGTTAATAAGGGTTCAATGGTGAAAAGTCTCAATTGCTAAATTTGGAAGTTTATTTATGGAGAAGACGCTGCTTGCAAGCCGTAGATTTATAAACAATTTGAGGAGCTTAGCACGAAGCTTTCTGATGCAGAGCTCAAGCGCTTCCAATAAAGTGGGTACTTAAGTACGAAGCCAATGGGAGTGATCCATCTATTTCCTCAAACAGGGCAGCATCCACCTCGCTAAATGGTAGGGCCCGATGTTGAAAACCACGTAGGAGTTCCTCTGTAGTTGATACTTAAAGAAATCGGGGCTTGAGGAGAACATATCATTGGAAGAACGAGGTGAACGATGAAGACGTGAGATAATCAGTCAGCGTAAGACGCCGACATGCATTAAGGACAAGGGGAGAGGACGTTGAACGCATATGACGTCACGAGGATCCATAAGGGAAGTAGATGTCCTGCTTATTTGGTGATCGCACAACATTTTCATAAGCTCCTAGCCGAGCCTCCCACGATGCCTTGCCTTCTTCACCGCCCCTCTTCGACATGCCCACCCTACCGCTTAAGAAGTGATTCCCAAGAAACACAATGCACGAATGTGTTTACATTCATGTGTTCAAGTTTGAAAATGTTTTTATTTACATACTTTAATGTTTGAAACGATTTTACATTTCATGTTATATTTGAATTTGTTGGTTTAAGCTTTCAAATTATTATCGTGACGCTAGTTTGAACAATGTTTATGTTACTAGTGTTTTATTAACTGTCATTGAGGTTTTAATATGTTATTTCTCGCAGTTCGATATGTCGCGAATGCTGCGACCATGAATGACTAGAGTTTTCTATTAAGTAAATTTACTCTTTGGATGGAACGATACCAAGTTGCAATGGTACCCATTAACGCAGAGTAAAAGCTGGTACTTAAACGGTACCACATTAGTTCCGGTATTAACGCCATTACCACGCTATGGGCTCGAATCGGGCCCGGCCGAATACTCACCGAATACTGAGCTGGCTCGACCGCGGCTCGGCCTAACTGCCCCCATCCGACCCACTAGTTAACGAATCAGGCCGTCAGGCCTGGGGGCCCGGCCGACCAACCGAATCAGCGGATCTGCCCCGAAGGCCCATCGAGGCCCGGTTCGATGTAATAATGCCTAGTCCAACAAGAGCGATAACAGATTAAATGCAATATTCTATACCTCTAAGTCTATTAACTGCCGGACTAGATCCACTGTTACTAATCTCGTCCGTATCCACCAATAAGATGTCATCCGCTTATTGTCCAACTATGGGCCGATCTGCCGGACCGCCCCGCTATGATCGCTAATTTGTTAACGGTGGTCGAGAACCATTATAGCTCCCTATATTGATTATGTAGTATATAAAAGCCGACGGTCGTGATTTTTTTTTTTTAGCTCGGTGAATAAGTCAGACGGGGCATTGAAAGTTACACCTTCTAAATTAAAATTGTTTTCCGCCTTTTGTAGATACTTTCTATCAATTATCCATTACCTACAAGATCAACTTCTATTATTTTATTCAACCCGTTTCCATTCTGCTTTTTTTTCATTCTGCTATTTTTCTTTCCTTCGCTCCACATCTTCTATTCATTATTGAATTATGATTCATCATCCATTACATTTTGTTCGAATTAGTTTACTGGAAGACAAAGGCAAGTCTCGCCAAATTGGTGCTTAAAAACAAATAGTTAGCCCACCTTTCATATATTTTGGATTTTTTTTTAATTTGTTAAGGCAATGTATTATTCCCACCTTCTCATTTATTTGATTTTGGTTATATATATACGTAATAAAAGTAAATAGTTAGATTCCACCTTCGATGTATTTAATTTTTTTTTCTTTTTTTTTTATACGAAGAAAAGCAAATAGTTAAACACACTTATGTATTTGATTTATTTTAATATGTCGAAGAAAATAAATAGTTAGGCTACTTTTGATGTCTTAATTTTTTTTAAAAGTAAATAGTTATACTTACCTTTCGATGTATAATCTGTCATTCAGACAAATAATATTTCGTTGATGAAAATATTTGCTATAATATTACCGACATTACTATTGACCTTTTTTTTTTGTTTTTTTGTATAATTAATTTTAATTACATATTTAAATTTTATGTTACAAAAAAGTACTTAAACTTTTCACTAATTATGATTAGACCAACTTTTGGTGAATCGCGCGGTGGTTTTACGTCTCCAGTCGAACCTCTGTTTAGCATATGTATATATCGAGTTGTACTTAGATGCTTTACTTTCTTTGCTAGGGCACATATAAAGAGTAATATAGTAATAAGACGTTATTAATTAGTTTCCTTTTTGTAATGGAGATCTTTCATTAAATGTTAATATTAATCCTCCTATTAATTGTTAGTTTCCTTTTTGTAATGGAGATCTTTCATTAAATGTTAATATTAATCCTCCTATTAATTAGTTTCATTTTTGTAATAAATATATTTCATTAAATACTAATACCAACATTAAAACTTCCTAAACCTAAAAAAACTCTCACAAATTTTCAGAAAATATGTAAGAATAAAACTCCATTGAAGCAAATTCGAAGTTAAGGAGCAATAATCAAACCCAAAAATTACAAAAAATTGAATAAAATGGTGAAGAATAGCAAAATAGAAGGAGGTACTTTTTTTGAACCATTAGAGTACTAATTCGCTTGATAATTTAGCAAATACCATGTCGTTTCTGACAAAACATGGTTAAATTGTTTTTGGATTATGTTAAATTTCGCTTTGACGGAGTATTAGATGCGTGATGTTATTGTTGTTACCTGTAATTGTTTTTCAAGTTTGTTTGTTAAATCAATTTATTGTAGTTTTGTAATGCATCACGTTGAAACTTAGCGGAATTCGTGAATCAAGTGTTACATTTTCTAATGTGTAGGTGTTGTGTATTTATTTACTGATTGATTATTCTAAGTAATTTGCTAGTTGCTCGCATTTTTACATATACCAACTTCTTTGAATGTGAATGGCATTCCGATTTGATTAATATAATACCATATATGATCATACAAATCCATATTAATGTAGTGATATTAATGAACTACTAATATATACCATACCCCATAACACAAATTGTATAACATACATATTCTCATATAAATAAAAATTACTGATATTATATTATCCAATACCATATCACGCAACAATAATTTTATTATATCAAGAAAAAATATCATGTATCCTTACAAATCGATACACCATATTCTTTAATATAATTGTATTTTGCTTTATTTAATATAATACCACGCATTTAATTATTTGATGGTATTAATATAATTTAATTTGATTATTTTAGTTGGAGGTATTTTATTATGCATTTTGAATTCCATAATACTAATGTAATATCATATATGAAAATATGATTAGTTTATGTGGTTTGAAATGCCATACCAAGAATCGTAATGGTATTTTGGTTTATTTTATAAAATATCATATCTATGCATACACAAGATACCACATAATCATTATACACGCATAAATGTTATTTACACGTGTTTCGCGGTTTTGGATACCTTAGCTAATCTAGCACACACCAACCATCGCCCAACATCCACCATCACGGCATCGGCATTAACTCATGACGAAAGATGCATAAGCATGCTGGGTAAGACGTTAAACCCAACAGTTAAAGCAAGCCGAAAAACAAACGAAAATCACGCTGGCTGAACGCTTATGGAATTTTCAATACAATTTGTAATAATATATGTTATTTTTTATTCATTGTACTAGCTCTTATATGTAATCGCTTGTAGATTCCAGAAATTAACAGATATCATTATTAAAAATGTATTATATTTCAAGATTACTTTTACATACCATACCCATAATTTCAAACATAATCACATATAATTTTCCACATCGTTTTATGTAACAACACCATCATATTATAATGATGCTTTTAGTGATTTACAAGAGCATAACATACTAATATCAATATAATATTATTAGTATATTCAAAGTATAAAATATTATCAAGTTACAATCAATTAATAGCAGATTTTCAAAATCCTGCATATCGACATAAAATATAACGGGTATTTAGTACCATTGACGCATACCGTACTCCAAAACACAAATTGTGATACCATACAATTTAAAATGAAATTAAGTAGTATGAAAATTAACTTGATATTTTTCAGATGGTTTGAAGATTCAGAGATTTTGACGATCTTAATTTGATTGAAACGTAATGCTTATAGACTGGGATGGTTACAAAAATCTAAAGCAATTTCAAATTAAATAAATCTAAATACAAGTCTAAAATAAAGGCTTAAACAAAAAGAAAAAATAAAGAAAGAAGATTTAGATGTAAACAATCTAATCTTGCCTATTTTAATTCTTTTTTTTTTTTTAAAACCCGACTTCCAAACCATCTTATTTGATATTACTATTCATCAAAAGCTTAAATAATGCTACAAGACAGATTTAAGACTATTTAAACATATAAAAATAAGTCTATAAGAAAAACTGTATATATCCATATTTATTCAGTTACTGGATTATTTGATTTTCTTAGGCCAAATATCCCCTTTCTCTCTCATCACGTCTGCTGAATTTCTTCTCCTTCATACCCTAAATCATGTCTCAGGTAAGATCATTTTATTCTCTTTTTAATTTAATTTAATTTTCAATTTTAATTATTATTATTTTTAGTATTTAAATTGTAGGTTAAACATGGTTTCAATTGATTTTTTGGTTATTGGTTTTGATTAATCAAGATTTTAATACCCTTTATTCTGTAATTTGACTACATAAACTTGGAATAATTTTTTTTTTGGTTATAATTTTTTGTTGTTGAATAATAGGTGGATAACAGAAATTCTTCAGCTGCCAAACGTGCCAGAACTGATGGTATATGTCTAAATTCATTGGATTTATTTTTATATGTGATTGTATATATGTTTGACCCGGGCTGAGCGAGAAATTTGTTTTCTTTTGGGGGAGGGATTGGGGTAGAAATATTGATACAAAAATAGGATCTTGAAGAATTTAGGATAGAAAGAATGGATTTTTAACAATTTAGGATAGAAAAAATAGGATTTTTAAGAATTTCGCCCAAGTTAGCTGAACTATATATGTAATTATACTGGTATGTGAAATGATTTGATGGTTGAATGAATCTCACTTGATGAGGTTCATGTATTGATAGATGTTGTTCAGTTAAGTTACATGAAAAAGAGAAAAGACTGAATCCTAAATAATTCGTCCCTATCTACTACAATTTCAAGGAGTATTTGAATTGCTGAAATAGCGGAAAATGCAGTTATGGAACAACATGGCTTGATTCGTAGTTGATGCGCTTACAGTATGTGTATATGTTGATAGAAGATATTGTGTAACTAATTGGACAGTTTGTATCTGTAGTTAGTGAATATGCATGTGTGAAGTCAATTTGTTATCGAGGGTCTTAGTTTGTGCCGAATTTCATTTTATAGAGGACTAAGTTACTAGTATCATATCAATGAGAATAATGGCTATAACAAAAAGGTTGACTACTATGTGAAGTTGAGGGCAGTTAGTATTTTATGGGGTTGAGTGCAATTGAAAATATGTCTTCCTATGTAATTGAGTCGGTATAATTCATAATGTTGTGATTTTTTCATTTGTAGGTGCACGTAGGGAAGATGACTGGACATGTCCTAGCTGTGGCAATGTAAATTTCTCATTTCGGACCACTTGCAATATGCGTAACTGCACTCAGCCCAGGCCTGCAGATCATAACTCGGTAAGATGTTGAGTTCTTTCTTTTGGGTTATTTGTTTTTATACATGATTTCATGAGAATGTAGAAGCTTGTCCTTGTTTTTGTTGACTGAAGCCCACAAGTGAAAACTGATAGATAAATGAACTTTTATCTGATTTTATTCATAATTAGACCTTATTGGGTCTCTATTTTGATGGTAACGGGTTCCCTTTGTCTGAATGAGATGCTTTCATCTCATAATTGTCTTTTATACTGTATAGTTCATATGTTTTCTTGAAATTTACTCAATTTTACTGTACTTGAAGGAAGTTTGCTTTACATGAATGCCAAGGGTTCACAGGTTACCTATTTTTAGCTAGAAATTATGTGAGATATATCTAAATGAAACATATTTACCAATGTAGAAATTTGCCCCACGGCCTTTGCAAGCTCCACCACCGTATTCATCCCCAGTTCCCTATGTAGGCTCTGGGGGATTGCCCTCAATGTATATGGGTGTTCCACCATATGGTTCTTCTCTATACAATGGAACGTCTCTGCCACCTTATGATGTTCCATATGCTGGCAGCTCATCCTATCCTTACAACTATGGAAACCGTGTTCCTGGAGGAAGCCCGTATCGCCCCTTACATTTATCTGGGCCTCCTCCATATTCTGGCGGTTCAATGATTGGAAATGGCAAGTCTATGTCTATTAAAAAACTGATGCTATATTTGACTCGAATTGTGTTATTTATCATGTTTTGTTGTTTTTCATTTCTGGCAGGTGGAATGTATGGTGTTCCACCCCTGATGGATAGATATGGTATCGGATTGCCACCAATGGGCCATGCTGCCATGGTAAGAAGAATCATAGCATATTGTAAATGTTTTGTATCAGCTAATCTCTACAAGATGTGCTTTGTGCTATGATGATCAATATCTTCGTTCTGTTAAAACTATAATTTCTCTTTTGTATAGTTTTCTAAACTTTGGAATGTTTCTGTCAGGGGCCTGGCCCAAGATACTATTCAGATGATAGACGCTCTCCGGTGCAACAGGGAAAAATTGGAGGTATGTGGTGTTGATTTGAGTATCTCATTCCGTACGTACTAGTTGATATTTCTATGGAAAGATTTATTTTTGTATTGCTTATGTATTTCTTTCAGATGGAACACGAGATAATGACTGGGCCTGTCCCAAATGTGGAAATGTCAACTTTTCCTTCAGAGCAGTTTGCAACATGAGGAAATGCAATACACCAAAGCCTGAACCCCAGGTCCCTATTTGAAACTGAATTGTCATGTTAATTATTTTACTGTAGATCCTATTAGCATCTAATTCCTATATTAATGATATGTTTTAAAGTACTTACCGAGTTGCATCCTATCATCTGCAGGGTCAGAAGTCTGTGAAGACCTCTAGTATGTCTCGAGTTAAACTTGATTCTGTCATATCATATCTATGTACTTATAATTGTTTCCTCTTAGAACCAGAAATGCCAGAAGGGAGCTGGAAGTGCGAGAAATGCAACAACATAAATTACCCCTTCAGGACCAAATGTAATCGGCAACACTGTGGTGCTGACAAGCCATCCGAATCTGATAATAAGTCTCCAACCGATCAAATCAATGAGAGCAATCAGGTCTGTTTAGATTATACAGTTCAAATGACTTGTTATTTTATGGATATGCAGATCTCCTTTATGTTTTATGTATTCAAAGTAAACCGTGATCCACCTCTTCTAAATAATTGTTTTTAAACTTCTGATTTCTTGGAGAAGCTAATTTTAGTCTAGTTTATTCCTGCAATATGTTCTAAGTTAATAGAACTTCTTTCTTTATTCCAGTGTAATGTACTTAAGTCACTTGCATTTATTGATTTTGAGTTGTCTGCTGTTCCAGTGAGTCCTAGGGCATGTCTGAGGTTTGAGGAGGTCCAGAGTATTCTTTCAGCATTGCTCAGTATTGGTGTCTGAAAGTCTGTCATGTCATCTTCCTGTTGCAGCGGTCGTTGAATTGATCTGTTCCCTCTTTATTGTGCGTGTCAACTTGTATTAGCTGAAATGATTAATTAGTCGTCTTCTTGAATTGTCAACTAAGTTGCATTTGGTGTCTTTCCTACTTATCAGTGGCAGATATTTTCGGGAGTTTTGGGTAATATTTTGTTTTGATTCTGTTCTTTTGGTAAGTCTCTATTTTAGCAGGTTTGTTGACATGCATTTATCTAGTTCCATGGAATCCTTTTTCTGCTCTAACGGAGCATGGTATTATTTCTATTGGTCAGCCATGTCATCCACCAAGTTGTTGCATATACTTTGTACACTTAAAAAATATCAGGTGTCGCATGGTAGGAAGTGGACATCGAGTTTAGAGTGTTTTAGGGTTGTGAATATATTGTTCGTCCTTAGAGTTCCACCTGAGATCTGAGTTGTATCGCTGGATACACTTGGGGAAAGAGATGCAGCTCGACTAACTAAGAATGTTTTTGCTTACTTGCATCTGATTTTCAAATGGTTAGCAATTAAAGAATACTCCTAGATTTTTATCTAACCTACAGAACTTTTTGATTCTGTTTTAAGTTATTTTTTAAAGTAGCATGTATTTTACCATCAACTGTCAAGCATCTGATGGGATTCATAGTTGGTGCGAGTCCATCATTTTAGTTGTAATCGTTGATAATTCTTTTGTTGCATGTCCAGTTAGTATTATTGACGTAGGGGCTAGACACTTAGTTTTATAGGTAGAAGTTAAGGGTTTTCAACCACACCGCTAGCTTTCAAATTAAAAACTGTACCTGTTTCACATAATCAAGTTAACCGAAGAGATTTTTTAGCCAATTAATCCGAAATCTGTCCACGATTCCTTTATTGAGCCTTAACATAGATGGTCTGCTGAGTTTGAGAATAGTTCTGATAATGCATAAATGAATGTACAACTCAGTCATGTGTGGGGAGAAGATAGAAATATGTCCCATATGACGTTTCAGCGAGTTGAATCCTCCATGTGTCCGATCCCCGCTACTGCCTGAGAGGCTGAGACAAAGGAGTGCACATTGGGATAAGCTGAGGGTTTCCCATTCAGCCTATACTCTGGAGAAGGAATTGAGTTTTGTGGCCATGTTTGTTCGACTTGGATGAAGTGTTAACAGGGATGACACTAGCTCACATGAAGCCCGAGAATCAATTGCCAGAAGAGAGGGCACTAAGAAAATCTGGTGTTGCACCCACAAACTAGGATATTTCGACGATTGAGCATTTTTTGGTGTTCTTGAAAGTGCGGATTTTCAAGATCGAAAAGCATGGTTATGCGATTTTCGTTTTTATTACTTTTTAGCTCGTTTGACAATATCTGCTTGTTTGTTTATGCTCAAAATAATTGATTAGATTATTTTCAGTCCATATTCATTCTCAATTATCAATTATTTCAATCCAAAACAACTTGGCCATAACAAAGTCAATCAATGAGAACATATTATTATTATTATAGAGATGGATGTAGAGAATTTATGGTGTCCATAACTTTTTTCTGTGTAAGTTAAAGTAGGGCAAGTCCCTATCAATACTGGAGCAATATGTGATGTTTCTCTGTGCCATGCTCTCATGTCCATGCAGTTGGCAATTTTGCTATTTTCTATCTGGAATCATCTTGGAGTCATTTATAACATCACCAACTGTCAGATATTCTTCTACAGTTCTAAGTATTAAGAGTTCAAAAGTTTTCTTTACAATTGATGGGCCAACATATAATATCATGGTGCTTGGTAGATGAGTACTATTAATGCAATGGTGCATTCTTTTACCTCCACGATTTTCATACTTTATTTGTTGATAACGATACTCAACTTTTAGTGTAAAATTGGATTCAAAATAAAGAACAAAAAGATTGAGCGGTATTGTTAAGATCTGGAGTGAAATGCCCTTCCTTGAAAGTGTAACCTCGATGTCAAAGATTCGAATCATTCATAGGATATGTGAGAACAAGTATTGAGCATTTTCTAAAGAATAATTATTAGATGCGTCGTATTCTTTTGTTTTTTACTTGTCATTGTACGGTTTGATATAACAATTAGAAAATATTGTTAGGATGATGATAAGTAAAAAAATGGAGGGAGTAGTATTTTTTTACTATTTCAAATCAGTATATTTTAGAAAGAGAGTTAAATTTACTAAATAGTTACTTTGTTAATGCAATTTTTTTTCTCAAAATTGTACTCTTAACTTCATTTTTTAACTTCATTATATTTTAGCTAATGATTTTTACACTTCATTTTTTTAAATGATACTTTACTCCTTTATTAATTTATATTAAAAGAAGAGTATCATTATTACTCGCTCGAGAGTAAAATTCATTAGCCTATATTTTTTGAATGGTTGAAAATTATATTTTTCTTCTTGTTGAAATTGATAGCTTATTATTGATTCTTGATTAAGACAACTTCATTATTGAATGGATGCATAAATGAGGACGTTGTCTTTGAATCTTGATGACTAAGCCAAAGTGTTGTGATGACAACAACGTTAAGGAAACCAATGCGCCTGTGGTTTTTCTCATAATAGTGCAACTCACGTGATTATGGATTGTCATTAATTAAATCATTAGTAATAGGGCTTTTCTAAACCCATGTTTCGAGAACATATTAAAGTACTCCCTCTCTTTTTTTATTCTTCAATAATAATGATAGAAAAATCATTATAAATTGTCAAAAGTTAATGAAATTCTAATAGAAATGGGTGTCTGGGACTATAATAAATAACTATGCATATTTGTTTTGCAAAATCGGTTGTGCATCATCTTCATCTGCACTTGAATATTCTATTATTATTGTGAAACTCTGGAGGTGGAAAAAAAACTTGCAAAATATTGTTAAAACTTGCTTAAATGCAACCGATTATAAACCAATAAATAATTCCTCGTAGAAATTCCGATACGAGACCTCTTAAATGAGTTCTCATATAATACATATACCCCTAGGCTACGAAGTATAAGTACTCTTTCATTTCAATTCAACTATGCTTTCAAATAAATAGTAACCCATTTCTAACTCAATGATTCACCAATGTAATTTGAGGTTTTTTAATCATGAATTGATGATTAATTAATGAAAATGGCACGGAACCAATTAGGCCGTGTTTTGTGGGGGTGTTCTTATAGAAAGGTTGGGGAAAGTGAAGCTGAAAAATCACTCCCAATTTTGAAGATCACTTTCCAATTTTGGCATATACTACATTGCTACTCCCTAGCTATATTACAAAGAATTACCATTATCAAGGTTTGATATTTCCAACGAGCATCCACGGCTTCAGAACATGGCCGAATAATTTGATCATTTAATTTTAATTTTATTAGTGATTAAATAAGAAAGGAAGTGACTAATGGTTTTTTTTTTTAATTAGCTTATGATTTTAAAAAATACGCCTTTAAATCAATGTAATATAATCCTTGTATGATTTTGGAATACGCGACCTCTTATATAAAAAAAATTTAAGTAAATATTATTGAATTAGATATCTTTTGTTAAAGGAGAATTCACGTTGAACTAATCTATTGTGATTGTATGTAAGTTAGTCAAATCAATCATCTAAATTGATTCAACATAATTACCTTAGTTTGGTTGAATCAATTATTAATAGTATTATTAAAATGATTGATTTATGATCCGATTCGACTATGGTTTGTTAGATAAACATGTTTATATATCATACTCCGTATATGGCAAAAGAAATCTAGTATTAGAAGATATGTCATCGAAAGAATAAGATACTCCCTCCATCCCACAAAAATTATCCACTTTTAACTTTTGCTCATCTCTCGAATTTTAACCATGTATATTTTTCAGATTATATAATAATTGATAAAAACTACATTTTAAAATTCTTTTCATTGATATATTTTTTATAAAATATTATACAACACAAATAAATATATTTAAACAAGCTGGTTACAACACAAAAAAGTGGTGAATAATTTATATCCATGAGGTTTGGCGTCGCGATTCCTTTACTTTTCAGATTCTCATTTCAGTCCCTTGGCTTTATCTTTAGTTGTCAATTAGTCCTACGACATAAGATAAACATCTTATCGACTATTATACCCTTTCATATTTACACTTTATCATTTTAAATTAATTTTAGCAAATGAAAAATATTTTTTTTCATTTAATTTTTCTTTGATAGTTAAAATTATTAAATTTTATAATTAATGTTAACTTTGTAAGTAAATAAATGTATTGTTGTAATAAATAAATAATTCTAATTTGAAAAAAATAAATAATATTTTTTAGTTAATTTTTTTATTACTTACAATAACAATTAAATAAATTTAAATTTATCATAACTTGATATAGTTATTTTAATAATTAAATATTATTATATATAAATATGTATTTATTGTATTTAAAAAATCAAGCTATAAAAAATATTGGAATTATACAAAAGTAATTATAATATGAATTATGAAACATAATAGTGTAAAGGATATGGTATAAAGAGTAATCGAGCAAGTCATAATCACTGTTGGTGGACCTAAATGCTAATATAAAAACTCTAATGACATTTACGATAAACTCTATAATTCATATACACAATTCTCAATGAAAAGCTTTTAATAATCTTTCATGGAATACTAAGCGATATAACATAAGTTTTTATCAATAACATATATTTAAAAAAGAAATAAATCATCACAACATCTCAGAAACTATTGTGCTAACTCTAAAGGATTTATTATCGGTAATATGCTTGAATTTAAATTTGTTTTGATGATAATTATAATTCTTAGATTTCTTTTGTATACATTACATATTTCACAGACATGTTGATGGGTGTCCATGTTTTTGAAATAAAAACCTTGGAGAATCATAATTTACAAACCTACAATTCAGCCTTGCAATTGTCGGACTAACGCAGAAACTTGGATCCATTATTTTAGCTTATTTTCATAGCCCTCTAACTATTTAATATTTAAATTCCCTCTAATTTTTTTCTAATATTTTAAATTGTTTTGATGACAATTATAATTCTTAGATTTCTTTTGTATATATATGCATTTCTCACCGTTTACGCTTTTGATAGTGTCCATATTTTTGAGATAAAAACCTTGGAAAATCATCATTCATAAACCTACCATTTAGCTTGCAAATCGTTGATTCAATGCTAGGAAACTGATCCATTATTTTAGGCTTATTTTCATATAGCCTCGAACTGAGCTCTACATTTTAAATTTGCCTCTAATTTTTTTACCTTTCAAAATAGTTCATGAACTAACTATCATCAATACTATCATTTCAAATTGCCCCGGCCTCAAATTTTAAGTGATGAAATTTCTCATATACTAATTTTAATTGTCAAAATTTGAGCTGCAATCTTAATGACAAGTATAGTTTAAGGGCAATCTAAACGACATATTGTAAGCACTAGCCGCAGGGTGCTTCAGAGATAATTTAAAATATTAATAATAGTTCCCGTGCTATACGGTAACAAAGCCCATTTTTATTACATCCACATCTTATTTTCAATAATTAGGTAATCAACCACATATCGAGTAAGATTTGGGACCCAGTTGTCCCAAGGCAACAATGGTCAACTAATCAATCATGCGGTGAGGGGTCTACTTTAGAACATTAATTACTTCCTCCATCCTTTTGGGCGACGCTCTTTTTTGGCCACTGCAGCTTTTAATAAAAATTGAATTTATCTCACAAACTTAATTTTCCTCCATTTTTATTACTTAATTCGACAAACTAACCTTAAAAGGAGATTTTTATTTCAAGTTAAAACGACTTAAAAATAGAGATGTAGGAGTAATAAAACCTTTTGTCTAAATATAATACTCTAATTACTATATAATTAACATTGATATGAACAACCTTTGACAATACCATGGTCCATGGAATAAATGAAAATATGAAATGATGGTTAGTTCAAGCGAATCTGCAAAGTTATACTCGGTATTATTACTCCCTTAATTAATTTAATTTTTTTTTTTTTTGTCAATGATCTTTAAGTTTAGTAAATTTAAAGCTAGGAAAACATAGAGAACTTTCCAAGTTGATTTATTTTTTGATCATTCAACCTATGAAACTGAGAGGAGTTGTTGGGTGTGACATATGATCATTTGGACACAATTTTAAGTACTCAATAGTCAATATATTAGTACTAGATTTCATTCTAATCTCAACTCTCAAGTATATGCTTAACTGACACATCTGAATTCTGATGAAAGAATCAAAGAGATCATTGCTCGACTTATTATCACCAGCATCATCATAAAGTATCGTTTCCAAAAAAAAAAAAATCAATTTGCAGTTTGATAGTGAATATAGTGTTAGAATTTACACCACTTAAGGTAGGACATTATTTCAATAATAACATTTTCATTTTTCTAAGTTTCTTGACCCTGTTTGCTTGAGGGTAGTAAAATAGAGAATGAGTAAATTCACAAGAATTCAAAATGGATTTCGCCAAAAAAATTCAACATAATTACTCCTACCATTCTAGTTTCTAAAACTGTGAAACCGTCTAGCATTCTCGTTTAATGAAAATTTCATCTACCTCACTCCCTTCGTATTTCTCTATAATATCGCCTGTTCTTTGATTATATTGTCATGTTTAATGAATAAAAATGATATTTTAGACATCCCATTCTATAATATGTTGAAGATCAAGCACCATTTATTGGCCCGCTTAATACGTGGTTTCCAGAATTGGGTTCTATCCAGCCAGTCTACTGCATCCTCTCAGACTATTCTATAAAATACCGTATACTATTTCACCATTACATAATCAAGGAAAAATTTCATCTCAATGTTTTTACTCTATTTCAATCGCTACTAACTCGATCGCCGTGAAATTGGGTTCGCGGGTCGGTCACCACCACTTTCATGCGCTTCACAAATGACTACCTAAGATCATTCACAGAACAAAGAAAAAGCCATTGGGTCGATTCTGGAGATTCGGTATCCAGCCCCGCGAGCCATTCCACCAAAGCGAGATTTCCACTGCCGACTACTTGGCCAGAATGAGTCCGGTAGTCGATCCGCTTCGATCAGAAGCACGGAACCAGAGCAACCTATCCTCAATAAAATTTGGCGGATCAAACGGGCGCCATCCAAGGGGAACGTAGTCGTTCCTCAAAATACAAATATATCTGCGACTCATACCATCAACAGCCAGCATGCATGGATATACCGCCCATCCGAACAAAGAATCGGCGTTTCTCCCCACGATCCCTACGCCAACACAGTTTCCACAAGAGGACATTCGTGAGGAAGTGCAACGGAGGGTTCGCTTGGCGAGGGAACAAGAAATTCAGCGATAGGTAAACCTTATTTCGAGTAGTGATTGCATCGTTCACAAGAACAAATAAGGCTGGATGAGACGCAACTCAAGTGAGAACACGAGGAATAGTGGTTAACATCCTATCCCACTCCATGACCCTCCATATACCCCAACTTATAGTCCTCTGTGATACTAATTTATGCTTCCGCATTATGTAGCACGTAGGACAACCTCATATAAAGTCAGTCCGTGGTACACCGTGACGGTCCTCCAATATGCTAACGCTGTTTTATTACAATAACTTCTCGCAAATCAAAAAGAGAGAGCTATTTAATTCAAAGAAACTTTGCTAGCCTCCTTACCAAGAGTCAGAAGTCAGATCTCATGTAGTCATGCCATTTACTGCGTGACTTAATGTTGTACCTATATCAGTGGGGTTCATTTTACCTCAATTCACGCAATACAGTGGCATAGGAGATCCACAAAAGCATTTGAAAGCTTCTGGCTAAAATGATATGGACATTTATGCCAAAGCCTTTCCAAATAGCTTCAATCGGAGTCGCTACTGATCGGTATACGGAATCGCCACCAATTCGACGATTCATACGCCATATCAAGGGAAGCATTTATTGCCAAGTATAACACGTCCATTACAAATAAGCAAGACGGTAGAAAGCTTTAATGATTACGCAATGTGCACCACAAAGAGTCGCTCAAAGATTTCCACGAGCGATACAAAGCCATTTTGAATAACATCCCGAGCATTGACAACAAGATAGCTTATATGGCTTTTTACCGAGGGCCTAAATTATGGCAAATTGAAGAAGACGCTAGTATAATAGACACCATTTACGAAGGACGAATTGACTAAGATGGTCAATAAACACATTGATTTGGAGAACTTACAAAAGAAAGGTGGATTAGAAGGGATACCCAAGGCCAGTCGAAGAAGCCAATATGGGATAGACTGCGAGATAGGGGGCAAATATTCAGAAAAAGACCCTACTCACCATCACGAAGAGAGTTGATTTGATATGCCCAACCTATCTCACAACAACACACGGGGGGCCAAATCCCATTAAGAATTGCCATCTCTGAGATTTATTCACAGATGGCGAACAAAAAATTGTTGCAAAAGCCTCCCGAATGAGAGTGACGTGGGCGCTTAATAGAGACAAGTCAAGATATCATAATATCATAGGATTTTGGTCACGCATAATGCATTTAATGTCGACGCCGAAGTTAAGATCGAAAAGCTAATCAAGAGGGGACATTTGGAAGGAGTTTCGATATGCGGGCGTAATTTCACGTGCTCGGCCAGAGAAGCTCCGCCAAGCAGATAACCGAATTACCACTTGTATGCGCGAGTCCACCCTACGAAAACAGAATAAAGCGATTCACCACTTAGATTGATCGACGACGATACAATCTTCCGGGGGCGCAGTGAGGAGGCGACTCGAGGAATTCTAGAAAGAATTATGCTAGAAGAGATGTATATTCCTCATCATCTATCCCAATGTCCGTGGAAACTATTACTTTTTCATATTCGAATCAGCAATGCCTCGAGTTGCCCTACGATTTATCCGCCGTGGTAATCGCCCCAACTATCATGTAATTACACGGAAAGGATATTGGTGGATATTGGAAGCTCAACAGATATATTGTATTTGTCCACCTATGATAAATTGGGATTTCCTCGCAACATGTTACAACCAATGCACACCTTTAATGTGGTTTATCAAGGCCCGATTTATCCAAAGGAAATGGCAACTTAGATTTCACTCTGGGTCAAGTAGCAACTAACCAAAGCTCAATTCATGCTGTGGACATCCCGATTCCTCATACAATGTGTTGATTGACGACCTATATTAATCGCCGAAGAGCTATTGTTTCCCCACTACACCTCAAGATGAAGTTTCTAACCGCGGGCGCAGGAGATACGTGGCAATCAAAAAGAAGGTCGAATGTGTTAATAAACTGGTTCCACTGGGAAAGGAACCAGAAAAGCAAGGAACGAGATCGAGAAATCATCTCAGGCGACACCAGAGTAGTAGCTCAAAAGGAAGAAAACACCACCAGAGTCGAAACCTCAAGCAGACCCCGGGGCCTCCTCAATGAGGAGATCATGGGCGTTCCATTCGAATAAAGGAACTAAAGAAAAATGTTCCTAGTGGGAACAATGTCAATGCGCATCATAAAGAAGGATCGATTTGCTTGATTCGAATACAAAGATACATTTGTTTCAACCCCTGCAGATGCGCTCGATGTATTAATATCACCGCTTACACCGGCCGCATTGCCGACTCTATGATAAACCCACAAGAAAAAGAAGCTAATATTTAATGATGACAAGAATCAAACAGTCATAACAGAGGTCGAAAGGCATTGAGCACATGCGATTCAAGCGAACTCCGGGGCCTTAATGGATTGCAAACGCGGATATCGGGCCGCTAAACCAAACGGAACTCAGCGGATTTGCATGCACTTCACGAGTCTAAACAAAGCATGTCCCAAAGACTCTACCCGCTACTTTTGTCTCTATGAGATTCGTGGATGGTAATACAAAGTCAGCGAAGTCTTCGATTTTATGGATGCTTCGCGAGGGTATCATCAGATCAAGATGTGCCCCGAGGGACGAAGAGAAAACATTTCATAACCGAAAGTACGGGTTGTATCAGTTGAAGGTAATGTCCTTCAAATTAAGAATGCAAAATAATTTACCAAAGAATGGTTAACTTCTTATTCGCCACCCATCATGCAAATACGGAGATATATGTCGCATTTATATAAGTCAGGAAGAGCAAAGTCGAAAAGGATCATTCAAGAATTTTTAAGGGAACATCCGACACAGAAAAGTAAATTGCACTAATCCAGCATGTTGTTCATTCGGGGTAACCTCATGAAAATTCCTAGTGTACATGATCAGCGAACGGGGAATTGAACCAAATCCTGACAAAATCAAGGCAATACTCGACATGCAGCCCCCGCGTGAGTACAAAGATATCCAAAAGCTCACGGGGTATCTCGCAGCCTTGAGTCGGTTCATTTCCAAGTCTGGCGAAAGGAATTTACCATTCTTCAAGAACCTCAGGCGAGCCTCAAGTATCAAGTTTTATTGGGATGATGAATGTGATAAAGCTTTTGAGGGGCTGAAGAAATATTTGAGTTCCCCTAAGTTGTTTGCCACAACCCGAACAGTGGGAAATATTACAACCGTATCTCGCCGCTACCGGTGGAGCCTGTAAAGAGCGGTCGACACGCCGGGGCACGGCGGCAACAAAACCGCCTATTATGCGAGATGTATGCTACATGGTGTAGAAGAAACTATCCTATTAGTTTGCATTCGCCTCTAGTCATCTCTAACGCCAAGAATCAAGATATACTTCTCAATCATATCCATCTAAGTAAAGGACGATCAACCTACGAAGAGGGTCATCATGTTCCTCATTTATCAGAAGACAATCAACCCGGTACCCATAGAGTTGAAAGTGAGTTTGACATCCATTATGTCCTCAGATAGCCTCTGCCTCAAGCTCCTACCGGATTTTGTGATTGAATGCACAACTCAAACCCCTCACATCGTTAGCGGATTGAATAATTTTGAACTGTAGCGGATAACCTTAGATCTGGCCAGAATGAGAGAGATCGTGGGCGGAATCGATTCGCCCCTGGCGACGTGGTTATAGAATATGTATCAAGCGATTCACCTTCCCCACCACTAATAACGGCGAGCACGAGGGCCCTGGGCCAGATCGATCATAGTCAAGTCATCGGCGACGCATCGCATCTCGGGTAAAATGAGATTTCTAAAGTTGATTATGGACCAAGTAAGAGATTTCATGCTGGTAAGCATAATGCACTACCGGTAAATATCATGGTAGCCAGCAAGAATTGGCCAAAAAGATTTAAAACAAGTTATTTTCGAACAAACACCCTAGCTCCTGTAACGAAGAGGTTTGCACTATCTTTCAAGACTCAGGCCACATATTATGACGACCAAAAGAGATTCATGTGGAGATTCGTGAAAAACCAAAGCATGGCTAGACATGAGCTCGCTCTGCCTGGGAGGAGCTAAAAGATCGAGGACCCCCACAGCACGACATTGCACCGGTCAACTCCCTCGGTAGTATAACTCAGTTCTCGAAGATCAAGAATCGCGCTTCGCATTTTATATGTACGATTTAAGCAGCTATATAAAAAAATCGCTGGACGGGTTCACTAATTGGGCCACAGGTATCAAAGAGGATATTCCTAAAATACCACTGGCAATACCCGCGGTGGCGCTGAGTCATATTGAGAAAAAGATCCTCGCGTCAAGATTGCCCTAATCGGGTATTTTTGGCCTACTTGGTCGTGACGCCATAGACTTTGTAAAGCAGACGCTGATATTCACAAAGTGATTTGTGATCAACAAGAAGATCAACCCACCACTTCCATGACCCCACATTAAATCATGCGTCCTATTTGCCATGCTGGGAATCTATTCAAGGGAAATTGCCTAAGGCTAAGGGGAGCCTCGAATACGTGGTGGTCGCAGAGGACTATTTCAAGAAACGGGTCAAATTGCCTCTCAAGAGAACAAAAAGCTGACAAGATAGTAAGGTTCTTGGCTGAAACACGTTATCACCGCTAGTCCCTAACATCCTTGTATCCCATAACGCCACACCAAAGCGAGGAGTTGGCAAAATTTCGCGAAAAGTGAGCACATGTAGCATCGATTCTCTCCAGCCATTATCTACAACGAATGGTAAAGCTGATGGAATGAATCACATACTTTTCAAGGGTATTAAGAAGAATATGATTCAAAAAGGAATGTAAGGCGGGGCAATGGATTGATCTAACTCCAAGGGTCTTTATAGTCCCTCAAGATCACTCCCCATATGCCACACCTGAAACTCCTTTAGCCTAGTATACGGCTCGTAAGTCGTACTCTCAAGGAGGAATAATTACCCACTTATTGCCAATCGGGATTCAACAGTAAGAAATGATCAACTAACGAGGGAACAACTTTAAATTTGTGGATGAACTACGGATCGCCTTCGTACGTAATGGAAAAGTATAACATCTCATGGCTCGCACTCTGCCACTCATGTTTAAAAATAAACAGCTTCAAGATTGAGATTTGGTGTTGTTTATACTGATCGCCCATCCCAAAGATAAAGACAAATTGAAATATTCTCTCAGCTGCATTATACTATAATAGCATTGCATACCCAAGGTCGGTAACATTCACATGCTAATTCAACTCCTTGCGGATGGTCCATTCAAGGAAATATTCTCTCAGCGCATTATACTATAATAAAGACGTATCTTCGCTAGTGCAACTAATATCGCTAGAAATATACCCACACCAAGAGCTACAACTTTGAGATCATGATAATTCCTTGATCAGACAAAGACAACTATCACAAGGGGCAAGTGGTAATTATAACACAATAAGAGAAAGCTTTGCAAAACAATGAAAACAAAACATTCATAATCGACGTAAAGAAAAGATTGTTCACTACGTGTATAATGTCACCGGCAGTATAATTTTGGCCACCATGTCATGGACGCATTCTTCGATAGGAAGTCAAGCCTGGCCGCCTTCTTCCAGAGGATCGCACTCTGTGGAGAGGAAGCAGCACACGATACCAATCAGGTATGCCGAGCCATCTCCTTGTCAAAAGAGCAATCGCCTGTGAACCTCTCGTAGGACCGACCACGCAGAGAATGCTGGTACGCCGCATTATTCGCCTCCCATCTTCTCTTTCGTAGGGTCGGGCTGGAGATGAAGGACGTGGCGTTATTCGCGAATTGAACGCGATCCGCCCCCATCCTTCGCCAGCCAGGCTCGTGGCCACTTCATCATCTCTTTGGTCTGGGCCAAAACCTCCTGGTGCCTCACGACGCCATCTAGCCTGGGCTGCTCAAGCTCGTCAGAAGCGGTTGCAAGGCTTCCTTCTCGGCTCGTGAGATTATCTTTATCGCCTCGAGCTGATCTTCTTCAAGGACCATGTCTGGGCAAATTTCGAGTAAAGCCTTTGGGAGGCCCATTCGCCAATACCTCCTCGTGATTTGCCTTTCGTCTCTCGTATTCCATATCCAATTCCTTTAACAGGTTGTTCTTTAAGAAAGGGCTTTCATACCCTCCATTTATAATTAAGGGAGTCAAGGTCAAGCTCCAGGATCGGCTCGCCGCTACCAAAGGCCCCTATCGACGACCAAGCGAAACAATGCATTGCCTCGTAAGATAATCTCATGCGAGTATCTTAACGTGTTAGTATAGAAACGCATCTAGTTTATATGCTTCATGACCGGGGAAAGCACCATATGATAACTGCAGAGTATATCGAGTCGCCATCTCTCTAAAGTTGTGGGCCTCAAGCCGATTTAAAAGGGAACTTTGTGCCCCCCAGGAGACTCATTCGCTACCTCCAGATTGGTGACGAAGAAGTCACAAGCATAAACCAAATATGCATGGGCAATCGAGGCACATAAGCACTAGCCTCCCCTTGGCCTTGCGAACAACTTTTCCCTTCGACAAGCGAACCTTGTCCTCCAAAGCACATTTAACTGGGAGGAAAGTGGAATGCTTAATTACCAAGAGACAAAGTGAATGATCCTCCGTCACGATCCACACCGTGGTCGAAATCGCTGTGAGGAATCTGCACCATGATACAGGGATCGCCATTGCTTCCGCATTGCTGAACTGCACTTCATACTCCTCATCTCAAGAATCAGCGAGCCAAAATTTTGGACGCTTTTGGAGTGGGCCGCTTCTTGGCCGCTTTTAGAGACGCAAGCACGGATGGAAAAGCCGTACATCCTCTTCTAAGAGGGTTGATTGCTGGGATATGAACATCGATAGTCAGGAGTGAGTAGGAGGAAGTCGCCTTTAACAATGGCCACGCCGAGTAAACAACAAGAGATTCATCCATTAACATGTCGTCAAGTTCACCCGGGCCAGTTCGCGGAGGCGTACGTTGGCAATTTACTCATAATAAGCAATGCGGATCGTGATCATCGTAGTGATACATAAATGTAGGTTATATAAAGTTAATACCTCTGCGAAGCGAGGCTTTATCCCGAGAACTCGAACACCTTGTCATATTAATTGCACTCCGCCGCAACCAACATGGCCTTGTCGCAATCTGTACTAAGGACGCCATCACCTTGGGCAATGCAGCCCTCAACTTCCCTACCGAGTCCATGTTCGGGAAGGAATCGGGAGACCCTTATTTCCTCCCATGGGTCCAACGCCGTCTCACATATTTCCCTAGCACAAAAACCATTTTTTGCGGAGTCGACTGCCCTTAACTCTATTAGTATTTAACTCCCCAAATGATATATTTCTTTTGGCTCAAGTAAAATTTGGCTTGGAAAAGATTTATGAGAAACCGAAAATAAGGCGGAGAAGGCCAACTACGGGCTCTATTAATTCACACATGTATACTACTTCAAAATGGTGATATTTAACCACCCGCCAATGTGAAGGTGTTTTGGCCTCAAGTACCTGCTAATCGCGTTAAGAGGTTATTCACGGCGGAGAAAAATGTACTCTCATACCATGAGAAGTGCCTCAACATATACCGAGGTATAACCGGCTGTCAGCAAAATCTATGGAATTCTCCTCTATTAACGAGAAAGATATAGTTGTTCTCAAAGTGAAGTGGCTTGCATTTGTGCATCTACTTTGGTTATGAACGGAGAAATAGGACGTGATACCATCTAAACCGTCATCCGTTAAGTCGTGGTACTGTTTTTTATAAAGGTGGTGAAGGAGGCCATCATACTGATAGTTTTTCGCTCTCGCGTCTCTTTATCGCACCGTGGCCTTTGGAGTGAGCGGGGTTCGCAACCTTGGGCTGGCTGAAGTTGGTAGCCCGGTTCAAAAGGCCTCTACTGAATCTGGGACATCCTACCACTTATGGAAGCTTCGCTTCGTCTTCCCCACGCAGGGGCGGGTTTCAAAATTATCTCGCTTGACTCGGAAGATCGAGACATAATACCGACGGTAGACAAAACAGACATTAGCGAACGGGCCCGACGGAAAGAGTAAACTAGTAAACATCTCAAAAAGGGTCAAACTCCTAATTTTTCCTCCTAAATAAAGTCAAATCACTAATCGAGTCATCCTCGAAGTTAGTGGGAAAACTTAATAGTCAAAACCGAAGCCGCTGAACCTAACAGACACAACTCGGCACTCCATCGCCTACACCCAAATTCAAGGAACAGACCCCAGCTAACATAACACCAATTTCATGAATTAAAGGATGAATCATCTATGAAAGACACAGTCATATCAGCAAGACACCCAAAAATTTTCTTAATCACCCCAAAAATCATGGAAGTTGCAGAAAAGAAAACGATTCCCATTCATGAAAGAAAGTACAGATTAACACGTAAATTCCCTGAGAATGAAGATACAAGTAGTGTTCACGGTTATCAAAAAACATACCTTGAGAGTGAAGAGAAAGTTATTACTGAGAGATTTCATATAAAACGAATGAATCAAACCGCTCATAATACGGATAAGAGGATCGAGAAAGGAAAATTTTGTACTCTGAGGAAAGTATGTTACTGCATCGACAAGCAGTAGTACCTTATATGTGTGGCGAGGAGGAAGCCAATATCATTATAAACCGCATAATTTTCTGCGCCCTTTTTTAAGAACTGCCGCCGAGGAAGTCAGGGGAATTTGGGAGAAATAAGTATTTGAATTGTCCGAGGAGGAACTAGAGGACTGAGTCGTCAAAGATTCTTGGCGAATCGCTTCATTCGCTACGGAGCATAGGGACATTCTCTTGCATAAACACGGAGATCATACAATGCTGGATTTAATCTATCTTCAAAGACAAAACTTATTCCTTGTTCATCCATTCTTAAGATATCAAGAATGTGAATTACACAAGAAATAATCTGACACCGATGCGGGGCGTAAAATGCCCACAGAGATACTTATAAATACACGCGAAGTTGTATCGAAATGGACTGACACCTGCCTACATGATCTACAATTTTATGTGACAAGCAGTTCTGCACTTCTCCGCATCTTCATTCCTATAAATATCGATACTATTTCACCATTAAGGGTATTCACAAAATTCCATCTCTTAGTACTTTTACTCCATTTTGAATTGTTACTAACTTGATCGTCGGAATATTGCCATTTGGCCCCATTCCACTTCGTGTCTAACGGCGCTAATGCAAGATCATTCTCCAGACAACAAGTTTTAAAGTCATCACGATTCTGAGATTCTTATTAACTAAGCTCCTCACAGCCCATCCCACCATGATAATTTCCACTCATATCAAACTACTTGGCCAGAATGAAATTTTGTAAATGGGATTCATCTATCAGGAAGTACGGAATCAGAGCAAACTCATCCTCAATAAAATTTGACAGATGAGTATTATTTGATTATATTGTCATGTTTAATGAATAAAATGAGAAGTTTTAACATAATCATATATACATAATCATGCAAAATCAAGCATAAATAAGACATTGAGAGAGACATATGATGATAACCGTTCACTTTGAACTCTCTACTTCATGAAAAGCTGAAAGCTACAAAGTATAGTAACTAAACAACTCCAAAAACCAAACTATTCCTCTTTGAACTCCAACCACTACCTCCCTCATAACAAGTTGGAAGCTACCCTGTCCCTTTCTTTGCCACTCATTTTTATGGATCCTTTTTATTTATTTTCTCCTCATTCACATGGAATCTGTAAGGGTTAGAATAATACATAATTTTATTTTTGCAATAATAAAATGATTATTTTAGTATCAATTTAAAAATAAAGTGTAAATTATCTACAAATTCATGATAGATAATAGCTAGTAAAGGAAAATATTTTAATTTATTTTATTATATCCAACATACGAGAATCGTAAAATATTATCACTTCATGCAAGTATACATTATTTAAAGACTTTCGTGGGGAGGGGGCTTATCTACCTTTACCTCCCATTGTTTCACTCTTCTATCTGTCTCTCACTAGACACACAAACAAACAATTATAAAATGCCCATTTTAATACTACTAGTTGTTGACATACACATTAGGAATTGAATTTTCTATGTTTTTTTAGTTTATTTCATTAATATTTTATTGGCTTGATAAAATAAAATTTATATTAAAGATTATAAAAAATAAGAATTATATTTTAATTATAATAAAGCGATATTAAAATGCAATAATTAATTATTATTTAAAAATAATTTTTATTAAAATAATTAGCGTATTTCGGTATCTAAAATTAAGATTTTATCAAGATACTGTTCTCATATCTTATTTTCTGCAAGTTGTCACTATTATGGTCTATAATGGAGCTTATGTCATATAGTGAATTGTTGGAAGTACAAACTCAGTCTTCTTTTCTCTCACATGTTTGAAAGTTTTCTCACTCATTAGTAAGTACTGTTTTTGTTTTCTTTTTATTTGTTAAATTCATTCATGCATTCCTGTGATTTTTCTGCAAAACTAACTGATTGTGTTTATTGTATGTACTTACAAAAGTGTCTAAATTAAGTTATGCACTTCATTTTATAATTTAAGTAAGTTGTTTTAATATCAAGATTCAGCCTTTTTTCACATGAAAGTTCCTTTTTATTATAGTATGTGTGTATGTGCTACTTCTTGGTTTATATCACATAGTACGCTATTTTTATGAATTTGGTAGTTATGGTTTGCTCTGTAATTGCAATGAATTTTGTATGTGGAAAAAGAAAGCTGTGAGCATTCCCTTTTAATCCCACTACTTTTTTGTAGTAATAATTGATTCAGTGAAACCTGAAGTCCTAATTGGACAAAAATAAAAAGTGAGGTTGCATATGTTGTTCCTCCACATGGATTAGTATTCTTCTTTTGCACTTGTAAGAGGATACTTGCCATTTTTTGGCAAGAATTTTTTTCAAAGCAATGGCCTTTTCAATTCTTTTCAGTTTCTGAAAGCCATGTTCAATAGGGTAGGCAGTACGCCAATTGCTTTTGTCATTATCATGTGCTTAAGAATAAAGATTGTCTTTAATTGATTCATAACTTTCTCATATCTATGGATTTTATTTAGTCTTACTTGCCCTCCTCTTTTCTTTTTGTTGTTCTACACAAGTTACCAATATATGTGTATAATGTTTCTGATATTTTTTTGTGATAGTTGTCATTCTAAATGCTGTGTTTCTTTATCTTTTCTATTGATGATTGATGATAGTATATGTATTCTTGTACAGTATTTGTTTCCCTCTGATATCTTAATGTTGCACTACTTGAATGAGGGTTCAAGTATATTGAATAACAGCTAACTGTACTTTAGATAGATAAAAAAATTATTTATTTCTGGCCCTTATGAATGTGGTCTTTAACTAGGTAGAAAGGCAAGAGGCAGATTAGTATCAGTGTGAAAAGGACAAAATTTGAAGTATAGTTCTTGAGCAAAAGTTTTGGAAAGTTCAGGGACCACTAGAAGACATAATTAAGAAACTGGGGAAGGATATAAACTAGTTAACTGTTTAGTGAAGATAGTTACCTTTTGTCACTCTACTTGGATCAAGAACTTGGAAACACAAGAAGGGAGGAGGCTTGGCCGGCCATTGAAGATTGTGAAGTTGGAAATCATAAGCACTGAGCGTGTCCGAATTCGTGGCAATGGAATCGACAACATTGTCTGGATCGTCAAAGAGGGCCAAGGCACCTGGGAGTATTGCTCAAGCTGCCCAGTGCTTAGTTGATGGTTGTAATGCTGATCTTAGACAATGCCGGGAGTACCACCGGCGTCATAAAGTCTGTGAGTCACACTCAAAGACTCCGAAAGTCTCAATTGGTGGGCGTGAGCAACGGTTCTGCCAGCAATGCAGTAGGTACATTGAAAAGCTCATTTGCGTTTTTAGAACGTCCATCCAGTTCCTATTGATAGATTATTTTTTTGGTAATCTTGATTCAATGTCGATTCCCTTGATAAGTCGGTCAGTCCATAACCTCGAGTCCATCTTCCATACAGTTCTGTTTGAAATGTTATGCTTTCACGTGTTTGAGTCATATGATATGATGGTAAAAAGTCTCAGATTATCGGTATTGCAAGGTTATGGCATATCATCTGAAGTCATTTATATCGCACGTCCTAAAAATATGAGAAGAGTGTATGACATTTGTTACATTTTCATGGATTCAGGAAACAAGTTCCATTTGGTACTGAATATTAGCAGCATGGTTCGCCCGTGCTATATCTTTTGGTCTCAAATTGGGATTACATGAGAATTTTTAAGTATCATATCTTCTGGGAAAACTCTATGTACTATTTGGTTGGTCACATCTTTGGGGCTTTCTAGTTTTACTTTTCATACTCTTAAGACAAACTTAAATCAAACTTCCATTTTAGCATTTTCCTTTGGTATACCGTTTTGGCTGAATGTCTGCAGTTAATATATGGTTACCTCTTAGATGTATTGCGAGTCTACTTTTCATGTATCTGCCCCATTTATAGGTTCCACTCATTGATTGAGTTTGATGAGGGAAAGCGGAGCTGTAGGAAACGCCTTGACGGGCACAACAGGAGGCGAAGGAAACCTCAGCCGGAGACTTTATCTAGGAATCCTGGACTAATTTTTTCCAATGAACCAGGTTCAATATTTTTCGCATTTAGTTTCTAAGCCTCTTTAATCATTTCTTGTTCTGGTTAAATAGCTATGGTCATCTTTCTTCAGGAGCAAGACTGCTGTCATTTAGCAATCCAGAACCATTCACTAGTTCAATCGCAACCACGGGTTGGGCTGGTGTGATCAATTCTAACAAAGACATGCCAGCATACACCAACCTAACCGACCTAAATTACCTGATCAGGCAAAACTCAGTCAATCAAGCGTCGCCTCATGACTTCAAAGGCATAAACCAGTGCCAGTTCTTACTGAGCACCGAATGTTCCCTTCCCGAAGTTTCAACACGACAGCCAGTTTTTGGTCCAAACTCTGCATCAGCAAGTAGCAGCCATAAGATATCTGATGGATCAAGCCATCAAGCAGTTGAGCTGGATCGTGCTCTCTCTCTTCTGTCATCAGGACCTTCTATTAGTAGGGATACCGGCTTGAGCCACCACATAGTGCAGCCTGACGACTCCATGCACCATTCCCAGCAGCCCTTAGCTCATCACAGCCTGCAGCATTTTAGCAGTGACGGGCAGTATTCGTTTCCACAAGACATTGAAAGCAAGCCAGTAGTCTCCATAGCAGACTCCCAGGTTAGCAACCACTCAAATTTCCATTTCCAAGAAATGTTTCAAAATTGTCCTGATGGGTCATCAACTATTGAATCACAACAGACACTAACATTTATGTGGGAGTAGCTTTTGTTAGCTCTTAGCATCTCACTTAGCATGTGATCTACAAAAATAAGTTCAGTCTTATATACTCTGGGTTCGATTCTTTTACCATTTTGTGTAAAACACTCGTTTCACCCAGGAAGGCAAGAAATTAATGTTTTCTGAATTGCTTCTTCTGAGTCCAGGCATAAGAATTCATTGTGCAATAGCACCCTTCAAATCTTCCTTTTCACATTCTATGTTAGTGTTGGAAATGTTGAGTAAAAGTGAATGCAAAATTGGGGGTTAAAATACTTAAAAGGGAATTGATCGAGTTTAAAAGTAACGTTTGACTTGTTGCATAGTTTTTTTACAGCCAAATACTCCATTGGCAGATGAAGCCTAGTCTTTGGAAACTATATTTTCATTTTTCTATCATTGTCAAAACAAGAAACTTAAAGTATGTTGTTGGAGGGCATCAACTATATTAGTCTTACTTAAATGATATGATAAATTGATAGTGTGATATTATTCATCAATGATCAAACAGAGATTTGGAAGTGTGGATTCATTAGAGTGTCATTGCTTGGGCACACTTTAATTAGCTTAAGGGACCACTAGAAAATATATTGTAGCTCAAGGGACCACTGGCCAAGTAGCCAACACTAGTTTTTTTTTCTAAAGAGAATGAATAGTGGTTCCACAGTTAACCCCTAAAGACTATAGGTGAAGTGTATTGCAAAGAGAATAAATAATGGTTCCCCAATTATCCCATAAAGACTCGAAGTCAACTAAACCTAACTATACCCCAATTTTATCGGCTATGATACGCTTAATAGCGTGTCAACTTTGCGGCCTCCTAACACGCTGAAAGTCAGCCGAATCTTAAAATTTAACATTTGAAGATAATGCTTGAACACCGCGAATCGAGTTTAACTTTTGCGAATCGAATCGAACCGCTTGAGTAAATGTTTCTGAACACCTTTACGAAAGGACCGAATCGAATGGATGAGAGTAGACGAAATAGAAGAAAATGAGATGGATAGACGATAAATTTTGTATTTTAAATGGTGCTTCAACATCGGGTTTACATCATATCTAAGTCGATAACGATCAAATGTACGGATCGAACTATTTCAAGAATGTTCTGGCCCGGCCCTTCGAACCTTTGGATTTGGGCGCTCGGGGCTTTCATTAAGCCATACATCGAATCGAGTCACGAGCCGAACTATTTCGAACCTAATAACGCTAATCGAATCGAATCCGGCTCAATCACGACCTACTGGAACCAAGAATCCTCTAGGTGAAGTGTATTACTCTCGTAAAAATGAATTCCCCTCACTGCTCATCATATCATAATATATATGAGTCTCCAATGGAATCTGAATGCACAAAATATAGGATATGTCCGACATGCAGCTCAACATCAGGGTGATGCCCTTCTTCCACAATTGGAATGGAACCGAAATTAAAGATTAGATATGAGTTGTACATAATTCAATTGTCATGTTCTATATGAACAAGGAAACAGTACATTCCATTTTTATCATCTTTCTGATCTCCTAGTGGAATTTATTTTACATGTTCAATTGATAACAATATTCCTTTTCCAACACTTCCTATGAGAATCGTATTGGATATTATGTCAAACCGAGTAATCAAAATGGGAACATGAGGATGCATGGATTTAATTAGAGGCGGTTTCGGCTTTCATTTTATCGATTATCTTGTAATTTAACCTAATTCTATTATGGTATGTATTTTTTCTAGTGTTCCTTATGAATCTACAAATACTTTATTAGATAGATCTTTTCTTTATAGTTCGTTTGTTTTGAGGTGAATATAGGTAAATCGAAGATAATATTCTCATTTACATCGTTTAGGGTTTTCAAACATTATTTTACATAGGAAAATTGATTTACCTAGATTCACCTAGGATAGCCTACATTTAACTTAAAATCATTCACCTTCAAATCGGAGTATAATGTATTCATCCGATCGAGGTGAATCCAGGTGAATGCATTAAAATATCATTTGGATAATATTACACCTCGACTGCGCTAATACATAATATTCATTTTTGGGGGTGAATGATTTTAAATTGATGTGTAGCCTATCCTAGCGAGCCTAGGTAACCATTTTCCTAGTAAAATAATTTTAGAACCAAAACGACGAATGATGATATTATCTTTCATTTACCTACATTCATTCCAAAACAAACGGACCATTAAGAAGACTTGTTCCGAATCTAGATAAGATTGTTCAAAGAAAATGAGTTCGAGATAAAAAAGTTTATGTTGTTATGAAAAAAGAATTTACGTTGTTATAATAAAATTCTGAGTGATTGAGAGCATTGAGTTATATAAACAATTCTCTGTGAGTATAATGTATTTCACAACACAAGTGATTGTAGTCCTAGTTTGGATAAGACCAACCAAATCAAGTATTATCCTATTGCCGAGCTCTGCTATACTTAATAATACGGCCTTTCATTCAACTTGATCTTAAACTATTTATTTCATTAAACACATAAACTCTAATCTATATTCAACACTTCTTCATTTTCCCTCTTCCTCTATGCCCAATTACGACTAGCATAACTTCTCACTTCCTTCCTTATACAATATTGGGATGAACTTCTATAATTATTCCTCTATAATCCATTTATGCTTTCACATACTTAATTTACTTATGTTTGATTTATTATTTGTCATATTATTGTTATGCATTATGAAAATTATCGACCCCAAATTTCATTATTTACTTGGAGTGAGGTTCTCATCAACAACTACTTAAAATACTAATGGAAGTAATGAACTAATGATCAGCCAACAAAATATTGCAGAGATGTGAGAATAATGAGTGAGGTCCATTTTGTTTGTGAGATAGATATAGCTTGTTCATGCACAAAGCGAAGGGCCAAAGACATCCAATACCAAGAATGAATACCCACATGATCACAAGAATCTTAGAGAAAAAAAGATAGCATCATGCCTTCATATGAGGCATCACTCATTAGAATCTATGGATATCATAGTGATCCTACAAGGCTACAAAAAAGCGTGGCCGAAATCTACAGAAGAATGTGAAGTGTCATCATTTTAATATTACAAAATCCTAATATTATTTTTTAGCCATGTTTTACAAAGTTGATGCTTAAAAATAATTCATTTTTAGTATTAGTTTTTTCATTAATTAAAATTGCTAATCGTGAAATTACGTGTATGTCACGTGACTATTTTTTGTCAGAACCAATCATTAATTTAAATGAGTGTGTTAGAGTTTTAGCCCAACAAACCAAGTGGTCCAACCTTAGCAACCAACTCACTATTTTCATCTTGGTGAGAGTTTAGTTGGATCCTTGGAGCCTGGAGGTAAAGGATCGAATTGCCCTTTAAATCCAATTAGAGATGCATTCGAATGTTTGATAGTAATCAAACGAGTAGGTAAACTAAGCTAAATCGACAATGATTTATATCGAAACTCAAAAAAGTGATAGTACAAAACAATAATATAATCAACCGGATTATATTTTTCAGAACTAATGTTTAAAACATGAGTTAATCGGCAATATCACATTTTAATAGTGCCAATTCGCTTTTACATCCCAACGAGCGATAATAAGACTCCACTTTTAGTTTAAAATTTGTTGAAAAATATAAAAAAAATGGAATATCATAATCAAGGAATGAAGTGTAAAATACTAAAAATTATTAACTTTTGAGTAATAAAACAAAACAGTAATATCTAAGCATCTATGTCTATGTAGCATACTAGTTTATCTAGCATTGGATTTATATATAACGATTGAAGATTGTAAAATGAAAATGTTAAGTCTCATCGTTTTTCGGTCTAATAATAAAGTTGTATCATAAACCTCTTCATAAAAGTTGGGATGAAATTTCACTGTGCTATATTAGAATTGCGTAGCTAGTTACCTTTACTCGATACGCTCAACGCAGGGCGCCTAATAACATTAATCCATCACCAATGCACGGAAAAGTAGCTAACTACCTTTAAAAGAAGAACATTTTACAAAAAATATTTAAGTTAAATGACGCAACTTATGATGAGAGAGACCAAACATCACCACTTGAAAATAATCAAACATGTTCTCTGATTCCTTCTCCTGCAAAAACATGTAGGATTTATGTAAGAAAATAAAAGCTTTCTTTTCTAATTAAAAAAAAAAAACGAATTGCCGCACCAATTGAATCTTCAAAAAAACATTTACCTTGGAAACTTTTGAAAATTTGATCGATTATTAATCCGAGAACTAGACTTGGTCGACATTTTCTGATTCTATTCGATCGAATTATCTGATACATCTACTAATCCAGCTCCTTTAAACCACCAATCTATAGTGACAAAGATATTTATTCACATTCCCATAAGACAGAATCATATATTTTCATACAAAAGGCATCCAAACTTTTAAAGTTAGCTGGGACAAAGGGTGAAAAGGAAAAAAAAGTAGGGAACATCAGAACATTAGTGGCTCCTATTAGCTTAGAAAAAATAAAATAAAATCCAGGACAGCCACTTGATGCCTAAATTGCCTATAGCAGCCTGTACGTCCTCATGCACCACTACTATGTAAGATGTACCATGCTCCAAATTCCAATAATCATTCATGCTAAGAAACAAAAAATACGTAAAATGATATAATGGCATTCAAAATATATATAACATGTTTAATTATCGTAATATTATTGTTTGAGAATTTAGAATAACCTAACGATTAGAAGATATCATATAGTTAGAGAGTTAATTAGAGATGTCTTATGTTCACGGTCCACTTCTCATCGATTGTGACGGAATAATGGATTTACTAAACATAACATCTTCAAGTGATTTTAAAATGGTACCCTATAATTCCAATCTTGACAAGTTTGACACGGATCCGCTAGTGTCCTTAAGCATGATACCCATAAACTCCAACCTTTTAAGATTCCTCCGTCTCAATTCTATTCGATTGCTTAGAAGATTTTACAAGAAAAATCATCATCGTACAATTTTGGGCGAGTATATAAAACGTTATCAACCAATATAAAAGAATATTGTGAGACAATACAAACTTCACGCAAAAAGCTACATCGATAATCAAACGATCACTTATAACGAAGTTAAAAATTTACGTTATACGCATTCACTTAATTGGCATCGGGGCGAGTATTATACTCCTAAAAATTATATATTAAATTAAATTTAGAGTCTCAATTTACCGAATAAATCCTCCCCACAATCAATTTAGAGGGAAATGTACTTCTTCTTTTGGGGGTAATACGGAGTAATATATATGAAAACTTGTCACTCGTCTATTTTCATATCAAAGATTATGAATATATAATTGTACACATTGTAAAGGATCCAGTCTCGTACAATATTAAAAATTAGGATGGAACTTCATATATTTTTAATACATCATCCTATCATATTGTGTAAAAATCGTTGCATTGATAATATACAATATATAATTAATTTGAACTAAAAAAATATTTATATATTGAATTAAAATTAAAAAAATCAGGAATAAAATGAAACATATTCAACAAATAAGTCGATATAATTTGACTGATTCAGAAGTCTAACCAAAAGTCTTTGCAATAATCTTGGAGTCCACGTAGTAGAAGACAGAGCAACGACGCCAGTTAATCTTCCCTACACCAAATAACGCCATGTGTCCACACTCAAACATGACCGACTACATTTTTCCACACGGCTGCTATAATTCACACTTCAAACACTATAAAAAAAATGATGGCCCCTCTCTCTCTCCTTTTACATTAATTATTAATATATATCTTGTACGGCGTTTTTATAGCCTCTCATTTCCTCCTCTTTCCATAAATGGCCTCGATTATTCCCCTCTCAAAATGGTTAATTTTTCTTAGTTAAAATTGATGGTGGAATTAGGACAGATGTAGAAATAAACGTGTTATTAATTTTTTAAATAAACGTTTATTATTAAAATTAAGCTTTTAATATATATTTTTCATAAATTATATTATTTGTTTGCCCTTTCTAATTCTATTTGTTATTTTTTCCAATGACAATTTACTCCATATATAAAAATTCTAACGAACTATAAACACCCTAGCTCATTTCAAGTATTTTATATATTCAAAATACAGTATAATTGAATGGAATCTATCTACTGTTCATAGATATTTTCTTTACTTTTTTAACGATAATTCATTCCGACACTCCTATATAAAAATTTCGATCAATTAGAAACACCTTCATTCATGAGTATTTTATATATTCAAAATACAGTAAAATTTTATGGAATCTATCTACTGTTCATAAATATTTTTTCTCCTTTTCCAGTCATATAATTCGAGACTCCTATATAAAAATTCCGATACGTTACAAATTAAACACCCTCATTCTAAATATTTTATATGTTCAAAATACTATAGAATCAAACTACTGTTCATGTAAGAATATTACATCCGTGATAGTTCACAACTACATAAATATTTTGTGATAGTTGAGTGGAAATTATTGAGTAGTAATAATAATGGGAAGGAGGAAATTGGAGATAAAGAGAATTGAGAGTAAGAGTAGCAGACAAGTGACATTTACTAAACGAAGAAATGGTTTAATGAAGAAAGCTAATCAGTTAGCTATTTTATGTGATGTTGAAGTTGCAGTTATCATCTTCTCAGATCGTGGCAAGCTCTATCACTTCGCCGGACCTAATAATAGGTCAGCTCACCAATTTTTATTTAATATTATTCATAAACTTTGTCACATTTTAACGAGACATTACTTGCAATGTTGAGCTATCGAGTTATTGCAATGACAAACTCCGACTAAAAATCATTTTATTGGTATAGCTAGACCTCTAGGATTAGCCACGAGGTGTTATTAGTTGCAATCAGGGCAAATCTAGTCCAAGATGTCGGTTCGAAATTTACATTAAAAGTTTTTTGGACGATTTTCATACTATTATAATAAACTATTTATAAGAAATATTTTATTATGGGATAAGAAAATTTATTAAAATGAGTAAATATAGTCTTTAATTAGTACACAAAAGGTGAGTAAATTATAATTATGTCATAATAAACTATCAAAAATAAATTTAGAGTGGTTAAAGTGCTAATGCATACATATAAAAATATTTATGGTGGTGTAAAGAGTATAACCAAGATCTTGGAGATGAATATTTTATTGCTTATCAACTTTTGGTGGTTCAACTGAACCACTATGAACACATACAAATTTGCCCATGCCGCAATGTGAGTTCTTGCAATGAAAGGCCAAGTTAAAAAAAAAATGTATTGGTATGACGGAGTATTAGGAAACAATTGACACCACTACTTATATTATTAGGAAACTTTTCGTATGAGTAGTTATTATATTTAATGTGTGTTTTAGTGATTATTAGGGTATTTGTCAGCTATATATATTCGTAGTATTTGACTATATATATATATATATATATATATATATTCAGTAATCCGTGCACAATCCAACTTGTGTAATTTTATTTAAATATCATTTCATAAATTTTTAGGTAATGGTTATAGTGTAATTACATATACTTAAATATAACATCATGATGCAAAAAAAATTAATAAATTATATTTTAACATATCCATTTAAATAAATACTTTTTAACATTAACTATTTTGATATATTCCGTAATAAACATATGAACATTGATTGAAATATTATCTACTATATGATCAACATAAAAATATAATGATTATGAAGGGTGAAAAATTCACAACATATAAAAATTAAGAAATGAATACGAAAGAATAGTGTCAAGACTGATTACGTTTGGTAAATTAAATGCTTAGTCTTCTTCTTGTTGATTGCATGGATAAGGAATACATAGATAATTTGGTAACTATTCTATAATGGATATTATAGGTGGTTATTTTTGAATCAGTTTTAAAATTTAATAAACTAAGAATAAACGAATGCCACACGTTGACGACTTACGACCTTGCGCTTTCAACAAATAATTTGGTTCTTCTTAATTTATATATAATATAATTATATATAAATATAATATACTGGCTATCTTTTTTATTTTTATTTTGTTGTGCTGGTTGCTTGATTCAGTTTGTGCTTATCAGGTGATTTCAGTATTATTATATTCTTCTTCTTGTTTTATTATGATTATAATGATGTGTACGTAACTATGTATATGGGGATATGGGTTTTTTTAGTATATCTAGGATGATTATTATTTAATGTGTATATATGTTTAATTAATTAGTGTTTGCCATTGGAACTATTGAAAAAAGCTTGGTCGATGGTGTAAATAAATAAATGGAGGTTTTGTGCTTTATTATCCAATGCTGGTAGATAGTTCTGCAGATTTGCATGTTGTTCATGGCAGTGCATGCCACTATATACATAATTTGTTACTTTTTGGAACATATATTGTAACTATGTTGCTTAAAAAGTTTAGTTTAGGATCTTTTGATAAAATCAGCGTCTTGTTCTAGTTCCGTTCCTTGATCAATTGGTATTTGTTAAGGAAACGGATATAAAATAATGCTTTTTCAGCTGAAGAATGAGGAGATCGACAAGTTATGATGTGAAGAACGAAAATAGGAAACTTGTGAACCAATAAAGGTTGATTACGTATAGTATCTAGGGTGTTTATATAATCATATATATGTAATAGGATCAACCACATATGGTTAATAAATACTATGATTGTCTTCCAGGCTTGAAGATTTAGTATACATCTTTACAGATTCATTGTGCTTATATATAGATAAGAGATAGATGCTAGTTGAGACTAAACTATGGAGATATAGTAGGATTTGCTAACTTCATCACTGCACTTTCAAATTTGTTCTTCGTCATGTTAATTAAATTGTAATGTTGGGTTATTAGCAAGTAAAAGAATAATCCAATTTAGTGACAATGAATCTCTTATATGTCTTGAAATTTGAAACCACGAACCTTTCGAAGATTATTAAGCAACAAAAGGAATGAGTATAAAGAGATGAGGTGGTTAGGTCCTAAGTTCAAAATTTAAACAGCTAAGACTTCATAAAAACTAGGTTCAAGTTCCTGGAGAACAATCAAAATATGATGAAGACAATGACATACCACATTGAAGTACATGTATTGTTACTTGGAGAGATATCATGAACATATTGAAGAATAAATGTGGTCATGGTAGTGTCCATGAAAATGATAAAGTACTAAGTTTGTCTAGTTGTCTATTGAGGGTGATCGATCTCATCTTTTTCCATAGTAGTTGGATATTTCTCAGACTCCCATGTGCAAAATTATAAGGACTAAATTATGTGGAGATTCACTACTTGGTTTAAATTCATGCCTACAAAAACGGGCTTGAGTGCTTAACTTGCCATAAAATGGCTATTGAGGGAGTAGACCAATTTAGTTCTTAAGAACTATGAAGATATAACATAGGCAACGGAAAAGGCAAGACAACTATGTTACTAAACATATTTTTGTTCTCTATTTAGTGAATATGCTATAGGATGTTGGTTTGATGGACTATATAGTGTGTTAGTCCTTCTAGAATTGTTTTTGTTCTTTATGCTGACATTTGCTATGAGCCGACTAGAATCAATGAGAGAGGATACACAATAGTTAGTAAGTGTGAGGTGATAGAACAAATGGATACTAGATTGCAAAAGGAAGTGACAAATGCAAGCCTATAGAGTTAACCTATCCAAGCTTTGGCAGCACCTCATGTTAGATTGAGGTTGCTTTCAATTCTTTTGTAAGTGAAGTCTCACTTAATGTTTTTTTGTTAGAAGTAAATATATGCTTAGATTGAGGGTTAAGTCAAGTAAGTCAACTCCTTTGAGAACTACGGAACTAGCTAGACAAATGATTCGAAATAAAGGAATTAGGATATTTTAAAATTATAAAAAGAAAACCGAGTTGTAAACCTTTACAAGAGTTTGTAGAAAGCTTGGTTTAAATTTAGCTTTCCACTTTCCCTTAGGTAGGTGTATAATTACATAATATGTGCATGAGGTTTAGAGAGAATTTCATAAAATTTAACATACAACACGACTTCTGATATGTTCTACTATACTTTTAACTATTTACATGTTTCCTGAGTTCAGGCTATTCTAGAATATTCCTTTAGGTGCTGGAGAAACATGTCACTCTAGGATGCTCATTCATGTTTAAATATCTTCCTCATTGTGGGTCTCTTGAGGGCATTTTGGTACGTTTCTTACATTTCTTCATGACATGCTCGCTCACCTAAATCGAATCTTACTCGGAATGGTCACAAATATTGTCCTTATTTCCAACTGACTCGTTCTTGGGTTTATCATTCCATCACACAATGTACTTTTTGTTGGGAATTATGACTCTATGTTACTTGAGGGTATTTTGGTACATTTCTTATGTTTCTAATTCATGTAGAATACAGTTCATGACATGCTCGCTTACCTAAATCTTTGATTTTTTCTCAGAATGGTCACAAATCTTGTCCTTATTTCCAATTGACTCGTTCTTGGGTTTATCATTCCATCACACAATGTACATTTTTGTTAGGAATTACACTCAAAACAATTCCCCAACCCAAGCAATCCAATGACAAACAAAAGAACTTAGTGTGAAAGTTAAACATACACAAATTTATACAAGTTCACCTTCAATGAAGAGTTACGCTACGTTGCTATCATGATTCTCTTATTAATCAACTCAAGAATATTGTTACAAGAGTCATATTACTTATCTAGAATTCTCAGTTGAATATTTTCTAATATATCGAAAAATCTTAACAATGTGCTCCTAATCAACAAAGATAAATTTTTTAAGTTCTTCATTAATAAACTCTTAATATTCTTCCTATGATGTTTTCTCTTTATTTGTGTGATAAAGAACTCCGAAAAATGTCCTCATATATATAGGGTAAGAATCCTAACCTAAATAGTCTTTTCTTGGGCTTAAAGTAGCTCAAAACCGCCTCTTCAACATGCTTTTCCATAACTCTCGCAAACGACTGAAGTCTCGTTAAGTCCGATTCACGATCTCAAAACGAGCCAAAATTGGCTTTAACCTCCAACACTTTTGTCCACTTTGGTACTCCTTTTTTTGATTGATCTATCCTCCAAAATCTCGTCAATTGTTCTTGTCATTTGAGACCATATATTTAATAGAGTTTAATGAGACCTGTATGATCCTCCTTGTTCTTATTATAATGGATTTTCAAATGGGATGGAGAAGTTACCTGCAAACCCTGTACTCACATTTTGAACCCTGGTATTAGGGTGTAATGGATCGGATCGGTTCGGTTTGGTTTTGAGCCAAAACTAGAACCGAACCTATTTCGTCGGTTGTCTCAAAGGCCGAACCTAAATCGGTTGGGTTCCCATCGAATTCGGTTTGGTTTCGGTTGTTTCGGTTTTGTGACAATTTTTGAGTCTATCGTCTTGAACTCAACATTAAGTCCTAAAACTAGAGCTAATCCATGTAATTTCAATGAAATCCTTTTAAGATTAATTATACAATCTACATACACATTCAATGCACAATATCAGTCTTTTTATATATCTTTGTATTCTCTATATTTATTAGTTTTAGAAAGATTTATATATATCTTATTCCATTATACCAATAATGAACAAAGTTAAATCTAAATTCATCTTCTTAAAATGTACACATGTAAATACTACAAGATCTTGAAAATGATAATAAATAAAAATTGAGAAATCTACATAAAATTTAGAACTGGGCTCGTTCGATTATTTCAAATAGCTTAACCTAAATTAGTTACACCATCATTTTTTATCTCAATGAAATCCTTTGGATGTCTCTTCTCGTTGGTCCATTTCTTCATCCGTTTGGCTCCCTCTTCTTAGTGGCCCATTTCTTCATCCGCTGGATCTCTTAGTCATGTATGTCTATGACCGATAAGTCATTGTCAAATATAATATTTGGTGGCCAAGAAACTAAGATAACTTGGTAGCAAAGAAAAGGAAGATTACTTGTTGATCAAAAAGGCAGTATCACTTGGAGGTCAAGAATATCAAGGTTATTTAGTGATCAACAAAACTTGTTGCTCAAGTTTGGGGTAACTTGATGATCAAGTATCAAGGCCTATAAATGTAGGGTGAACTTTGAAGATCAATCCATCAAGCCAATAGAGAGCTTTACTCAAGTTGTCAGAGAAATTGAGTGAATAAGCAAAGTCTTGATAGTGCGTTGTAGTTATAGTTTGTGAGGGATATTAAAAGTGAGGTTTGAGTGTCAAGAAAAATAAAAGAGTGTTATTAGAGTCGTGTCAAGTTATATTGAGTGACATTATAAATTGTTGTATTGTATTGAGTTGTTTCCATAAATATATTGAGTGTTGTTTTTGGCAGACATTAGAGGTTAATTTATAGTTGAGTATTTTATATATATGAACTATATTTTAGCCAGTCATTCTCAACAATTGGTATCAGACCCAAGTTCGATTTGGCCAAATTGAGTAGCAAGAGTTTTGCGAGAGTATTACAAGAATGATGGGATTGAGAAACTCAATAAAAACAATTATGGGACAGGATTTATGGGATATTGTTAATGGTAATGACACAACACCGCCGAGGGAACCACTACTTCAGACACTTCAACCTCAACACCCTCGACACCAGTACGACCAGCTGTTGCAGATCGAAGGATAGTTGCGGACTTGGATGCCATAAAGAAATGGAAGGTTAAAGCTGCAAAGTCATACGCCTTTAACAAATAATCGTAGGTTACTTAGTTCCTAAGCAACGGATAAAATTCCCGCACGCCAAAGGAGGCGCGAGATACTAGTTAGCGCTGCAAAGCAAATGATGCGAAATTACAAAGGCTCGAAAATGAGCTACTGTCAATCTCCCAGAGAAATATGTGAGTCAGTGAATATTTCTCGAAGGTGAAATCTCTTAGTGAAGAGATTTTGTGCTGGGGATCCAGAGAACGGATTACGGTGACTGTGATGAAAAGAATTATCATCCATGGGTCAGCGGTGTACGTAGTATTGTCACGGTAACTGTGGTGTGGCTATCGAGCCAACATTAGCGTGATCCGGAGAATTGCTAATCAACAGCAGGATCTATAAATCCATGACTATCCGACCCACCAACGCGGGAAGAAGCCGCCCTTTCTGCCAAATAGAAGAGATTGGCAAGATGGTTTGGGACGCAGAATGTGATGATGCCCGAGATTCGACATCAAGAACGAAGTGTACAAGAAAAACAAGATAGAGTTTTCCAATCAGGGGAGCTAGAGGAGTTCCTAATGGTGAACGGTTTCAAAACCATTGGCAAAGAAAATATCGTCAAAATGGCGAATGCTACAACTATGGCAAGAAGGGACATTATGCAAGAAATTGTTGGTCCACAAAAGTAGTTAAGATCGAGACTTCGACGTTAGGATTTAAGACCCCTAAATCCTTCCGAGTTTCAAGCAATCAATAAAACGCATTTAAATTTGCGCGGAAATAAAATGCATACAAGAATTTTTATACGTGTTCCTCCTCAACGGAAAGGTACGTCCCCGTCACGGCCGCATCCACTAATAAACCGTAAGACGTTACAAGCCCTACCACTAGCTATTATAATCTATGTTGAGTATTTTATACATCGAAAACTTCAACCACAAAGCCTAACACAAGAACAAAAATAAACTTTCTAAGTTTTTCAAGAACAAAAACTATGTTCTTCAATAATATTAAAGACCTAATATTATTCTAGGATGATTTATACTCTTATCATGTATTTGTGTGATAAATAAAACTCATGAAATCATCCTATATTTATAGGCTAACAAAACCTAAGTAGCATGCCTCTTTCTTGGGCTCCAAGCCCTCAAACCCGCCTAAAAAAACATACCTCAAGGCTAAGAGGATATATCCTAGTTAGACTCAAATTAGAAAATACTAGAGCCAAAAACCGCCTCAAATTAGGGTCTTCAATTCCAACATTCGGTACATCCTTCTTTGTAAAGGCGAGGTGTTTGCTGATGTTCAAGAGAAAGACCTTGTAGAGGAATACGATTTCTCGACAACTGCGAGTATTATGTGATTTCAAGAATGAGGATTATTGGATCCGTGACGTTATAACTATATAATCTTTTATACGAGGTGGAGGTGTATAAAGATTTGAAAAGCACAGGTGCACTAGTCATAGAAGGCAGAAAATGGAAACTGTCAACGTCATGTCATTCGAAAAAGTCTATAAAAACAAGTGTGTTACCAAACACCAGGAGTCGGGAGAAGAAAAGCCGCTAACTGAAGTTGGCAGTTTAGGTCCATCTCAAGATGTTGTCGACTGCACAAAATCGAGAATCAAGTCCCCGATGATGAGAAATTACGAGTATCCGAGGTTCAAATAAAAGTCAAGAAGTTTCTAGACAGGTCATCCAAATGGAGGAGTCAAGCGAGCCATCACAAGAGCGATTAAGAAGGTCTATCCGTGGGAGGAGGCCAAGTCCAAAGTATGTAGATGTTTCTTATGCCGAGGTGAAAGAGTCAACTATCTTTGAAGAAGTTTCAAATGGTTGAGAGTGGAAAAGATCACTGAGGAAAAGATTTTGGCACCGCCATAGAATAAAGTTTGAGATGTTACTACGCACGAAGGATATTGACAATGAGGAGGAGTGTTAGAAGTCATTGTCAAATAGAATAATTGGTGACCAAAAAAGGAAGATAATTTGGTGGCAAAGAAAATAAGACATTATTTAATTCAATAAAGAATGCTATTTGGAGGCCAATATCGTGATTACTTAAATGACAAGAAAACTTGTTTGGCCAATTTTTAGATAACTCACGATTAAGATTAGAAATTATAAATCGAGTGCATGAATCCTTTAAGATCAATCCACAAGCCCACAAAGAGCTTTAATCAAGCCACGAGATATTGAGTAAATAAATAAAGCCTCGATACCAGAGTTATGGGCCAGAGGATATTAAAAAGTGAGGTTCGCTCGGCCAAGAAAATAAAAGAGTGTTATTAGTGTCACGCCTAAGTTATATCAGGTGTCCTTATAAATTGTCAGACAGATTGAAGAAGTCCACAAGTCATACTGGTATTGTTTTTGGCCGACATTAGAGGTTAATTTATAGTTGCTTATTTTATATATATCAACTATATTTTAGCCAGTCATTCTAAACAAAGACAATGCCACTTTCTGGTTTATTTATTGGAAAACTATCAAGAAAATGGTTGGAATTTATGGTGTTAGGATATACACATTATTGTTAGGAGATTAAAGCGTCTTCTAATGTCAAATAACTCATAGCCCAATCAAAAATAATAAATATGATAATCAAATACTCCTTCCGTCTCAATTTATTCGATCGCTTAGCAAAAAATATTTTATTAAAATCATTGACAGACAATTTTCATGAAAAATAAAATGCTATTAACCATTGTAAAGTTACTATTAAGCAAACAATAGTAAACTTCAACGCAAAACTTGCATTGGTAAAGGAAACAATCAATTATAATAGAGTTAAAATTTTTTACGATTTATCACTTAAATCGGAAACTATGAAATAGTTATGAGACACATTATATTAGAATGAAATATGCAGTGTAACACAACGATTCATTCCTGGCTCACCCTCAAACCTCACTAGAATTAACCAATTTGCTGCATGTGTACTTTAATCTCAGGGAGGATTGTCACAAACTCAATGCTAACAAGGTATCACTCATATCTTTTTTCCTCACGCACTCCTGGAGTTTTCTTGTAATCATGAAAAAATTATTTACAAAACATCAATGATAATCTCAATCTTTTTTCACAGTTTTATTTCTTCAAAATTCTAAACAAGACATTTCGATCGTACTAGGATACTACAATAGTGTATATTGTATTCTAGGATTGCTTGCAACAAATTTTATAGTGTCGATTGCTCTCCTCTTGATGAGTTACTTGGAATAATTTAGAGTACTTACTTTTCCACATCAAACAATATGATATAAAAATAAAACTAGTTGTTGATTGAAATATAGACTCTCATGACATGTACATGCTGCTGAAGATCAATGCATTCATGTTTACTGGATGACGAAAGATATACCTTATGTACACTTTTTCCCGTTACTATGCCCAAGTCATATGAGACCAAAACATGTGATTTTATGTGATCTATCTGGATCCTATGATCGTGTATGACTGCTGTCGTTGAATGTTTTCCTAGCTAGCACTTTATATTCCATGTTTTCTCTTAAAGTGAGAATTATGCGTTGTAATTTTCTCCACATTCTGCTTTTAGGGGATGACAGTCTCAATTGTTTGGGTTGGTTATGTTGATTATCTTATTAACGAGTCGTTTGTCTACTGGATGTGAAGCAGAACAAATTTTGTATCCAAGCGAAATTTTATAATTCAGTGTAGTATTAGAGTGATTCAAATATTGAGGGCGAAATGGGATGGTATAACTTATCTTGATCTTATGTATTTTTTTTAGTGTTTTAGATCTCGCATATTTAGCTGGAGAAGTGAAATCTAGCATCGCTGAATTATGGATCTCTCCTGTTGCAGAAAGTTTCCCTCTTTTGGTAGTCCAAGTTTTCAAATTGTGCAGTCTTCCATAATTTGCATCTTAAAGATGTCTGACATCTTCAATTAGACTGTTGAATTCTAGTATTGGTTTTGTTGTACCACTCAATCATCTAGGTGGTTTGACTGGGAGTGAAAGTGAAGATTGAGAAATATAGAGAACTCGGAAACAAAAAGGAATGTGTTATTCAGCTTGATTCCCATAAATGCCTATGGAGAAGAGCGACTCAGGATTTCTTCACCTTTTTATATGATGCTTCAATTATGTTATTCTCTGGGACTAATAACTACTGCATAAGTATTTTTAACAAACTATTGTATCTGTTGAAGCATATGTTTTATTCTTGGTTGCCTCTTATTTCTCTCTGGCTAAGATCATTCAACGAGGTATATAATTTTCAATTATATGTTATATGCGATCAAGTAATCTCATATTCATCTTGTTCTCTTCAGTTTAAGTGAGACCGTCCAGCGATTTACTAGCTATGCAGAAAAAGAAGAAGATTCTTCTATTTCCGCTTGTGGATCAGAGAAAGATCACTAATGATTTTCTAACACATATTCCCTTAGAACGTTCAGCGTCAGCAACTGTAAATTTTTATCAGTTTGAGCATTAGCTTTTGGTGGTAATATGTAATGACCTATGATATTTACACTCCGGACTTTGGTAATTTCACCAAATATTTATGAAGATAACATAGCTGGGAGTCATTATCAAAATGTAATCAATAAGGTCTGGTTGCCTGCTAAATTATGAATAATAGAAAAACAGATACGACAGTCTCATGCTTTATCAGGATAAGTAAAGTTTCACGAATATCTGTCTTCATCGATTCATCCTAGTATGAGTAGCTTTGCATGTCTAATACGCTTTGGTACTTGTATGATCGCAGAAAGATCACAGAAAATTCGGTGCTATCATGTCAATAAGGGAGCTGTTGGAAAAAGTGGAAAGGTATTAAAAAGCTATCCCCAACTCCACCAACCTCCGAGAAGAATAACTTTCAAGTATCTTAACTGTTACCTCTTGAGTAAGCTAATGTGATATCTCCATGTTCTCTGCGTAGCCACCTTGAGGATCCGGACCAGCTTAGTAAACACGACTTCACTTATCTAGAGGAACAACTAGAAGCTGCATTGCTGGAAACAAGAGCAAGAAAGGTCAGTTTTCTGTACTCCCTTCCGGCTTCATATACCATGTGTGCCAAAGCATCATTTATGGATTCTAGTTTTTCCATTAATAGATCTTGGATAGATCAATCTTTGTTGTTTCAAATGTGCTAAGTTGTCTGTCTTAATAAATCAGACATTTTACCGTTTTAACTGTTTGTTTACTGCCTAAGTGCCTATGCAATGCCATGAGTTGTTTCTTTTCTAAAGGCAAGTCAACGGCCATACAGGAGACTTGTCTAAATCAAACTCACTGTTTGATTCCACCATGGTATAGGTAGGGATGTCACTAGTTTGGCTGTTTAGAAGCCTAGTTAGTCACTGCATACATACAATGGACAACATAGTCACAAACCTGCCACCAGTAATTATCATAACCATAATACTATGAAATGGATTAAGATGTTATTGTCGTTAAACATTGGACTAACATGCAAGCAACATTACGAATGTTAATTCTTAAGGAGAAGATCCTGATGGGATGTCATTTTTTATACTTCCCAGCTGTCACCTAGTGTACTCAAACTTCATCATGGACAAAACTACAACCAGCAATGAAGATAACCATAAAAGTATGACTTGGATGTAGATTTGATCATATTTTAGCATTATAATGTTACTCAGGAAGTGAACTTTCAAAATGCTGATTCTTAAGAAGAGGGTCCCGACTCCTGATGGACCATCATTTTTTATGCAGCCCAGGAGTCACTTAATGTATTTAAACTGCATCATGAACATTGACTTACTAGATGCTTTGTTGTTTTCCTTCTCGAGCAATTTACTTCACTGCTCACTTTTTCCATGTCACCTTATGTTTTATGTTAGGCTGTTTGGTTGGCAAAGCAAGCTGTATCCTAAATGTTGACCAATTCCTTTTAGATCACTATGGCTTAGTTCTTACTTCGTGTGCCTGAACTTATGTTTAGCATTGTTGTATGGAACCTAATTGCATATTTGTTTGATGTAGACATGTTTGATGTTGGATTCCATAATGAGCCTCAAAGAAAAGGTTAGTAATCTTGAGTATACAGGATTCGATGATGGATTTACAAAGTTTCCGACAGAAACTGTCAATACTTAGTTCTATAGATCCTATCGATCCCTAACAAATGCTCGTATACTTGGGAAAATTCTGGCTATATGTTACTGGTTTATAATTCGATAAAGAGCTTCTCATGTACCAAAGCTATCCCATAATTCTGTGTAGTCTACTTCAATAATTTCTGTCTTTGAAACAGAACTTCAATGAACAGTTTTTCAAATTTAAATAGTATGGATAGGAATTTTGAACCTCACAAAATTCAAATCTGTGCAGGAGAAGCTGCTGAAAGAATCAAATAGACTTCTGGAAGAGGAGGTGAAAAATCTTTACATGATTTTGCAGTTCCTCAGTTGCTAGACTCATAATATCTCCCATTGGAAATAATACGCCTCATTGCAAACAGATAGCATTGAATAGGGCCAAGATCAACGAAGAGACTATGAAATTCGATGGCATGCAGAATCCAACACCACGCATGCATACTTTCTTCTGAGAGGAGTCTTTGCAGAAGCCTCTATAGACGTTTCATGATGCGCCCTCAATATCCAAATTAAAGCAGTATTTCTCTGCAATAACATGCGAAAAGGTGAATGTTAACAAAATACGGAGTACTACTTAAGAAGATTGTTTAATAGAGCACGCTAGCCGCTAGCGTGCTCCTATGTTTCGCAATTATTAATCGAACCACAACATTCGGTTGTGATGGTGATCTCTGAAATACACTTTTCCATGCCCAAACATTATCTAATTATGTTTCTCAAGACTTGTTATTCAACTGATGCCACTCATGAATTATGTTTATTTCTAGCCACCTTGTCTACATTACAATATCTGAAATACTCGGTATGTGGATTTGGTTTCATGAACTGTTGTAGTTCACTATACCAAGGCTAGTGGTATGAAATTTTCCAGGGTGTGTACATATGGTAGGAACTTCTGTTCACCTGATCTCTTTTATTTTTCTTTTAAGTTCATATTAATTGGGATCTTCAACTTTTGATTTGAAGTTCTTACCATGAATTCTACAATAAATACAAAATTAATATTGTTGGATTTGTTTAAACAAATATTTATATAATACGGAGTATTATTTTTTGTAACTTTTTATAATATAATTAAGAAATCATTTATGGTTAAAATTTTGTCTTGAAAATAAAAATTGTCAATCGATTTGGATTGGAGGGAATATAGATTTTTTGTATTGATAGTTATTGAGTATTGAATCAAACTATTTGAAGTTAAAGTATCTAAAGTGACTTTAAGATGAGCCTTCCATGCACCTAAATTCTAGTATAGAGGAAATTCAATATAATTCAAGTTATGGATTTAAGTTTTCCCTCAATCCACCCAATCTATGCAGGGTAATTTACGTCCCATTTCCTAAAAAAAAAAAAATTTATGAGCATCGTACATTCTGTAATTTAAATGGTACTAATACTTCCTTATAAATTTATAAATTAACCATTATATTCTCTTGACATTAACTAACCGTTAAATATTACTAATGGAATTAGAAAAAAACATAATTTTACATCAAAATATTCCAATTTTTTTAATTGTTTCAAGTCATATGTTTACGTGAGATATGCTAGCATTTAGTTAATAAGTAGATAAAAAATTTAATTGCATCAATTCTTGATTTTTTAATAAATTAAAATTCGTATTTATTATCTATATAAATTTTATAAAGTCTAATACAACCATGTATTCATTAATAAATTTGGTAATTATTTTTGTATATGAAGATTATTTAGTTTAGAATTAATTTTAGTATGTATAAACATATATATAATATATGTTCAACTCAATTATTTTGGTATATCTTGTACTATATTTGTTGAAAA